>QJSC01020898.1:53877-85605 GCA_003697955.1 Calidris pygmaea
TCCAACCCAAACCATTCTGTGATTCTATGAATTTGACTAGTCCCTGACTCCCAGCCCACCACGGTAAGGCTTCGCAAAGCAATGATACTTTTTCAGCGTCCCTCTCGCCAGGCTCCCCCCGGGTGTGGGGTCCCCCCCTGGGCCCGCAGGCCCCGGGCCCGTGTCCACCCCGCAGCCGCCATTTCGCGCCCGGGGTGTTTTGTCCCCTTCGCCCCGCCGTAGCCCCGGCCGTTCCCATGGCGACGGGCCCAGCGGCCCGAGGCGCCGGGAGCTGCCGTTCCGGCCTCAGCTGGAGGCCCCGTTACCCGCCGGGGCATGAGGCGGGGACGGGGCCGCTCTCAACCGCCTCCGCGGGGAGAAGGTGAGGAAAAGGCGATGGGGGAGCCGAGGGAAGGGGCCGCCCGGGGTCCTGGCCCCCGGTGCCGGCCCGTTGGGCTCCGGGTTGTGCTGGTCGCTCCCTCCGGCTACCCAGCCCTTGGCTGAACATCCGAAGGGGCCAACCTGATAAATGCCGGCTGACTTACCGCTAACTAGTATAGTTAACAACCAGCGTCAGCTCGGTTACCTCTCCACAGTCTGCGGTGACCGAGGAAGCCCTGATGGTGACTTCATACCTTGCTTTTTGTACCGTTTTCTGTAGCTGGGTTGAAAGGAGTGCTGGACATCCATGGGTCCTGTGAGGCCAGGCTGAGAGAGTTGGGGGGGTTCAGCCTGGAGAAGAGAAGGCTCCGGGGAGACCTTGGAGCCCCTTCCAGTCCCTGAGGGGGCTCCAGGAGAGATGGGGAGGGACTCTGGATGAGGGAGGGGAGCCCTAGGAGGAGGGGGAAGGGTTTGACCCTGAAAGAGGGGAGATGGAGCTGAGATGTGGGGAAGAACTTGTTTGGTGGGAGGGTGGTGAGAGCCTGGCCCAGGTTGCCCCGAGAAGCTGTGGCTGCCCCATCCCTGGAGGGGTTCCTGCCCTGCCCCCACCCCCCATGGCAGGGGGTTTGGAACTGGATGATCTTTAAAGTCCCTTCCAACCCAAACCATTCCATGATTCTATACGCACAGCACCCCGCCGGGAAGGGGAGATGCTGGATGCGTGAGTCTCTTCACATCTAGCTTTGCTTTTCATCAGTGCTGGTAGATAATCAGTGCGTCAGCTACAAGAGAAGCCCTCGAGTCATAAGGGAAAGGCAAGAAGAAATTCACTTCTGGAACAGGCCAGACGAAGCGTGACATGCAGCTTTCTTCTTTCTTGAGGGTCTGTTAGCAGGCAGACACAGCTGGGGGATGGCAGCAGCCTCAGGGGTAATTCAGCCAGGAGGTAGCTTTAGTCGCAGTTTGCCATGTAGGAAATTCCATTACATTGTAGAAAACTTTTGACGTTAAATAGCATAACCTTCAAAACATCTGATGTTATAAAACAGTAAAGTCTTGCAGCAAAAGAGATTTCCAGGGTCTGGGTGGGCCTGGCTCCCTGGGCCAGGCTTTTATTAGGAGAAGGGAGAAACCTGGGAGTTTCTTCAAATAATCTGAGGGGGTTTTGTAATGCGTAGCTCAAAGTGATACACAAGCAAATTTTCAACAACCTAGTAAGAAAAGTATCACATGATACATCAACTGGAACTTCAAGTGCAGCTGGATACTGCTAATTTCTTCAAAGACTGAAGTTAGCATTTTAAGATGGCTTTTTCCAACCTGCTTGTTGTTAAGCCTGTGCTGATGGACATAAATTAGATTCTTTTATATTCTTACCTGCTGCTTCTCTACCAGTTGACCACTAAAGACTTTTCCAGCCCTTTGCTTAGGACTGATGCAGGACCATTGCTGTACCAAGATCTGCATCGTTCTGCTCGCTGGTGCTAACCCTCTGATGTTAAACTCATCCTTGCTCTGTGGCAAGCGAAAAGCAACAACTAATAATCCAACACAAATTGAGATAAAAGGGAGAAATCATTTCTGAGCTTGTAGCTGTTGTGCAAACAGAAATCATAAACATCAAGAGCTTTCCAAGTTATGGTTTGTAACTCGTCTTTGCAGTTAAATCTCGCTTTACCCTGCCAGGAGCCCAGACACTGTAGGACAGCCGAATCAAACTGCTTCCCTCATGGATGTCCTGCATACCTAACTTTGTTTTTTGTTCTAGCAACAGTGTGCTTTATACTTGTGATGTGGAGTAACTCCTACTTCTTTCCCCCTTTTTGTCCTTAAATTATCAGTTCACTTTTTCGGTTTCTAGTCTTTCCACTTCCCTTGTTGCTGACAGAGGAGTCTCTGTTTTCTTGGATGCTGTGCAGTGCTAAATTGCAGTTCCAGACCACATGCTGCATTGGGGCCACCCGCTCTCACTACATTTCTCTGCACTAGCTGGAAGGAAAACATGGCATATCTGAGAGAGGTGAAAGTGTTTGTTCTGCTGTCACCCATTTCTGACATGAACACATCCCCCGAATCACAGCACATCATACTCCATCTGATTATGTGTCCATACTGCCACTGAAATACCCCCTTTGCTCTTTTTGCTCAATTTAGGTCTAGATCCATTCAAAGACTGACAAAACCTGCAAGTTTCCCCTAGCTGGAAGTCTGAGGTATTGTTGTTTCATGCAGACATCGGCACTTGTTTTTAAAGTCTGTAATTCTTTTTCCCCTTTTGTTACTATCAGTCACAAATTCCCTGTGCAGAGAGAAGTGTCACCTCAGATGTGTCGTCGTTTCAGTCTCTCCAGTTTCCTGTCCACCGTAGTGCATATCTCCAAGAACAGGCTCCCTCACAATATTTTTGTATCATGTGGTTTTTTTGTTTCCATTTTTTGATTTCTATAGATGAATACCTGCAATAAACCTCCTAATAAGACAGCTCCAGAGAACTCGGGCGAAGCTGTTCCTGAGGTGCAGGTCCAACGCGCTCGAAGGAATGGCTGGAGCTTGCCTCTGCACATTTTCCAGATTATTGCCTGGTGGCTGTACCTCTTCTTTGCGCTGGTTGGCTTTGGAATCCTGGTTCCTCTCCTGCCCCGCCACTGGCTGCCCGCTGGCTATATCGTATCCTTTGGTCAAAAGGAGAACGTGGACTGTAATAAACTATCAGTGAGATTTTTTTAAAAATAGTTGTTAGGTAGCATAGAAAGCATAGGAGAAAGCAGCTGAGCCAGAATCTTTTTCTGAAGTACAAACATAATCTTGATCTTCTCCTGCCTATAAAAAACCAGTTGTTTTGAGATCCTCTCTGCCCTTCCACTTTAGGTAGGTCACTAATGTTCTCCTTGTCTCCTGGATTGCTCTCTGCTATGGTTTCTGTCTTTGTCTCCGAGGCTCTTCTGCTGTCTCCTTCTGCCTATGTGTCTCCTTTGCTTTATATTACTCTTCTCCAAGTGTGCTGCAGGCTTTGAGGAAGTCATACTAAAAAAAGCCCCTCCTGAAAGACCTTTGTTGTGATGGGCAGCCACACCTCCCTGTGCTGACTGAATGAGTCTTGTAACGCAGCTTTAGATGTTTATGATTCTACAGTGTGGTTGCCTGGGAGTTGATCTTCTCCCAGGGTCCTCTCTTGTCCCCTGTAGAAAATCTGTGAGTGAAAGACGAGGTGGTGTGGTGTGAACCACAGAGGAGAGGTCTGCTGTGTGACAGAGGAAGAGGGTATCCTGAAATTTGAATTTAGTACTTGCCAAGCTGGTGAAGATTCATAATTTGTGGGCGTTTGCTTTTGTCTTTGCTCCAGTAGTATCTTCCTGGTGGGGAAAAAAAAAAAATTGAGTAAGTGGCTTAGTGCCACTTAGCACTTAGTGCTTTTGTAGCAGAATAGGATAGCCAAGAAATGTTAGAGAGAGACTCCTGGGAAAAGTTCTGAAGAGATGGGATATGCACTTACACCATTTCTGCTTTGGATTTATGTATGTCCATGAAGCCTTGGATATGCTTGGGATGCTTTTGCTTATCATTGTTTTAGCTACACCTGTGTGATTTAGGCTTTTCATTAGCTCACAGCGCTCTTATCTATCTATTTTACCCAAATCCTTGGTATTATCACAGTTCAAACCTTGTGAATTTGTCTACCAAATACCTTCATAATTCAATCTAAAGTCACTCTATTCAACAGATTCGTGTATCCCAAAGTTTTGCTAGTGGTTAATGTCTAATGTCTCTTTTGTGTCAAAGGCAAATCCCTTCCCATTCTGCTACACCTGTCATCAGAGCTCCAGTCAGCTAGACCTCTCAAAGACCTTTTTTTTCCTTACTACACTGCTCTGTTTTCCATAGACATTAGCATGGTCAACAATGTGCACATCTGGGTTTTTAACAAATAAACCAGAAGGTTAATTTTTGCACACATGCTCATTAAACTGCAGTATATCGAGAAGCAAACTCTCAAGCACAGTGGTACTCCAGGCGTGCACGGGTGCTGCTTTCTATTTGTATATTCTTACATATTTGTCTACTCTTTCCAAATATCAGCAATTGCTTCAGGTGTCTGATCAAAACTACTGCTGCAGTGTATTTGCTCTGACTTGCAAGAAGTAAAAATCCAAACAGGTAATATTTCAAGCAACAATGAGAAATCCTGGATACTGCCTGTCTGTAAATTGTGTGGAATCCTACTTTAAATCCTCTTCCTTGGGATTCTGACTAAGAAAAAGGAAGGCAAGGTGATCACTGCTAGTTTCTTGATGTGACTTTTTTATTTCCTTTCATGGAAGTTTGGTCTTGTGACGGGGCATGTGCACGGCCTTCACTGACTCTTCCTTTCCAAGGAGTCTGTATGGACTAAGAAATGTGGACCTATGCCAGCAGTCTGCACCTGGGGCCAGATTCTGGTAAGTAAAGGTCATTTTTAAAAACTCCCGTGCTAGGAAGGACGTTTCTGTGAGGCAGGGTAGTACATAATAAGGAGGGTTGTTCCTATAGATTTAGTTATCTTTTTTCAGAGGATATTTTTTTACACTTATTATTTATTAACATCTCAGTTAATAAAGCTCAGATTAACATGCTCCAACCAGTTATATAGTGAGTTCTAATTCTAAGCCATATATTTCTCATCTGTGTGGGCTTTGTGGATTAAGGCTAAAAATACATGTATTAAATCACTCATACAATCCTTAACTGTGTACTTCAGTGTCCAGGAGCGTGCTTTATCTACCATTTAGTTGTTCATCTTACTGCAGTCTCCATTGATCCTGCGGATGCAAATGTGAGAGAAAAAAAATACCTGGGGCCTCTGGCCACCTTCAATCGTAATCAGCACCCACATGTCATTGAAAACCATCATTGCAATGTCTGTGATGTAGATGTGTAAGTATTTTCTCTCTTTCTTCTACTCCTCTATCTTTTTCACCATTACACTTCACCGTTAGTCTTCAATGTTAGACTGTAAGATGGAAATTGAGCCCCTGAAGCTTTATAGCACGAGTTAAACTTCATCCTGTGGCAGCGTTCAGGTGCCCACTCTCAGGTGGTTCTGTGTTTTATTTACTCTCTCACGTGTTGTGTGGAGAGGGCTGTTGTGTTCCGTGTTATCCGGCTGTCGGTGTTTGACCTAACAACGTGTAGCGTGTGCTTGTATCCGGCTGGATGCTAATGCGGTAGCAGGAAAGGCTTGGAGGGCAGGCATTAAGATCGAGCTTTGTAGAATTGCTCAAGGGTTTCAAATAAGAAATCAGTGATCTCCAAATCAGAAATCGCGCAGTGCTTTGAAAAGGCAAATTTTGCAGTGTTTGGGATTGTGGTCCAACCATGGCTGATACATTTGGCCATTGACATAGCGCTGATGTAGAAGGTTCTCTCACTATTCCCGGGATCTCTGCTGCTCTCTCTCCCCCTGTGTTTGTGCCACTGGAAAGTCAGGGTTAGCTGCTGCTGCAGCTGGTGCTGCCATGCTAACGCCACCTTTCTTTGGCAGGAGCGCCACGTCAAAGCACTGTGGAACTTGCAACAAGTGTGTGTGTGGCTTTGATCACCACTGCAAATGGCTCAACAACTGCGTGGGAGAGAGGAATTACTGGTAAGAGCCTGGCTTTGGGACAGGAACAGCAATAATGTTCTGTTTTACCCTTCTCTTCCTGAGGTTCTCCTGCGTCTCAGTCCAGGCTGTACTCATCCCCACAGAACCACTTTTCTCTCAGGCCCCAGCTGAATAAAATCAGTCATGAGAAAACTAGATGGAAAAAGCAAGCGTTATTATGGCATTCAAATAACACAGGGATAAAACTCCAATACTTAGAATTTCGTAGCTGAACATCTACAAGTAAAAACAGAGAACATAATCTTATTATTTGGTATTAGGAAAAGCTTATGGGATATTAATTGGGTGTCCTTAACGCTTCTGAGCGCTGGAGTGGGAATAGAACCGCGATTGTGCTGCCTCCGACTGAAACAACCTGCATCCAGATCGCATGCTTTCCCTGCCAGACGTGCCAGTTGGCAGGAGTAACAGCAGCATGTAGGCACCTCTGATCTCTGCCAGGTTTAGGATAAAGAATAAGGAGGCGATCACTGATTATTCCCTTCTCGCTTTCCTGCACTAAAACCACATGGAAAGTGGAGAGTTGTTACTGCTGGGTGCCACGTTACACTGCCTTAGGTTTTTGTGCAGGGAGCTCTTTGTCTGTCCTAGATATACTTGACTGTTTTGTAACCACAGTTGCTCTATAGGGTCATGGTTTGTCCCTCAGGGTAACAAAGCAGAAGACAGTTAACCAGTATCTATCATAAATGTAAGCAATTTGGGATAGCTGTCTATATCTCCCCCTTTATTAGAGGTTGGGGGTTTGAATTGTGTGTGTGACGCTGTTGAAGCCACTCAGACTTCCTTACCTTCTCGGCAGGCTCTTTGTGAATAGCGTGCTCTCTGCCATCCTGGGCCTCGTCCTTCTGCTCCTTGTCGCTTGCTACGTCTTCGTGCAGTTCTTCGTGGACCCCATGATGCTTCGCTCCGACCCGCGCTTTGATGGTACCAGCAGTGCTTCAGCCGAGCCTCCTGTGAATCAGCCAAACATACCTCGATACGGGATGGGATTCTGGGGGCCCTCCCGCTGAGGAGGAACTCCCACCCCTTTCCTCCTTCAGTTTTACATTTCTGCAAGAGTCTCTCTGCCCAGCTGGATGGAATGTCTTTCCGTCCAGAGCTAACTGCTCTTCCTAAAGGCCTTGCAGGCACAAGATTTCTTAGGCTTTATTATGGTTCGAGAAACCCTTAACAATTTATTGTTGTTTAGACAATTATTCTATCACCCGATGAGCCCTCCCCACCCGGGAAAGGGAATCAGGGAAAACAAGGAAAGATGAGGGTTGAAATACGAATAGATTTAATAGGATAAGAGTAAATAATTAACATTAATAATACTAAAGAACCAGTATTGATCCTGATAGTAATGTAAAATATACAAGAATCGTACTCAGCCAATTATATCAGCAGGAAGTTGTGCACTCCCCGCAGGGACAGCCCATGTGGGACACTGCGAGCGCTGTGGCTTCGGGAGGAAGGGAAGGGCTCAGGGCTCCGGCACCGGGGCAAGAAGTTCTGAGGATGGCAGCCATCAAGGGAGAGAGAGAGAGAGAGAGAGAAACTCCTCAGCAAACTTTGTAATTTCTATTGAATGTGATGTTGATGTTATGAAATAACCCTGTTGGCAGCTTGTGTCGTGTGCCCGCGTCTCACTCCTCCTTGTGCCCACACCTGGTGAGCTCAAAAACACTGAGATCTTGAATTCCACATATCGTAGCTGGCTGTAAAGTAAATATTTTTTTCTCAAATTTTGTTGCTGGAGTCTTCTAAAAGTGCAGTTTTTCCAAGCATTAGAAGATAAATCAGCCCCGTATTGCTCAAACCAGGATAAGCCTCCAATGGGTCTGCAGCTACTTTTGAGTAACAATATTTCCAACTGTAAAGTTTAGTTTGACGTATTTAATACCCAAACAGTTCACTTACCTCCAACTCTTTTTGTTTTCTAGCTCTGAAGAACCACACGCACCGCTGGTTTGTGTTTCTTCCTGCAGCTCCTGTTGAGACTCGGGCGTCTGCCATTTTGATCATGGCTGGGATTTTTATTCTTCTGGGCCTAATGACCGTGATCCTGCTGGGCCACCTCTTGGTCTTTCACATATATCTCAGTAGGTATCATGTTCTTGTCCTCTGCATCCCCGTTTCCTCTCCGCCTAGCTTCTTCTACACGTTCTGCAGATGCTGCGTGTTCACCCCTTTCACAACTACACATGTGTTGTGCAAGATTGCCGTTGAAAAGGTAGAAAATCTGGGTTTAACGTTACACTGCAGATTTTCCTCCAGTACCCGGTAGGCTTATCAGTGCACGTGCAATATGGGGCTTGCACTGGGCTTGTGCATTCATGTGTCCAAGCTGTGTTTTCTTGGAACTGGAAGCGTGTGAGAGAGCAGCAGAGAGTCCAGGTTAATTAACTGCTTAATTCCAGCTCAGTGCCAGTGATGGTAGATTCTGAGTGGCTCCACATATGGGTTTTTGTGAGTCTCTTCGCTGTCCTGCCCAGAACTTTGGTCGTGCAAGAGAGCCTGTTTCTCCATTAACCCAGGGAAATGCAGTCGGTATTGATCTAAATTTCTAATAGAGGCCTGATGTCCAGGTCCCTTTATGGAAGTTGTACTGTATCAGTGGAATTCAGAGTAGAGGTTTTCAGAAAGGTTCCTCATTAGATCTCCTGCTCGTTGCTCCGTCAAGAAGGGATATTTATGTTTGTTTATGTACAGATGGGCATCAAACCCCTTTATTCAGCCGTCGTCTAAAATGAAGCCAATGCTGTTTGGCTGCCTGACATAATTCATTATGAGAAAAGATCTTATGCTTGCAGTAGTCGGTGGTACCAAACGCAGGGAAGAAGGGATGTGGTGGAAGAGAAGTGAGGATGGTGGTTACAGAGGATCCTTGGATGGATTTTTAGGGAGCTGCTTAACAGCGATGCAGACGCCAACACAAACTAGGTTAGCACAAACCAGAGCAGCTCCAGGAGCAAAACAGTTACGCTGCTGAAGCATAGCGTTTGATGGGTGTGTGCTCCTCAACCAGCATTAGTGAGATCATTTACTGTGCTTTTGCTTTTACAGCCTCTTTGAGCATAACTTAAATTTGGTGATGCTGCGGTTTTGCTTTCTTGGTGGAACTGAAAGTTGACTTTGCTGGGTTGATGGTGATGCCTGGAGGTATCAAAGGTTGATCTAGGGGTGTAGAAAGACTAAAAGCATAACAAAGCTGGGGCCACTCCAGTAAGACTTCCTTTGGATGAAAAAGAAAGGATTATTTGATTTAGTGCTGAGCAGTATTTATCCTGTCTTTGTGTACAGCTTCCACAAGAGGGTGCTCCCTCCTTGAGATAAAGTCAAGAACAGCAATGCATGTATGACAGAGTTCTACTCTGGGTTTGGGTATTTCTTGATGCTGTTCTCTTGGGGTGGTTTTTTTTCCTCTTTCAGAATAAATTATGAGCCAAATTAACTTTTTTTTTTTTTTTCCCTGAGCCGATTTGGTATCTTTATGACTCACATGGAAACAGAATTTTATTATTGCTAATTTTTGTTAACGTTTGATGACATTAAAATCTGCTGCCCTATTGAAACTGGTTCCAGCTGTGCAGAAGTGCAGTGTGTAAGTCCTTGTTTAAAAGGAGTGATGTTACCACGTGAAGCCTGTATCGTGCATCACATATGAGTATGTATTACCCTTGCAACTGGGATTCAGGGAGATAAGGCAAAGCATGGCTGGTTTAAATTCCTCTTATTTCACGCATGTAATTGTCAATAGTCTCATCTGAATGCTTTAAGGTAGATAGTGTTGGAATGAACTGGCTAACCTCTTTTGGGACTAGAAATACAATTGACCAATTAAAACATAGTTACTGTTCATGAGTATTTCTTCATAAACCTTTCTTCTTTTTTTTTTAAATAATTCAATCACAGAAAGAAAACAGCACCCCTGTGAGGGGTATTGCCTTTAAGTTTCACATAAATAAAAACTGGTTTAAGTCAGGTATGGCAATGAACATTTTAGAATCTAGTTCTGTTACAAGCACGGTGAAATTTTCAGAATTACTGTCCTGATTTTAATTACTCACTGCTGTCACTGAAAAGGAAGGAAGTAGGTTATTCTCAAAATAGTAGGTGCATGTGTTCAAAATTACCGGTCTTATTGAGCCTCAGTTCCAGAGGCATTCAGTGAAGAGTGGCACTTCAGAAGCTTGGAGGGAGGATTCATTTTTTCCCTTCAATACTCAGAGGCCAATAGTAGAGCATAATAAAAAAAAAAAAAAAATTAATAGGAAATATAAGAAAGGAATATAGGAAAGGATAAGAGGCTCTTGACAAGCAATGTCTGTATGTTTCACAGTATGTGCTGCAGTGTTATCTGGATAGACAAATGCTAAATTAAATAGCTCTATTAAAATATTTGGAAAGTTGCACTGTTAAGTATTCAGAAACCAATGAACTGTAAACTACAAATGATTTATAGCCTTTTGCTTATGAAGCGATATTCTGTTTCACAAATAAAGCGTACGGTACAGTTCTAGGTGCATTTGCCAGCACCCTCCACTGTCCCTGTTAAGTGCATTCACTCATCACTTGGCTGCAGACTCGCTTCGTTTTTATGCTCCATCTTCCTGGCCAAATGGATCTTGAATTCTTATTTCTTCCTAAGTTCATTGCTGTAACAGGAGGGGGACCCTCTCCTCAGCTCTCCCCTGCTTATTGCATGGTTTTAAGAGGTAAGACATTAGCGATAGGAATGTCTTAGGCAGAGGAATGGTTTGATTCTGGATGTCCCACATCCTCGGCATCTGCTTTAGCTACTATGCTTCTGTAAAAAGGAAGGATGACTACCAGGCTGTGCACTGAAAACCTTCAGCATCCATTTCTGGGTTTTGTGCACTAAAAATACTTACCATAGCAGGGTCATTAGGGGAGGAATGTCTGACATTTGGATCCTTGTGATGTTTTGGGTCTCATGAGGAAACCAAGCTGCTTGGAAATGTCACATGCGTTTGGTCACTCATGGAAGCGGATGTGTTTGTGTGTGGGAGTCCTTAAGAGTGCATCAACAGGAGCACATAGAAATTCTGAACCTGTCTATTTGGCACCAGACAGGTTGAGCATTTAATGCTTGGATATTTAGTTTTGGATACTAGGTGTCTCAATCTCCTCTACAGGATGCAATAACGTGCTGAATTTCTTTTCTCCATTTAGCATCCCATACCTTTTGAGTACTCACTGAGCTTTCTGTATGATGCAGATCTTACCCTTATTGGGTATGAATAATGGGTTCATTATTCATAATTCCACTCTACAGTGAGCTGAACAAATTACTACAGTATAGAAGGCTGTACCATGTACACTTAGAAGAATAGTGGGACTATGAGAAAGTGTGATGATGACAATAAAGGATATAATAAGATATACAGTGCAAAGGTACTTTTGGTTTAGCGTGTCAGTCTTTTCATGTTTATAGTTACTATTTGATTGTATAGTTATTTAGACCATTTGTGTAATCAGGGAGTGGCATTTCCTGCACTGACAGCTCTCTCTCTTTCCTCCCAGTGTGGAACAAATTAACTACGTACGAGTACATCCTGCAGCAGCGTCCCCAGCACGACACGACTGAGGTAGACAAGCAAAAGGAGTCTTGTCCCTCCCAGGAGAGACCCAGTCAGGTACTCATTGTATTTTCAGTCCAGTTCTCAAAACCAGCCTGGCTTGTCTGTAGTGCAAAGTTTGCTTCATTTTTTGCGAGCTCCAAATTTTAGAGGCAGTTGCTAGAGATGAGACTTTAGAGGTATTTTGGTGGAGTTAAGAGTAATTCGATGAACACTTTAGGCATAAGCAAGAACTGCTTTCAAAGGAATCGATCCCACCCACTCTCTTCCTCCACCACTTGTTTTGGGCCCTGCACTATCTATTCTTTTCTGCCAGCGCAGCTGTTCATTACAGTCATGCAGTGAACAGGGTGGGGGAACTCATCTGGGTAAGAATAAACTTTATTTTTTAAAAAAATAGTTGAGCTCGTGTTTAGCTGGCCCAGCTCCCTCCCATTTGGTTCACCAAGCAGTCACATAAATGCCTGTGTCAGCACGAGAGAGGGTGATGAAGAGGATGGGACCCTCTGTTTGGGTGGCAGCGCACATCTTGCTGGCTTCTGTGAGGGGTATCGCAGGTCATCGCGATGAGACAGGCTCTGAGGCTGGAGAAACTGGTGCTAATCATCAAGCAGCTAATAATACCCATAGTTTAATCATCTTGAAAAGGACACCAATCATGTTCAGAAATGATCTAGATATCTGCTTTTTGTTGAATTGAGTCTACATAGTGATAAGGGTCTTTTTGATGACTGTGATGTTGATCTGTATCTCTGTAAAAAGATTTCTACAAACTTTTTAATGCTGTTATACTCTGCAGTGGTGTATATATTCTGCTATGAATTCAGAGGTTCAGTGTAATTTATTTTTTTGCAAGGCAGCTCTACCCCTGGAATTTCTCAAAATTTGACTGGACAAATTCTGTACTGGCTTTAGCAGTGGAGTTGGACTAGAAACTTCCAGAAATTCCTCCTAGTCTAAATTATCCGGCAATTAGTTTTATGCAAGTAAGTTACCTAGTGTACAACCAGTTTTATATTTCATAAGAAATTAATTAAATCTAAACTTCATCTAAGTATTTTGTGTAGAGACACTGGGATCACTCTGGACTCATTCATAGTTTTTCCCTATCAAAGCAAAGGGGAAAGTGAGCTAATTCCCTTTCGTATAATATGGTGACCCCAGCTTTTCATATATATATATATATTTTTTTTTTTTACTGTCTTGGAAAAGTTGAACTTTTAGTTTAAACAGAGGTTTCCATAACAACAAAAATATTTGGCACTTTGTCTCATAGAGCTTTGCTTACTATGAAAATTAAAACAATAACAAAGCATTAGCTCTGATCATTTCCTAGTTACTGAATGTTGGTTCATACTAAAATGTCTCTGAACCGGGGGGGGGGACACACTGTGTGTGTGCACATTTGGGATGTAGCCATTCAATTATATTCTCCTGCCTGCGCCGGGGCTTATCTAGATATGTCTGAATACGGTTATTAATTTGAAGCAGCAAGCCTAGAAGAAGCGGGGTGAAAAGGAGTTCTGTGTTTCAGGGCTGCAGTTAGTACCTTGGGGAACAAGAAAGACTGGATGATGCCCAGTAACATTGTTCAGAAAAATGTTAACCCACCAGATTTTCCTTGTTTCTTACATAGCAACCAGAGATAAACACAAACAAATAGATTAGAGTAGGAGCACACCAAGTGACTGGCCTTTTGTAAGCTGTTGACTGCAGCCCTTCTTTAGCTTGAACACAGAAACCCTTTGTAATCGATCCAAGACGTTGCAAGCATAAAATGGAAATCATCCTCTTCCCACTTTTGTCTTAACTGTTCATTCATTTTAGGGAGTGAGAAGAAACATGCATTTCCCCTTTAATCCTTGGGTTTGAGCCTTATTCAAGTTCGGGTATTGATTTTGGCTTCAGTTTTCCATGTTTGTCTGTAGTTAAATCTTCAGCCATGTTCAGGTTAAAGGATTCTTGTTCAGGTTAAAGGATTCTTACGTGCTTGTAGAATCTTTCTCAGAACATGCACAAAGTAAAAGCCCTAATTTTGAACCACTTAAGTGGTTCAGATGTCACAAAAAGTGCAAAACAGTTGGACATATGCAGCCTTTACCTCTATTACTATGCCCGAAGCAGGCTGTGGAAGTAACAGTTTTTTCTGTGGGCAGCTGCCTAGCAGTCCAAAGAAATATAAACTAAACCAAGTGCATGATTGCGTTCATACCAGGGAGCTGGCTGTCACAGTGAGGCCAGCTGGGATGGGATATTTTTCTCATTCCTAAAGCTTTGAACTTGCTTTGGACACTGATTCAGGTTGGTGAGCTTTGATTTTAAATAATAAACACAGATTTGACTCAGCTTCCCTCACATTTTTAGTATTGTTTCTCTCTGCCTGGTTAAGATGAACCCAGGCTCAATACTTGCTCCCACCGATACCCACGCTCAGGCTCGATACTTGTAACAGACTCACTTTTCCTGGGACAAGACCCATTTTTTTCCTGTTCGGTTCTTCCTCCCCTCCAGCCAGACAGCATTTCAGGGCGCTGAAGTGGATGGTAAGAGCAGCTGCAGCGGACAAGGGAGCTGAATTCATCCTGAAGCAGCAACTTGGGGTGGACGCAGCTGATACTCAGCCTCTCGAGGAGGTCTGAGCGTGGCCAGCATCTGTAAGGTAGCAATGAACTTGGGCACTCTGTCCATTTACTGGTCTGTTTTCAGCAAGAGTAAAAGCTGAATCCTAACAACCCAGGTGGAAAGGGCAGATCTGTCTTGCTGTCATGATTGGAGGATGCTGGCTGTTACCCTAATGACTGTGGGAGCGGAGGGAGGCTGGGACTCTCTCCTCTGTGGTTGTAGGAGAGAGAACATTGTATTTTCTGCTATCGTCTTCCATTTGCTTCTGCTAGTTGGCTCTAATGGTTTTCTTTCTTTTTTTGTGGCTGCTTTGGTTATACATAATTTACAGAAGGCTGAAATGAACAAAATGGATTTTAAAAAGCTCTCTCATTCCGTGCTTGGAAAGAGTTCTATGTGATATTCTCAAGATGCATCATTTATTAATCTCCTTTGAAATGCCAGTCCCGCAGTCCTGTTTCTGTGCCGTGGACATTGAACCCTGATGGTTTTCAGTTACTGTGCGCAGTCCTATGAGGATGTCTCCTGCTGCAGCACATTTCAACCACGGCGAGTTTTTCTCTGCAAACACCTATATCTCCCCACCCCTGCCTTTACAGGGACACGAGATTCTGTCTGGTCTCCTTCGTTTGTGACTCAGGTGCATGAAGCCTGAATGCCAACGTTAAGAATTTGGTCCCGGAGGAGATTCGAGGAAACATTTATATACATTTGGTGTTCGGTCGATGATGAGCAGTGATCTGACTTGAGTTACAAATTCTGTCTGAAATAGATGTGCTCAATTTCTGCAGATTATCAATCCTGCATTTGAGTAAACTCTGCCTATAATAGCTCCAAACAGTGTAATTCTCAAATCAGAAAGTTGTAATGTTTGGGGCTGCTAAACCAATTCCCTTCAAAATTGGTGTTACCACCTATAAAACGGCTGCAAATTCTTCTCCACTTTTTTTTTTTTCTTTTCTTTACAAGACCAATTAAACTAAGAGCCTGTTACAAAAGGCAACACGCCTGAAGTCTTTCCAGTTTGGCAACTCTCTTATCTAACAATTACACAAGTGCTGAGGCTGTAGACATTGATGGAGAGATGTTCGAAAGCAACTTGTAATTTTGGGAAGTAGTGTTTCTGACGTGTAAAGGAGGCTGGCCAGAGTCAATCCGACCGGTGTGCTGGCTCTGGCGCTGGCCAGTTGTGGATGCTGAGAGCATCACAGGAGCTGTAGTCCCCAGTACCCTCTCCCAGCACTCGACAATACATGTCAGGGGCTTCAAATGGCTTTGTATTTGCTGGTTTATCCCACAAACTATCCTCGTTTCTTCTTGAATACACGTAACATTCAGCACCTTTAGCATCCTGTGGCAGTCAGTGCTATAGCTTATTTCTGTGTGCTGTGCCAAAAATGCAGCCTTTCTTCTTCAAAAGAAACCACTACCTACATTTTTTTGATTTGTTGCTCCCTAAGTGTTGTGTTAGAGAGATGGTAAACAATTATTCCCCATTTGCTTTCTCCACTCGTATCTGCCCTAAATATTTCCTCTACTGACTGAAGAGCCCTGGCCCATTGGCTGTTCCTTGTACAGAAACTGCCTTTCACTGCTCCTGTCACTCTTCTCCATATCTTCTTCCAGGTCTTCTGCAGGGGGAGATGCTGGAACATTATAGAGAATCCAGTGTCTGGGCTGTCAGTGAATGTATTCAGTAACACGAAACTATTTTCCCTTTTCATTCCTGTCAGCTGAAACGATTTCTTGGCTGTCACTGAGTGTGCAGCTCCATGAATTCTGGTTCAGAGACCATTGCTTTGTATGTGAAGTTGGCACTACTTTTCCCATGAGCATCACTTCACATTTTTACATCTAGCAATTCCGATTTTCACGTGCTATTTTATCACCCCATAATCCAATACTGCAAGAATCTTCTGCAACTGGTTGGGGTTGGCGTTTGTTTTTATTGCCTTACATAAGGGAGCATCATCCCCAGCCTTTGTCTCACTCTTCTGCTCTTTTGTCGGTTGTTTATGAATTTGTTGCAGTGCAGAGGCCCTGGGTCTCCCAGGAACCCATTTGTGGGATGTCCAACTTTGACTTCATTTTCTTAAGTTTGCAGGTCAGGCTGTTCAGAAAAATGGGTCTTCGTGAGTTTGCTTAAGTTTTTTTTTTGATTTTTAAAATCCCTCCGTCTTTACCACCTAAAAGCTGCCTTAAAACGTATGTGTGTCTTTGTAGTCACTGTGCACTAAAATGTTTAAGAGGAAGTTGTATTGCTAATTATTCAATTTTAAGAACAGCTGAAAAGTCGCTTCAAGATTCTCCTGAGCACAGTTTATCCTTTTTGACAACGGGGCTTCACACCCTGTCTCGCTTGGTAACTCTGACCATCTCAACTGGGTCCTTTGGAGGGAGAACCGGGAGCCCGTTTCTGCAATGCAGATGGCGTGGATTTAGGAGGCTTATTCGTTGGGTTTTCTTACATGTTTATGAAAACATGCTATTTTAAAGTTCAGGATGGCATTACTTTGAATTCATCTATACCTGAGGCAAATGAGCAATATATCACATTCTTTTTAAAAAGCAGCAGTTACTAGGCTCCACACAAGAAGCAGAAAGTACTTTATGTTTTTCCTGTGTGTTCCATGCTTTCATTTTCATCACCCCATTTTGAATTTAAAAGAAGTTTTTTACATTCACTGCTTAACTCCTGTGATTGAGTTGTGTAACTAATGGAGGCTTTAAGTGATATTTTGAATCCGTCCCAAGAAGTGATTAAGCTGGTCTCCATAAGCGTGCTCTGATTTGATTTTGAGTCACGTGAAATACTGGCTGGACTAATCGAATGAATCAGGGACTTCTAATTGTCTCAATCTTGGCTTTCCATCTCCTTAAGCAGCAGCCTCCTGCTGAGTTTCAGCAGGGCTAGCTGTAAGGACACAAAATGTCTGGCTTGTGGTTGAGGAAGAAGACTGTAGTGAAAATCCCTCTTCTCCACTCTGTGTCCTTATTGATCTGAAAATTTTGATTCCTTTTTATTATTATTACTGTTTTTCAGGAAGCAGACTTTCTTTCAGGTAACCCTGGCTATACAGACCCTGCTATTCAAGTAGAGGAATTATCAGCAGTAGCTTCAGAAAAAAGGTGAGTAAAGCTGTAGATAGGAGTCTCCCGGCAGCCTGTATGACGACTGGGTGATTGTCACCAAAGTCACTGGTGGACCCTAAGACTTAGGAGAATAGGGAGGGCCAATGTTTTGACCAAGGCATGGTGAAATCTTTGAGTTTCAGGAGGGCAAATACCTGCAGGAGTACTTCCCTCCTCTCTCCGGGGAAAATATTTTTCTTAGAATACTCTCTTTAGGCTCTTTTATATTAAAATTGCTTTAAAGCTGCCTGATTTGTCCTGTAATTCCTATATTGAGCTCATTATAGTTATATAATCTCAGGTTGTTACGAGATGAATCACAACAGCAAAATTGATAACGCAGGGAAGCGCTCATGGGAAAACACCATCCTTGTCTCTTAATTAATCCCTGCCTATTAACTCATGTCCCTGGGGAAGGGAGAGGAAATCCTTGATATTTTGCACAAGTGGCAACTTTGAAAAGTTGCCCTGAGGATTTGCTGGGAATGCTGTGCCAGGCGAGGGATGCTCCAGTCAGGCTGACGTGTATGTATACTGGTCCAGTATGTGCAAGCAAAGTGGGCATCAGAGTTAAGTCGTGTCTAAGGGGAGCATCTTGTGTATCTGCCGTGTGTTTTTTAGCTTGTCAAAGCTCTATGGCCACAACGATGAAGCTCACCCCGAGCAGAGGTCCTCTCCTGACGGCCCATCTCTTCACTTTGCAGTCCCTTCTCAGGTAAGCGGGAGGAACGCTAGATCCCGTCACCTCTGCTGCTTCACCAAGTTGTGTGGGCGCACGCTCCCTCCAGTGCAGACTGGTTACCTCTGCCCTCTTGATATTCATGTCCCTACGTCAAGATGCTCTCCCTCCTTCCTCAAGTGGCAGGTGGTCATGCTCTCCCCCTTTCCTTCAAGCGTATTAGTCAAAGTTTTGTCATCAGAAAAATGCCTTTTAAACTATCCTTGTATTTTGGAGAAGAGCTGTCTTTCCCTTGGGATGTCCTGTGCTATATGACTTTTGGTCCCCTCTTCTAGTTTGACTATTGGTCTCTCATACATCATCCTCCAGAGACGACAGCTTAAAAAGTACCTACACACAGAGAATTGCTGTATGCACATAATATTAATTGTGTTCATTAAATACCTGCTCTCTATCATTGCATTATAGTAATTCAGTCTTAAACTATAAAATATTCTTGGTCTTTTGTCATACTCAATGCTTATTATGAGGAATGAAAAAGCAGTAGGAATTTAAAAGAATTAGTGTCTTATTACTTTGGCTTCTTTCCTCTTCCCTTCTCTTGGACCTCTTGCTTTCACAGCAGCAGAAAAGCAGAAGAAAGAAGGTGCATAAAGCTTCTTCCTCATCAGTGGACAGCAGAACTAAAACACACACCAGACCTTGGCCCTCCTTCCCAGATCCCCAGTCAGGTGAGAGTGCCCCAGTCAGCTTCTCTTCTTCTGCACTGGATTTCTCGTTGCTGGCACACAGAAATGAAGCGTGTCATAACAGTCCACCACTGGCAGAAAGTTAACTTGCCTAAGAAGGGAAAACAAGTGCTTCTGAGTGCTTGGAGATACTCTAAAATGATCAGACTTGTGTAGAATCCTGTACATTTTTGTATCTAATTTTGCATAAATGTATGTATGATTTTCTTTAATACCAGTGCATCAGCCATATCAGAGTTCCTGGGCTTGTTGACATCTTTAGGAAGAATTACTTTACTGAGAGAGTGGTCAGGCACTGGAAGAGCCTGCCCAGGGAGGTGGTGGAGTCACCATCCCTGGAGGTATTTAAGAAACGTGTAGACATGGCACCTCAGGGCATGCTCTAGTGCCCGAGATTGTTGGTTTGTGGGTGGGTGTGATGTGGTGGGGTGTTGTGTTTGTTGTTGGTTTGTTTTTGTTTTTGTGGTTGGACTCGATGATCTCAAAGGTCCCTTCCAACTGTGATCATTCTGTGATTCTGTGATCTTTGTGGAGCTCGCAGTCTCTCTCCTCTTAAGCTTTCTTCCTTTCTTTCCATCTCTAGAGCTCCCAGCCACGGCTGTTGCCACCTCATCTTCCCACAGCCATCACCTCTTAGTGCCAGCTTTTCCTCTGAGAGCTGCTGTGCCCCCCAGCAGCATCGGCCTCGTCCAGGCAGTGGGACCCCCAGCTGATTATCACTCAGAGTCCGCTGAGTCCATGGATGAGATTCCTGTGGCTCAGACTCGCCTTGGGAGCACAGCCCTTCACAGGCCTCCTAAGAATAACTCCAGCAACTCTCAACGCTGTCCCTTGCCTGCAGACAATCCCAGAGGTGACAGGAAGAAGAATCTTCATTCTGGGCACAAGGTAAAGAGGAAAAGCTGCCAGCAAGACAGACACGTGGAACGAGACCTGGAGCTTTTTTCAAAGGTTCCTGCTGTGTTTGTAAGTAAGAGCAGTGGAGAACCTCACGTCTCCCAGCTCAGTGAGAGCACATCCGAACCACACCACAGAAAATGCACCAGCAAGCAGCACGTGGGCAGACATGATCCGTGCTCTGGGGACGTAAGGACAAACACCACAGTGGCCTAGTTACCCACTTTCCAAAGCCATAACCTTTGGGGACAAGGCAAGAGGTTCTCTTTCTATTTGTATGTTGCTGTTGAAAGATCTTCGCTCCAGTGACTCGTCTTTTTCCCTGGAGGTAGCAGCATCCCTTTACCGGCTGCTGTCCATCTTCCAGCAGAAGGAGCTGAGAGGCAGTAAAACTCCCGCTGCGTCATCATTTCTGGCTGCTGCCTCTTCCTAAGCCAAGATTGCCCCAAACCCAGTTCTGCTTTCCTTGACAAGGAGGAAAAGTCTCCCCTGATAGGGATGTGCCCAGGGCTGCGACTGGTTAAGTACTCTGTGCTTGCCATCCGAGTGCAGTGAGACATTTCTCATGCCCAGCCAAAGGCAAGAGGCAATCAGGTGGCCAACCCTGAGGTAGGCATGTTGCTAGAGAGATCTCGAGTGCTTTTCCCCTCCTGGCCATACCCTCCTGGCCCGCCGCATGCTACTACTGCAGTAACTCTCGGGGAGGAACAAGGCTGCATCTTTGGTGTTCCCTGCACCCTGAAAACTAAATTTCCCATCTGCCTACACCCTGTCAGCCTGTGGATCATGCGCAGGGGCTTCAGCAGGTGCTCAGGGAGTAGCCTCAGGATTCCCCTGTCCCTATAACCGCTTTCCACTGTGGGCCCTCAAGCCAAGTCCACCAGCACGTACTCTGTAAAGCAGCGTAGTTTGACCTCCCCCACCTTCCCAGCAGCGTGGGGTGTCCCACAGCTCAGCTTTTCCATCAAAAACTCCCACAGGTTTCAGGACACAGCAGATCCTGAAACCTTTCAGTTTCCTGGGCTGTCACGTCCACGTGAGTCCACAGCCAGGCCTGGAGTCCTTGTATTGCAGAAAAATCCCGCAGCAGATACCAGGGCATGTCACCAGCACCTTGAGTCAGGGCACCCTGTGCTGGTGCTGAGAAGCAGAGCGTGGTCTGGGCTGCCAAGCTACAGTGCCTTGGCTTTCCCTGTCCCCTTGGCATCTCCGTGAGCCTTGCCACCAGCATGGATGTGCCTGACACGATTTGTCACCTGCACAGCCCCTGGCACAGCTGGCACCTTGAGCAACCGGCTTGGCCAGATGCACCATTTCTGGACAGGCCCAGTAGAGAAGAGGAAGGCTAGGAAGTTTTTATCGCCCTACCAGATATTTTGATGCATGGAAACCACAACCAGCCTTTCTCCAGACTACGATGGGTGCAGGGAAGGACAATACAAAGTGAGTCGAGTGCTCTGTGAGTCCAGCTAAGCTGTTCTTCCCCTCGCCTAGCTCAGTCTTGTGAGAATTCATCAGAAATGGTTCCAAGCAGGACAGGATATTTGGGTACAAATGCTCTTTGGGCACAGCCAGCATGGGACAGGCAGGTTGGACTCCCAGCTTTAAGGTACACAGTTCCCAGCCCGGCTGTTGCCTGTCATCCCAGTGCTTGCACTGGTTTTTGTGCTCTGAGGTCCACACAAAGTCAACTTCCCCTGGAGCTTTAGGCCCAGACAGTTTTACTTCTGGGGAGTTCACCAGCAGAGAGAAGCAGGGAGGTACCTGCTGTATGTTGAAAGCCTCAGCCCAGTCCAGGAGCATGCCCGAATGCAAGCAGTCTGCCCAGCTCCCTCAGGAAGCACCCCAGCACCATCACCTGGCCAACACCATGCTGTGTGGTGGACATTTCAAGTAGTGCTTGAAAAAAAAAAATAAATAAAAGTGCTGTAGCTACTCCTGGAAACACAAGGTCCTTGCGGAGCTGAAGCTGGAGTAGGGGAGTCTTCCCTTTGAAGGGTTTATGGGGTAAGTATTGGCTCAGAGGCACTCCCTGGGACAGTCCTTGGGAAATTCTGGCAAGGCAGCATAGATACCATCACACACTCCAGGCTTCTTCAGAGGGTGTCTCTCCGTCCTTCTCCGTTGTCTGATTTTTGACTCCCAAAAGCTTGGGTGAGGAGCCTTGACTCTTCATGGAATTACGTCATCGGCAAAATTGAAGTCTCGTTTAGCTGTTGAAGTCATTATGTCTAAATTTGCAGGAAGAGTTTAACTGTGGCCGCACTCCTTGCAGCTGTAGCAAGGTGGTGTGACCCTTTGGAAAAGCCGGCATGTGTGGGACCAACCTTTGTGGACCAGCAGACATGGCACTGGCTTGTCTGCAGAAACCAGGGCATCTGCTGACTGGTGGAGCCTGGTTAGACAAAACCCTCCCAGATGTTTCTCCTGACGTTGCTGTCACCCAAGAGAACTACAGTAATGCTGGGCTTAGGGTTTTCAAAGGCCAGCTGTCCCTCCACCCAAAAGTCATTGGTTATTTCTCTCCAGCAGGTGCCCTTGAGCAGACTTCATGTGTTTTCTTACCCCCTGTCCATGCAGAACCAGTCCCAAAGTCATTTATGGAGCTCTTTAGTAGCTCTGTCCACAATAAATTTTTCTATGCCCTTTGCTAAATGGTTTCCTCCTCTTTTGCAGTCATTAATTTATCTGCTCAGTTGATGGTCCCCACGCTTTTCCCTGATGTCCCAGCTGGGTTTAGCGTGTTGACCCATGCGGGGGTGGCAGCGGTCTCCTCCCTGTGGGTCTGTGTGGATGGTGGGTGGGACTGCCTTCCCTGAGGGCAGGGAGCAGACCACTTTCTCCAGAAGGTGTGTAATTCCAGCCTGGTTTCTGCGCTGTGGCAGGGTGACTTCCACAGGGAAGAGGCTGCAGGAAAGCTTTGGGGTGAGTGGAACTGTTTTTTCTGGTCTATCATGTATATCCATGGGGAAAAAAAAGGTCCAGCGTGTCCTGAGGTGGCAGGTTCTGAGCACAAGCTGGGAAGGAAAAGAGTGTCCTATCGTTTGCTGGGACGTGACCTTCTCCAGGAGCTCCAGGGCTCACACTCAGTTTCACTTTGTGTTGTCCTCCCTGCCTGTTCTGTGCTCACTTGCCTGTTGTCCTACTAAGCCCCTGATCCCCCTGCCATGCACACAGACACCCACCCGAGAAGGGTCTCTGCTCCCAGAGTCCAGTACAACCAGTGCAGAGCCCTGTATGCTGCTGGGCTGTACTGGTTATGCTCTGCCCTGCAGGCTGCCCTGCAAGGGGTGGGGGCCCACGCCTTCTGTTGGATCTCCTGGATGTCCAGGGTGCCCTCAGGACCCTGACTTGGGAAGCAGGGGAGACATCCTTCTGCTGTCTGCAACTGAGACACGGGACATTTTTTCGGCTGCATCAAGTGCTGGAGGAAGCAGAATAAATCGAGGCTGCAGAACGTGCAGCGCCTTGTCCGTGCCTTAGGGGCAGCTGGATGCTGAGCGAAGAGCCAGAGCCCAGAAGGATGGGGTCCCACTGCTGCCAGTCTTGGACTCTGATCTCCTGACCCTCACGGGCAGCAGGCAGGATGGAGCGTGCAGCGTGCTGCTTGATTTTGGCTGGGTTCTGTGTTTTCACCGCAGTCTCATTAAAGGAGGACTGTTGAAGACGCATATTGGGCACGCAAGGGTGAGACTGAGATGGAGATGGAGCTCCTGGGAGAAGTCCCTGCCCCAGATCAGTTCCCAGCAAGGATGAACCCTCGCAAGTGCAGTCGAGCATCTCAGCTGAGCTGCTTCATGCCAGGAGGACCTTCTGCAGACGCTGATTTGCAATACACACCTGCCCTCAGGACTTTCGGGTGCTGTGTGTGGTATCCCACAAAGTCGTGGAAGTTTTCCACGGGAGGGAGCAGGATGGTCGCAGTTCCAGGCTAGCTCCTTCCCCACCTCGGTTCTGTCCTTTTGGGACCCGAATGCCGATACCCTGCTGGTTCAAGAGCCGAGGAGTCACATTATGGGACCTCTGCAGAGGCCAGCGTGTGGGCAGAGTGGTCCTGGCCACTGCACCAGAGGACTGCAATGACCACGAGCAACAGCCCAAGGCCATCGGAGAGCTGGGTGAAGGTGACAGCAGAACCCCTGGTGCCTTCAGCTCCCCATCGCTGCAGAAACATTGAGGTCTGGCGTCCCCGACCTCCTTCCCCAGCGCTAAATTAAAGGGGGGGGGGTTGCCAAGGCACGAACTCTCGCATCAGCAGGAGGCAGCGCCCTGGACTGGCCGTTCCCACCACCAGCTGCTGAGGGTTTTTATTTTTTAATCAGGAACAAGCAAAGCATTTGCGGGATGGTGACAGCTTTACCAAGTCCTCTGAAATCATAAATCCCAGTCCCCGGCCAGTCGCCAGCGGCCGTGCCAGGCCTCGCAGCGCGGTCCCGTCTCGGCCGTGGCNAGGAGGGTGCGTTTTCCCCCTCCCCTCTGCCCTGCGCCGTGCATCGCACCCAGGACCCCAGCTCCAGTCCCCCCGGGATCGCAGCGCTCACCAGCTGCCGTTAAGCCCCGTTAACGCCGTGTGGACACGCTGTTGCTGGGGTTACCGTACACATATTGCACAACCTCCGAAACACTTCCCTCTGTTTTGTAGCAACTCGGGCTGGAGGAGCAGCCTTCCCTCATAACCTCATCCCACCCCAGACCCGGCCCAGCCAGCCGCTCATTCCTGAAACAAGAAGACCCCGGGGAGCCCGTGGTGCCTGACCCCCGGGGGAGGCAAGAGGCAAAGAGGAACGGAGGGTGAGGGCAGAGGGTGCTCCGGGCTGTGCGTGTGCTCTTGTGCAAGCTCTGAGCACCCTGGAGCAGTCACAGCACTCCCTGTGAGTTTAGGGAGACCAACATGGTCCTAGCGGGGGCGAGCCCAGCATCCAAAGCCGTGTCTCGGTGACGCTGAGCTGTGAGGCTCAGTGTGTCCCGGGTGAGCCACTGGAGGTCTGGAGCTCGTTGAGCTCCCCAGGGCAGGAGACAGCCTGGGAACATCCTGAGCTTTGCTGAAAATTGCAAGAAGGGAAAAGTCCCCTGGGGAGCTGAGTGCTGAGCCGCGTCCACGCTCCACGTCCACCACATCACAGGACCTGTGCAATCTCGGCTCCTGCCCGTGCCACGGGCTCCTGACCAAGTCACAGCTTCCTCCCGGGCTTCCTTTTCCGGGCCGCATGAGGAACAGCAGGAGCCGGCCAAGGACGGTGCTCCATCCCAACCGGGCTGTCATGGTGACAACAAACGCAACAACAAACCCCAGCCCTTAGGAACCGAAACCTGACCTGCTCAACCCGACCCCGTGGGGCAACTCGCCAGCCCTGGCTTGGTGCCCACCACTCGCCCGGCTCTTCCCCCTGTGCCGCCTCTTGGCTCTTGGGGCTCTGCAGCCCCGGGAGATGGGGTTGGATGGGCTGGAGCTCCGGCAGAAGAGCTGCCGACGTGCCCAGCTCCAACTCAAGTTGGCTGCCAAGTCCTGCCGGAGCTGCTGCAGGCTGGATGCTCCAGCTGGCGTTACCTGGGCAAGCAAAGGACAAGGCTGTATCTTCAGCAAGACTTAACCACCCTCCTCCGTGTGGCAGCCCCGATGATTGCCCTCTTCTTCAAGCAGAGAGCAGGCGAGCGGATCTCCCCCACTTTAGGTGGGGTGGGATGACAGCCCTAGGTCCTTGCCGGCCTGCGTGGAGCTGGTTTAAATTCCCACTGGGACCTCTGAGCCTCTGCACTTTGGGACCTGCTTTTATATTTAATGAAGAGTTGGAAGCACACGTGCTCGGGACAGAGTCCTCCTGGTGCCACCGCCTCCTGGGCTCTCTGGCTGTGTCTGAGCTCTGGACAAGCCGGATGGAGGAGAAACACTGGTTGGTGAGGTCTGCCTGAACTCTGGCATCAGTCTGGTCCACATCTGAGAAGCCTTCACACCTGTCCTGCCCACCCTTGGCTGTCCCCTCTGGGATGTCCTTGCCACCTGGTAGCCATGGGTTGCTACCCTGCAATTGGCTGTGAACCAGCTGCTCCTGCTGATGGAGGGGTCACAGGGCTGGTTGGGATCCTTCATGTGGCTGTGACCATCTGGGACCACCCAAAGCGGCCAGGGGCTGTGGCATGCCTGTGTCCTCTGACACCAGCCCCGGCACTCATCTCCGAGGTGGGAGTCAAAGGTGGGGATCCCAAATCTTGCAGCGTTGGTTGGTGGTCACCTCTGGAGGTCTCCAGACCCTGCTGCAAGCCAGGATGGGTATGAGCAGCTTGCTCAGGGCTTTGTCCAGTCAAGAGTTGGAAACGAGGTCTCAGCAGAGACCAGCTAAGAAGGGGAGATTGTCACGGGGACCGTACCCCCCACATACCCACTCCCCCCAAAGCCAAAGGGCTCTGGGTGCAAGAGCAGAGCTGATACCCCTGGAGCAGCTCAGCCACGGGGATACCCATGTTTGTCCTTGCCCAGGGCAGACAGAGACTGTAGGGTGCCAAAGGTGTTGGAGCTGCTGCCCGGCTCCCCAAGCTGCTGATTTACCTTCAGGACCCCAGCGTGGCAGCAGCAAACCCCCACGCTGCATCCCCTCGGTGCCAGCACCTCCTGGTGATGGTGGGGCTGGCCATGCAGGAGGAAGGGGTAGTGCCAGGGGAGCACTGAGGCTGGAGCAGGCGTTGGGCAAAGAGCTGAGGTGGGGCCATGAGTAAGTGATGTGGGTTGTGACGGGACTCCATGGCAACCATAATATTTGGGCATTGCTTCAGCCCGCAGCACCTACCGAGAGCTCCACGTGTGCTTGGGCTCCAGGTGAGGGAAGCCAGTAGCCACAATGGGCAATGCTGGCATGGGGCTGGCTGCTCCCAGGGCTGCTCCAAGGGTGCCCATCATGCCAGGATGGTTGGCATTCATCCCCACAGCCTGGGCAGTGGCCTGAGGTCCATAGTGTTAGCCACCCAGAGAGGGGAGTTCCTCCATGGAGGGTTCACACTGACCATGTGGGGTAGGGGACAGGGCTGTGGGGCAGAGCACAGTGGGGCTGGCAGGGAGGAGCCTGTGGTTGGCAGGGTGGTGGAGGAACCTTGTGGGGTGATGGTGGGGCCTTGTGGGGTGGAGGAAATACCTTGTGGGGTGATGGAGGGACCTTGTGGTGTGCCGGGAAGGCCTCATGGGCTGATGGAGAGGCTTTGTGAGATGGTGAAGAGTCTTTGTGGGGTGCTGGAGGGGGCCTGGTGGGGTGAGGAAGGGATGTGGACATTGTCTTCTCCAAGGTGAAGTAAGTGACAAGGCTTCTCGGGGCCTCCAGCCACTCAGAGGTTGGGGATGTCCTTGTGGTGCGGGCAGGGTGGTGGTGCCTGTGTGCCATGGTCCCTGGGGAGGTGTGGTATCCCGGCTGCGTGCCCAGGCCATCCATGGTCTCTCCATCAGGGAGCAGTGGGCGCTGCCCTGCAGTGTCCTGCCTTCAGGGAGTTTGTGTGGCTGCTTTTGCAAGACCTGATAATAAATTAATCCAAAATTGGGGTATGGGAGGCTCAGATCACCGGACATCGTGGGGTGGGATGATGATGAGGCTTCCTGGTGGTGGAGTGACTTTGTTGGGTGCCAGTAGGGCCTCGTGGGGTGATGGAGGGGGCCTTGTGGGGTGGAGGAAGTACCCTGTAGGGTGATGATGGGGCCTCGTGGGGTGATGGAGGGACCTTGTGGTGTGCAGGCAGGGCCTCATGGGCTGATGAAGAGGCTTTGTGAGGTGGTGGAGAACCTTCGTGGGGTGCTGGAGGGGACCTGCTGGGGTGAGGAAGGAGCTTCATGGGGTGATGATGATGATGCTTCCTGGTGGTGGGGTGACTTTGTTGGGTGCTGGTAGGGCCTCGTGGGGTGATAAAGGGGCATCATGGGGTGGCAGAGGGGCTTCATGGGGTGAGGATGAGGCTTCCTAGTGGTGGGGTGACTTTGTTGGGTGCCAGTAGAGCCTCGTGGGCTGATGGAGGGGCTTTGTGAGGCGGTGGAGAGCCTTCGTGGGGTGCTGGAGGGGGCCTGGTGGGGTGAGGAAGGGGCTTCATGGGGTGATGATGATGATGAGGCTTCCTGGTGGTGGGGTGACTTTGTTGGGTGCCAGTAGAGCCTTGTGGACTGATGGAGGGGCTTTGTGAGGCGGTGGAGAGCCTTCGTGGGGTGCTGGAGGGGGCCTGGTGGGGTGATGAAGGGGCTTCATGGGGTGAGGATGAGGCTTCCTGGTGGTGGGGTGACTTTGTTGGGTGCCGGTAGGGCCCGATGGGGTGATGGAGGGGCGTCACGGGGTGGCAGAGGGGCGTCGCGGGGTGTCGGAGGGCACCCCAGCGCCCTCCCTGCCGGCTGCCCGGGCTCCGTCTCCCCGCCCCGAGCGCTCCCGGTCCGTTCCGCCGCCCCGGGGGAGGCGGGAGGGGGCGGCCCGGATCCCGGTGCGGGCGCGGCCGGCGGCCCCTCCCGTCGCCATGGCGGCGCCTTAAACAGGCGGCGGCCGCCGTTCCCCCCCCGCCTCACAGCGCGGCGCCGGGAGGTGAGTGACCGACCGAGCGCGGCCGCGGCGGAATCGGGACACCCCCCCACCCCCCCACCCCAACCCGCCTTGCCCGGGGTGCGGCCGCGGCGGGACCCTTTCCCCGCACCCCCAGATCCCCCGGCTCCGGCCGCTGCCCGTCGCGGAGGGGGGAAACCGAGGGGCTGCGCTCTGCCCCGGCCACCCCCCCCCCCCACACACACACACCCCCAGCCACCGGCGGCCACCCCCGGGCGGGCTCCGTGCGGGGGGCTCCGGGGATGCCCCGGGGAGGGGGGAGCCCGGGGACCGGCAGCTTCCCCGCCCTAGCGACGGTCGCCAGGCAACGCCGCTCCTCCCTAGCGACGGTCGCCAGGCAACGCAGCATCCCAGCCCGAGGGTGCCCACCACACCAGGGGGGTTGGCATTCGTCCCCACAGCCTGGGCAGTGGCCTGAGGTCCGTAGTGTTACCCACCCGGGGAGGGGGCTTCCTCCGTGGAACTGTGTGGGGTAGGGGACAGGGCTGTGGGGCAGAGCACAGTGGGGCTGGCAGGGTTGGTGGAGAAACCTCGTGGGGTGATGGAGGAGCCTTGTGGGGTAGAGGAAATACCTTGCGGGGTGATGGTGGGGCCTCGTGGGGTGATGGAGGGACCTCGTGGCGTGTCTCCTTCGTGCCCCGCTCTCCGCCTGTCACCGAGGCCTCGGGGGGACCCCATCCCTGTCCCCCCACCACCCCCTGCCCCCAGCCTGGCTGCTGGGCGAGGTACCTGCTGTGCACCTCGGGGTGACACCCAGCTACCGCTGCGCCCCGTTCCCGGGGGTGTGGGTGCTGTGGGTGCTCACCGCGTGGATGCCGGGCTCGTAAGGCGAGGCCGGCCAGGTGACAGCCAGCCGGGAGGTGACAGCGGCCACGGCGCTCTGCAGGGGCGCAGAGACCCCGCTCCGTGACTCGTACCCCCCAGACCGTATCCGGCCCAGCTCCACGCAGGGCTGAGGGGGGGGGGGCGGGCATGTGGGGGGCTGGGGGGCAATGGAGAGGTGGGGGCTGGGGGCAGGCAGCGGTGCCGTTCCTCACCAGGGGCGAGCAGGAGGAAGGCGGCCGCATTGCGTCATTCCCGCAGAGGGCTCCCCCGGGGGACCGGCCGATGCGCTCACTCCTCGCCAGCCCCTGGAGCCGGCGGCCTCGCTGCTGACAGCTCTCCAGCCCCACAAACACCTCTTGGTTGTTGGCCTGGGGGCTTGTCCGAGGGTGCCACCAGCCCTCACCCCACCCTTGTGGA
This sequence comes from Calidris pygmaea, assembly GCA_003697955.1. NCBI lineage: Eukaryota > Metazoa > Chordata > Aves > Charadriiformes > Scolopacidae > Calidris > Calidris pygmaea. Next base: position 83,343 of record QJSC01020898.1, read on the forward strand.
CTCTGCCGCGGTCCCTCTGCCCTCGCCAGCCCTCCTCCTCCTCCTCCTCCTCCTGCCCTTGCAGACCTGAGAGCGGAGCGGCTGAGCTCTGCCGGTGTTGCCAGACAGAGCCCGGGTGGTAACGGACCCTTCTGCCCCCCCCTCATCCTGCAGCCCCATGGCCGGGAGCGAGGAGATGGCGTCCCTGGAAGAGAGCTTCCGCAAGTTCGCCATCTACGGCGACACCAAGGCCACGGGGCAAGAAATGAACGGGAAGAACTGGGCCAAGCTGTGCAAAGACTGCAAAGTCACCGACGGCAAAAGCGTCACCAGCACCGATGTGGACATTGTCTTCTCCAAGGTGAAGTAAGTGACAAGGCTTCTCGGGGCCTCCAGCCGCTCAGAGGTTGGGGATGTCCTTGTGGTGCGGGCAGGGTGGCGGTGCCTGGGTGCAGTGGTGCCCGGGGAGGTGTGAATCATAGAATCATAGAATCGTCTAGGTTGGAAGGGACCTTAAAGATCATCTAGTCCAACCAAGATAACAGTTAACGAATTTGCAAGACCTGATAATAAATTAATCCAAAATTGGGGTGTGGGAGGCTCAGATTTTGGTGCAGAGACTGTTCCCCTGCTCCCAGACATTGAGGTGGGTCTGGGCGGGTTCTGCCAGGTTCTCATCTAGCAAGAAGGTGTCTCAGGGAGGAGAGGAGGGTGCTCAGGGGTATCCTGTGTGACGTGGCACAGCCCATCCCCGGGCCAGCCCACACCTGGGCTTGGCATGGACTCTGGTCTTTGCTCCTCAGAGGTCACAGGGGCAGCTGAAGGGCTTAAAGGCATCTTCGGTGTCCCTGAGGACACGCTGACACCAGGGTGCAGGAGCAAGGCTGGATGGGGAGCCTGCTCCCTCCGCACCCTCTGTCCCAGCATCCCCTTGTTTCCTGGTGGGGCCAGCAGGGTCTGAGCACCCAGAGGTTTTTGGGGGGTGGGAGGGTGGGGCGCTGCGGCGCCTCGGAGACGAGGATCAGGCACTCGTGGGAGAGATGCTCCGTGCATGTCCTTCCAAATTTTACCGGAGAAGGAGTGGTGCCCGCCCTGGGGCAGAGCGCTGGGCACCCCAGGCAGGCTGGGAGCGGTGGGAATCGTGTCCCTTTGTGCCACCAGCACCCGAGTTCCAGAGCACTTCCATGCGGGGCTGAGGTTTTTAGCATCGGGGACTTTACCAGCCTGTGGCTGAAACCCTCCCGGAGCTCAGCCCCGGCTGCGCCCAGCCCGACCCCTTCCGCTGGCATCGCCCTGGCCATAGCCGCGTCTCGGAGGCGGGCGAGGGAAGGACAAAGCCGGGGTCTCCCTGATGCTGCTCATCCCGCTGCAGCCCTCTTTGGAGGCACGACCCGAGGAGGAGGTGCTTGCTGCAGCCTGCATTTTGTGCTGGCAGGGGGAAGACAGCCCGTGTCATCAACTACGAGGAGTTCAAGAAGGCGCTGGAGGAGCTGGCCCCCAAGAGGTTTAAGGACAAGAGCAAAGAAGAGGCGTACGAAGCCATCTGCCAGCTGGTGGCAGGGAAGGAACCCATCAACGTGGGCGTCACGGTGAGTGAAGAGCCCCTCGGCCGCTAGGAGTGGGTGGGATGGTCAGGAGAGGAGGAGGGGGGCTCTGCCTGCAACGCAAATGCTTCCCCGGGGGACCCCATGGGGCTTGCACAGGTCCCGGGGGGCACGGTAGGGTCCTCAGCGGGTGTGAGGGGCTCGCATGGGGCAAGGGAGTAAGGGGATGGGGCATGTTCTTGACTCCCGTCGCCTGTCTCCCCGCCGCAGAAAGCCAAGACGGTGGGGGCCGTGGAGAGGCTGACAGACACCTCCAAGTACACGGGGTCCCACAAGGAGCGCTTCGACGAGAGCGGCAAGGGCAAGGGCAAGAGCGGGCGGGAGAACATCGTGGACACCAGCGGCTACGTCAGTGCCTACAAGAACGCGGGCACCTATGACGCCAAAGTGAAGAAGTAGGGTAGGGGGTGCCTGCGGCGCCCACCGCCCCGGTCCCTGCGCGTCGGCCGTGGGGCCGGCGCTCAGCGTCAGCCTTGGGACATGCCCGCCTGGACGTGGGGCCCGGGGGGCTGCGCTGGGACCAGCCCCGGGGCTGGCGGGATGTCGCCCGCCCAGCGCTGATGTGATTGAGAAGTCGCCGAGCCACGTGCTCCGTCCCGGCGCTACGTCTGTATGTGTGTGTGTATGTGTGTGTGTCCCCCCACCCCGTGCTGTGACCCCCCTCCTGTGCTGTCCCCCCC
>QJSC01020898.1:85616-222703 GCA_003697955.1 Calidris pygmaea
GGCCGCCTCTTTCCTTCCCCACCGGGGCTGCCCAGTTTTGCCAGAGGATGCTCAGACCCTGCCGGTGCCGTTAGTGCCGGTGCTGCCGGGATGCTCCCGGGAAAAGCTTGGTGTTGCCCGGCTGTTGACAAAGGTTCTCCCGCCTGAACCTCCCGCTGCCCAAACCGGCGAAGCCCAAACCAAAGGATGCCGCAGACCCGCGCTGTAACCCGGCTCTGCAATAAAACCCCCTCCGCACTGACGCCCCCCGGCTCTGGTTGTGTTCAGCGGGACCCGGCAGCGAGACCCCCCCCCCATCGCCGCCCTGTGCCCGCTCCCCCCCAGCGGGGTGGCAGGGGGGGCCGGGCTGAGCCGTGCCGCCCCAGGGACGGGTGCCGTGGGCTCGGGGCTGGCCGCCGGTGGTTTTGGCAGCTCCCGTCCCGGCCCCGAGTTGCCTGAGCGACCGCAGGCACACAAACACAAGGGCCTGGCTCCCGCTCCGGCTCTGTTTGCGACCAAACACACCAGCTCCTGGTAACCATCCCTGGGAACGGGCGGGATGGGGACGGCGGCTCCGGGAACGGGGCGAGGGCTGCTGCGGGTGCTTGGGGTGCACGAGGCTGGGTGCAGGTGCCACCACCCCCATCCCCAGCTGGGTGGCAGTGCCAGGCTTTCCAGCCAGAGACCCACCTCCCTGGTCATCTCTTCTCCCCAAAATAACCCCCAGGTGATTACTTGGCCGCGGCACTGGCACTGCCCATGCCGGGAGGGACACGCACGGGGCTTGGGTGGGCTCGCTCCCTGCCCACGCGCAGCCCTGCACCTTCTGCACCACCACCACCTGCTTTTTAAAATACAGAAGGAAGAGGTCGTCTTCTTCTGGGCTGGTTTCAGCCTCAGCAAGGGTCCACCAGTAAGGATCCACCAGTAAGTGTCTACCAGTATGTTTAAGGCCAGGTTGGACAGGGCTTTGAGCGACCTGCTCTGGTGGGAGATGTCCCTGCCCAAGGCAGGGGGCTTGGAACTCGATGATCTTTAAGGTCCCTTCCAACTCTAACCATTCCATGATTCTATGTGCCCACCAGTGGCAGGCTGGGGTGAGGGCTTGGGGTGCACTAGCCCTCCCTGGTTGGTGTTAGCCCTCCTCTGGGCAGGGCAGTGGGAGTTTGTGGCTGGCTGTGCCTCTGAATGCTCTTCTGGATTCTTCAAATGAGAGCATTCTTCAAATGTTCCTCCTGTCAAAAAGTTGCTGCTGGGGGAAAGGGGCTTTAACCCTTTGCTGACTCCGTTGCCTGGCTGCAAAAATGAGGTGCCCAATTCCCAGGGCAAGGCTGCCCCCTGGTCCATGGAGGTGCCATCCACAGCCCTGTCCTCATGTGTACTTTGTGAAGGAAGGACATTTTGTGGAGAGGTGGGCAGGCCAGGCCCCATGGGACTCATCCCCCTGCCTGTCTGTGGCTCTGGTGAGGACTTGGTGGTGGAGCAAAGGGAGGTACCCCTGTGGGGGCAGCTCTGATGGGGAGTTGTGGGTCCTGATGCACTTTTGATATCGGGAAATGGAGCCTGGGAAGGGGATTTCTGCCTGGTTTTAAGTTTCCGTGTGGGAAGAGCAGCAGCTCTGGCATCCCCTGGGGCTGGGGGCATCAGCAGCTCAGCTGCTGCTGAACACCCAGGGTTTGTGAGCCTGCAAGGAGGCTGGATGGGTCCTTGCTTGGAGTTCATCCAGGAGCAAGAAGAGCTGAGCTGCTGCTGCTCAGGTGATGGAGCAGCCAGGGCAGGGGCTGCAGGTTGTCCCCTTGGACAGCCAGCTCGGCCGAGCCTTGCCATCGGTGGGTTGCATCCTGCTCTGTATCCTGCAGAGAAGCAGCTTCTTTGCAGTGTGTGAAGCCGCGGTGGAGGTCGGGTGGTGGCTACCATTTCCCACGCACTGCCAAACCACCCCACCTCAAGGTGCTCCTTACCCTCTCCAGCTCCTCTTCAAGTTCTCCACCCCTCGCTCCACAGCTTACACAGGATTTTCCCCCGCAGACCTTCATCTTGTCCCCAGGGAGAAGACAGCTGTATCGTACGCTGTCCTCTGCATGGGGACTGGGCTGGGACTGGCTGGCAGCAATGGCCAGACCATTCTGGCCAGGCTGGTTGGCATCTTCTAGTCTGGTACCTCAGTCCTACCAAACCATCCCCAGGATAATTAATGCAGGTGAAGACCCAAGAGGGTCTAAAGGCTCCAAAGTGCTGAAGATCAACCTGATCAGAAGTCATTTCTGCTGAAGTGATGGGAACAGCTTCCTGGGACCCAGTTGATTTGAGTCTTCACCAAAATCAGAAAACTTTCGAAATACCAGTGTAGTGGTGTCCTGGGGAGGTGTGGGCTATGTGTGTGCGTACAAGACTTGCCCCGGTCATTTTCCAGAAGGGTGTGAAGGCCCTTTAGAAAAAATCATGTGAGGAACCTCAGCTGTGATCTGTGTGAGGGACACATCACACAACCCCTGTGTGTGGCTGAAGCCAGGTATAGACATGGCCTCAAAGGGAGGCCAGTGCAAGGAATACAGCCTTTAAACATCAGTTTTCAGGACTAATGTGGACTGGGAAGTGGAAGTCCCCAGGACGGTTGGCACTGGAGCACAGGATGGACTAGAAGAGGCCAAGCTGGAGCGCTCAGCCCTTGAGAAGACCATAACCTGAAGGAATTTCCATGGGACCAGCAGCTCCGGCTGTTTTCCCAGTGAGGCTTGAAGCGGTGCCATGGGCTGCTGAGACAGCAGAGACCTTGAAATATTAGTTGCAGAGCTCCTTTGTGTGACGAGAAGTGACAGGGCCCAAACAAAAGGGCTTGCAGCCATTTCCCCTGCGCTAATGGGTTTGCTCTGGCCAAGCCTTTGCTCGGAGGTTGGCTCCACACCAGCTCAAGAAAGACATTTTGCAGCCAGCGTGCAATTCCCTCACAGCAGAGGAGCCAGCGGGCGGAAGGTGTCTCGGTCAGTATTTACGTTGTTCACACTGATCCAAGCCCCGGACATGAAACTTTTTTTTTCTTTTTTTCTCCTCCTTTCCATTTGTTTCATCCCCTTGGCCGCTCTCCAGTCCCGCTCCCGCGGCGGAGGAGCCTTCCAGACCTCACACCCAACCCTGCCACCACAAACGCTCACCTGCTCCACCGTTGTGGACAAACCCAGACCCTCTTGCAGGTGGATCTCCCGTTGTGCCAGGGAGATGTGCAGCCCAGAAGGCTCAGCTGAGTGGTTATGATGGATGTAGCTGTCAAATGGGTTCTCTGCCCCCAAGGTCACTTCCCTAGAAAGTTTCTAAAATCATCCTGGGGTCAAGTCCGTACTGAATGAAGTGCTTCATGCTTCGGCAACAAGTTGTGTGCCTGGGACTAAGGATCTGGCTCCTCTGAGAGGTCGTTTTCCTCTGGGATCAGTGGTTTGGCCAGAGATACTGATGAGGACAGATCACTCTGTTCCTCAAGGATGTAGATTCATTCCTAGAAGAGCAAGGCAATGGATGCTGGAGCAGAGCATCTACATCTTCAGCCTGGAGAAGAGAAGGCTCCGGGGAGACCTTGGAGCCCCTTCCAGTCCCTCAAGGGGCTCCAGGAAAGCTGGGGAGGGACTCTGGATCAGGGAGGGGAGCCCTAGGAGGAGGGGGAAGGGTTTGACCCTGAAAGAGGGGAGATGGAGCTGAGATGTGGGGAAGAACTTGTTTGGGGGGAGGGTGGTGAGAGCCTGGCCCAGGTTGCCCAGAGAAGCTGTGGCTGCCCCATCCCTGGAGGGGTTCAAGGGCAGGTTGGAGGGGGCTTGGAGCAACCTGGTGTGGTGGGAGGTGTCCCTGCCCAGGGCAGGGAGTAGCACTGGGTAGACTTTAAGGTCTCTTCCAACCCAAACCGTTCTATAAGCCCGGCAGGATTTTATCATTCTGCCCCTACGTACGTAGGAGCACCAGGAAGAGCTCAGAGGTGTTGCTGGTCCATAAAGTTGCTCCCTCGGGGAGTGTGTCTCCATGGGATGCCTCATGCTGGTGCAGCACAGATCCTTGGTCCCATGCAAGGGCAAAGAGCTTCCCTTCGAGCTGGACCTGCGCTGCCGTCCTCCGTAATTTTCCATTTCACTCCTAGTCTGATGGACAATGGTTTCCAAACCACAGAGTCTAGGCTGTAAATCCCATCCAGAGGAGACTCAGAGAGCAGCTGATACCCCAGTGGGTCAGGCACCTTCTCAGCCCTTTGCCCCTAAACCCGGGACGAGGATTTCAAACCCTTGCAGCCAGTGCCCTGTGACACTGGTTTGACTGGGAATGTTCCTTGCAAGACTTCACCGCCAGCTGCGTGCTGCCAGCCCTGCGCTGGAATATTGATTCAGTGCCATTTTAGAGAGAATTCAATTAAATAAATGACCATCTTCCCAGGACGTCATCGTTTCAGATAAAATTTTATTATACAGGAGTCATCCCCGCTTTTTGTTAATGTAATGACTGCGGCAGAAGGGTAAGAATGCAGGGGAAGAGAGGAGCAGGAGGATCCTGAGCAATAAATGAGTTTTAAAAAGCAAGAATGAGATTCACAACAATTAAGTAGAGCGTGAGGGCTGGTACAAGGTAAGAGAGAACACAGTCCATATTTAATGTCTGTTTTGCTCCCCGCACAGTGGGTAATTGCGTGACCGCCCTGAAGCGCGGCGCTGAGCAGAGCCCCGTGCCCATCGTCCTGATGCGGCTCTTCCTAACAGGGGTGGTGCCTGTCGATTGGTGCATTTTTTTCAGCTGGGAAAAGGCGTTTTGTGAACAGTGCGGCTGCTCTTTTTTTTAGTCAATTGCCACCACAGGACGGTTTGTGGACACTGAAGACCTGGGCAAGATTGTTGCAGGAAAAAAAAAAAAAAAATTAAACCGTGAGCAGTAGCGTGAACTTGCTATAATATTTTTTTTTTTCTCTAAACCCAATACACTGATTTCCATTTATGAAACATCACATTAAAGAAAAAATTGGACTTGGCGCTCTGAGTTTGTAGCTCAGAGCTCTGTATTTCGCGATGACTACAGCTATGATTCATTTTAAGATTTCATGGGCAGCTGGTTTGCAGTAACTGATAGGAGCCACTCAAGGAGATTGATGGCAGGGGCTGGGGCAGCTGGAAGCACATCAGTGGAGTGCTCTGATTGCAAGAGGCAAAGTCTCCTCTCTCTCTCCTTTTGACCCGAGACGCTTTTTCTAAAAGAAGCCGTTTCATCAGACCCAGAATGTTCCTGACGTTCCGCTCACCGAACTGGCATTTTCATATCTTGGCTTAAAAGTCTGTAACCAGTTCCAGCCCCCTGAAGCATGCAACGTGGGCTAACGATCGCCAAAACAGCCCATTCACGTGTCAAAACCCTGAATTCATCCTTTTGCCACCAACGCAGGGCTGTTACAAGGCATATACACGAGGTGGGGGACGGGGTGCCCCCTCCTGCTGTGACAACCAAGCGGTGTGCCCTCCCCGAGACTGGCCCATGCCTCTGGCTGTCCTGCAGAAGACCCCCGGTCTCCTGAAGCCTGGTAAGTTGTTTCACTTCCAGTCTTAGAAATTCCATCTGGGAACTCAGCCGGTCATTTTCCCAAAGCAACTCCTCTAATGGAAACACAGGGAGAAGGCTGAGCTTCCAGATGCTGCTGTACCGAGCATCTTTCACAGAATCACAGAATCCTATGGGGTTGGAAGGGACCTCTGGAGATCATCTAGTCCAACCTCCTGCCAAAGCAGGTCCACCCAGAGCGGGTCCCACAGGAACGTGTCCAGGTGGGGTTTGAATGTCTCCAGAGAAGGAGACTCCACCACCTCCCTGGGCAGCCTCTGCCAGGGCTCTGCCACCCTCACAGGAAAAAACTTCCTCCTCATGTTTAGGTGGAACTTCTTATATTCAAGTTTGTGCCCATTTCCTCTTGTCCTGTCCCTGGGCACCACTGAAAAAAGACCGGCCCCATCCTCCTGACACCCTCCCTTGAAGTATTTAGAAGCATTGATCAGATCCCCCCTCAGCCTTCTCTTCTCCAGACTAAAAAGACCCAAGTCCCTCAGCCTCTCCTCGGAAGGGAGATGCTCCAGGCCCCTCATCATCTTTGTAGCCCGCTGCTGTCCCCTCTCCAGCAGTTCCCTGTCCTTCTGGAACTGGGGAGCCCAGAACTGGTCCCAGTGCTCCAGCTGGTGCCTCCCCAGGGCAGAGCAGAGGGGCAGGATGACCTCCCTCCACCTGCTGGTCACACTCTTCCTGATGCCCCCCAGGATGCCATTGGCCTTCTTGGCCACCAGGGCCCATTGCTGGCTCATGGGCATCCTATTGTCCACCAGGACCCCCAGGTCTTTCTCCTCAGAGCTGCTCTCCAGCAGGTCACCCCCAACCTGTGCTGGTGCAGGGGGTTATTCCTCCCCAGGTGCAGCACCCTACACTTGCCTCTGTTGAAGTTCATCAGGTTTCTCTCTGCCCAACTCTCCAGCCTGTCCAGGTCTCACTGGATGGGGGCACAGCCTTCTGGGGTGTCAGCCACCCTTCCNTTCTCTTCTCCAGACTAAAAAGACCCAAGTCCCTCAGCCTCTCCTCGGAAGGGAGATGCTCCAGGCCCCTCATCATCTTTGTAGCCCTCTGCTGTCCCCTCTCCAGCAGTTCCCTGTCCTTCTGGAACTGGGGAGCCCAGAACTGGTCCCAGTGCTCCAGATGGGGCCTCCCCAGGGCAGAGCAGAGGGGCAGGATGACGTCCCTCCACCTGCTGCTGACACTCTTCCTGATGCCCTCCAGGATGCCATTGGCCTTCTTGGCCACAAGGGCCCATTGCTGACTCATGGGCATCCTATTGTCCACCAGGACTCCCAGGTCTTTCTCCTCAGAGCTGCTCTCCAGCAGGTCACCCCCAACCTGTGCTGGTGCAGGGGGTTATTCCTCCCCAGGTGCAGCACCCTACACTTGCCTCTGTTGAAGTTCATCAGGTTTCTCTCTGCCCAACTCTCCAGCCTGTCCAGGTCTCACTGGATGGGGGCACAGCCTTCTGGGGTGTCAGCCACCCTTCCCAGTTCTGTATCATCACCAGATTTGCTGAGGCGACATTCCATCCCCTCATCCAGGTCATTGATGAATCTTTCTACCAGGCAGGGCTGTTCCGAGAGACACAACAAGACTGTGGGGTCCAGAGGCTGGAGGTTACACTCAGCAGAACCCCCCAGAGCATCCTGTGAGGGGCTGTGGGACATTCTTTGTTACCCAGAGTCTTTAAAACTCAGGGCTGTAGGAGTGGATAGATCCCACCCCACCATTCAGTGCCACCTTTCTTACCCTCAGGGCACAGAGCCGTGTGGCCTCTGCTCCCGGGGCACAGCAGGGGAGATGCTCGGACCTCCTTGGCCACCAAACCCAAGAGCTGACTCTCTCAGACTGCACAGCAGCTCTGACCATTCATACCGGCCGTTGAAGAGTGCTGGGGATGGAGATCTGGGCCGGTTTGTCTGTCTGAGGGCAAGGAGAGACTGAAAATAGCTGATAATCACATTCAGTGCGTGGGGAAGCTTGTTCTGGCCCTTCAGCAGCGCAGGGCTCCAGCCCGTGAGGCTCCTGTTTCCTTATTACATTACAGAAACCTTGTTCTTCTTCCCCAGTGAGCCAAAGCTCCCAGAAAAGCCCTTTCGTGGCACAGCTGGTGCCGGCACAGTGTGTGTGTGGTTCCCTTTTGTGAGCATTGTAAAGCCCCACTGGCCACCCTTTGCTGACGCCCGGTAGCCCATGGGGGCTATCAAGGAATCTGCCCTTTTGCCCGGCCACAGGTGGGTGTTTGGTTTCTCTCCACCCAACACCCAGGAGCAGCAGCCCCATCCATCTCCTGTAGCGTGGGTGCTGACGCAGGGCTCTCCTCCAGCTGCTGCACCCGATAATCCCCCTGTGATGAGACAAGACAGAAGAAAACAACCACAAAAAAAAAAAAAATAATAATAATGATCTCCCCAAATCGCAAAGGGCCACAAATGTTAAGAGAAACGAATCACCTTTCTACAGTTTTGCCTGGTAGGTCCCCAGGAGCCTTGCCAAGGAGGCTGGTGAGCCCCCCGGGAGAGGGATAAATGACAAGGAGTGTCTCCTGGTGTGAGTTTCAGGGAGCCCTTATGTCACCGCTTTGAAGTGTCTGTTTGAGAAACGCTTCTAAAGAAAAGTCATTTTCAAAGCATTCCTGCATAGGTGTGCAAAAAAAACAACCCTAAACAAACAGTAAAATCCGAAACACAAAAAGATATTCAGGCATCTTGGCAGGGAGCTGAGGTGATGTCAGAAAACAAATCTAAACAGAAATGTTTCTATGGAATTTTTATTTTTTTTTTTGAGGCCTAATTGGAAGCAGATTTTTTTAGCTTTGGATTTAAACATTTCCCTGCAGCATCCGCAATGCTGCCCCTGCGTTGTGCGTTTTGGTCTCAGGGAGCAGAGGAGGGGGAAAACCCAGCGTCCTCCTGCTGACATTATTGCCACAGGTTTAGCCAGTGGGAAGTCCTGCATCCTGGTTCTCCTGGGGTTTTTAGCTGGTAGACCTCAAGGTAAATAACAAAATCAAAGGAAACCCCTTGAGCTCCATCTTTTTGCCCTCATAAATCCAGCATTTCTTGCTCCACTGAGCTTTGAGAAGAGGGAGGAGCTCAAGGTGGGTCAACATCACAGCTGGATGAGTTTGGGCTCTTCTCTAGGTGGACCATCTTGGGGAGGGTATGCCACTGAGCCCAGGCATCTAATTTCCTGACTCAGGGAGTTAGAGTAAGATCCACTGAGAATACAAAGTCCAGTCGTCCACTGGATCCACAAACTGATGTGGTTTGATACACCCTGCAGCCATGCGTTTGTTAAACCCAACCTGAAGAAGGGAGCACAGCTGGAGGCAGCTGTGGAGACAGCTCCAGGGGACCAGGACCTGTAACGGGCTCTGATCACATTGAGTAAAACCTAAAACCACAGCCCAAACACATGTGCAACATCTGGGAAATGCAGAGATTTGAACAGCTTGGCCCCGAAGACGTCCCTGAAGATCATCCAGATGATGATAAGTGTTGCTAGAAGTTTTGCAAATGAGTTGATGGACCCAGAATCTTCCCAGGGTTGGCCATGAGACAAAATGAGCGTGAACACAAAGGCGGAGGTGGCCAGAGGAGTGTTTGCTCTTTGCTGCTTCTCCTGGGGAGCAGGAGAGGCCTCTGATGGCCAAACACCATCTCTGCCTGGTCAGCATGGACGGGCAGCAGGGGGCTTCCATGGGGAACCCGACAAAATTCTACAGGCACCACCTAAAGGGTGGTGCCTTCCCAGGGAAGTGGTTGAGGCACCATCCCTGGAGGTTTTCAAAAGACCGGTCAACATGGTGCTTAGAGACATAGTTTAGTAATGTGGGGGGGGATGTGTGTGTACGGTTTTCTTTTGTGCTTTTTTTATCAGAGTTAGGTTGATGGTTGGACTAGATGATCTCAAAGGTCCCTTCCAACCTGGATGATTCTATGGTTCTGTGATTCTAAAGATGGGACCTGCCTGACAGCAAAGCTTTGGAACCATCAATAGGTTCACTCTGTAGAGGTGGGAGAGGACAATGGTGACCATCCATTTGTTTATATGGCATTTCTTTATCTACAGTATAATAAAACTGTCCTTCCTTTATGTTTCAGCGACCAGACTCTGCCCTTGTCCCCCCCTTACACCAAAACACACTCTGGCAGCCCTTCCTACGCCCTCCCTAATGGATCCAAAAGCATCCATCAAGAGTGTTGGGACTCTTAAAGATGCCTGCAAAGAAGAGGCAGCGGAGAACTCGGCAACCCCGAAGTCAGCAACCTGACACAACAATCTGCCTCGGTAGCAGCCTCCAAATTGCTGTCGGGGGGGGATTATCAATTAAGCAGGTGAATAACGGTGCCTTCGTGCCAGCTGAGACTGGCAGTAATGCCACGCAGGGCTGGTAAGGGGTGAGCCTGAGTACAGGCTAAAGGCATATAATCTCATTGGTGAGGTGAGACACGGTCCCAGAATGCAGTTATTATTTTGCACATTATTTACATACGCACATTTAATATATAAATTATTAATATCATAGAATCGTATGTGTATTTATAATTTATTCATCAACATGTGGAATTAGCCTGTGTTCTTATCAATGCTCTTTTTCTTTTTAATCCTGACCTTGTTGCCAGAGAAAGCTTAAAAATATTGCTGGTATCTCCCTTACCTTTATCTAAAGCCCTCCTTAAACCATTTTTTTAAAAAAAACCAGAAGTCCTGCATGCTAACAATGACTAGTCAAGTAACGAGCTGTCATATTGCAGAATTCCTTGGCTTTTTTTACTCCTGGGGTCTTGCTTCTCACCTGTTTCTTATTTTATCAAAGAGAAACAACACAAACAGCATCTAATTAACAACTCTGTCACATCACCATTATGTTAATTGGATTTTAAAACAAGTTGTGGCCCAGCCCCTTCCTCTGTGGCTTTCAGAGGTTCACCCCTGGAGCAGGATGGTCCCTTCCCTTGTAGGGACCCTCATTTGGGAGCTTCCCTGGTCCTGGGGTTGTCACAGGGGTCACAAAACCCTCACGTGCAGGTGACATTGATAACGAAGTAATTCATGGTGAAGGGATTTTAAAACCGAGCCCCTCCATGGTGTCACCAGCTTTATGTTGAACGAGCAGGAGGGTGCTGCTTCCAGCTAAAAGGGTGAATTTAAACAGGGTCTGATCACCAAATAGCTTTGGGGTCCTGCACTTTCACTAGTGTCAAATGGAGGATCTTTGTTCCCGAATCACTTCTGAAACTGGAATTTGCTTTTTTTGGTGTGCTCTCCTCCTCTTCCTCCTCCTGCCTGGAAGAATCTGCCCATCTCAGGTGCCCAGGGTGGGAACGTGAGCCAAAACCAGCCACGCTTGACCATACAGTCCATCTTCATGGCATCAACTCGTGAAGTCAAGCATGGTGAGAAGTCATAACCCCTTTTTTTACCTCCCGTCGTGCCCACAGGCTGCCAAGCTCGGGAGGAAGGTTTAATGAAAAAAACACCAGAAAAAAAACTCTGATGTTCACCTCATTATTTTCAGCAATAACAGGAGAAATGGAAAGCCCAACTATGGTGTAGCTCCTGTAAGATCCTTGCTTTATATTTCACAGGCTCGTCCTGTTGGGTTTTGCGTTCTGTTGTCTCATAGAATCACGGAATATTCATGGCTGGAAGGGACCTTTGAGATCACCAAGCCCAACCACAAAAAAACCCAAAAAACACCCCACCCGCCCACCCATAAACAGACCCAACCCAACAATCTCGGGCACTAGAACATGCCCTGAAGTGCCACGTCTACACGTTACCTAAATCCCTCCAGGGATGGTGTCTCCACCACCTCCCTGGGCAGGCCGTTCCAGTGCCTGACCACCCTCTCAGGAAAGTAATTCTTCCTAACATCTACTCTAAACCTCTCCTGCCCCAACCCCAGGCCATTTCCTCTGCTCCTGTCATTGTTCCCTTGGGAGAAGAGGCCAACCCCCACCTCTCTACACCCTCCTTTCAGGAAGCTGTAGAGGGCAATGAGGTCTCCCCTCAGCCTCCTCTTCTCCAAACTAAACATGCCCAGTTCCCTCAGCCTCTCCTCGTGTGACTTGTTCTCCAGACCCCTCCCCAGCTTGGTGGCTCTCCTCTGGACACGCTCCAGCACCTCAATGTCCTTCTTGTGGTGAGGGGTCCAAAACTGAACACAGCCCTCGAGATGAGGCCTCGCCAGTGTCATTTGCTGGGTGAAATCACAGGTTGTCCCTTTGCTGCTCCTTCTGAGGCAGCTCAGAGAAACCCAGCAGCAACCCATCCCAGCACATATTTGTAACTAATTTTCAGAGCTGTAACTCCTCTTTGATGATGTCCCAGTTTGAAGTAAAACAGAACCGACTTTCTGTTCTGTAATTTTACACCTCAGCCAGGCTTCTTCTAACTCTCTGAAATTAACGGTGTATTGTGGAGAAAACTGCTCGTTCTCAGAGTGATCAGACCAATGCCTGTGCTCCACGCCAAGGGATGGTGAGCAGAGAGGCCCTTGCTTATCCTTATTGCTGTAACAACCAAGGTCAGACAATTTCGTTATTTGCCCCATTAGAGGGTTGGAAACGGAAAAGCGTAGAGGGGTCACACCTGTGGGGAGGAGAGGACAGGAGAGGTGACCCAAACCTGACCAACAGGGTGTTCCATCCCATCTGCCCCATGCTCAGTATAAAAGCTGAGGGATCAAAGGGTCTGCTCTCTTTCTTCAATGGCCAACGTCCGAGGAGGACTCTGTCTGTTGATCTGCCTTTGATCCCCATCCGTGTGTTCCTTACTCCAGAGCTGGAACCCAGTTCCCATCCGTCGCTGAGACTGTCATCCTGGGAGCTTGATACGGTTTTGTATATATTGTATCTATTTCATTATTTTCTTCTTTTTGATTTTAATTCTTCATTAAAGTAGTTTAATTCATTCTAAACTTCTAAATCTCCTTGTATCTTCCTCTCCTCTCTTTTGGGGGGGGTAAGTGGAAGGGCCATCTGTCAGTCTGGTTTTGGTAAATTTGGCTGAAACCTCAACAGATGAGAAACCACTGAAAGAGGATGGTTTGTTTTGTTGTTTGCTTTTTTTTTTTTTTTAAAAAAAAAGACTCTCCTTGGTGTTATTTTTTTTGTGGTTTGTATTACAAGTGGTACTTGAGTTCTTTGAGTAAATACTGCTGGTGATGGCACACGCTTGTGTTTCACGGTGCGTCGGTGAGTCACGATAACCACAGGATTGCCACTGTTTTTCTGTTGGCTTGCTGGCTCATTTAATTTATGCCCTAATGAGGGGAAGATTACGAAGCTCACACTGTGAGTACTGGTCACCCAGTGACATCGCCACGTTAGGGCCATCAGGACAGAAGAGGCCGCCCCCTCAGAGGACCTCCCCAGGCAGAACCCAGAGCCGTTGTCAAATGGCGAGAAGGTCTCTTGGCTCATGTGTGGTCAAAGTCTCCTAATCCATGGAGACGGGTGAATGTTTCGGCACGTTCTCAACTTCCTAAGACTTGGGAAATTGTTGAATTTGAGTAAGCAGAGTGAATGTATTTATTTTATATTATTAGATGGCTGCAGGGGAAGCAATAATCATTAAAATCACAGACTGTTTTGGGTTGGAAGAGACCTTAAAGCCCCCCCAGTGCCACCCCCCTGCCCTGGGCAGGGACACCTCCCACCACACCAGGTTGCTCCAAGCCCCCTCCAACCTGCCCTTGAACCCCTCCAGGGATGGGGCAGCCACAGCTTCTCGGGCCAACCTGGGCCAGGCTCTCACCACCCTCATTTCTTTCTAATAAGAATTTCCTCCTGCAATTTCATCTAACTGGGGATTTGGGTTCTGATTTTCACAGAAAATCACAGATTTTTTACTATCCAAAAGAATTAAGTCTTTTCCTTTTAGTCCTGAAGTATTCTATCCAAACCTAAATAATTGGGATTTAGATTGCGGTGTTTTCTTTTCAGTGTGTATTCCTTTATTTTAGTGATCAGCATGGCAGACACTTGTACTGCAGGGGATATCACAGATGGGTGCACTGTGCATGCCTTTACAGAATCACAGAATGATACGGGTTGGAAGGGACCTCTGGAGATCATCTAGTCCAACCCCCTGCCAAAGCAGGTCCACCCAGAGCAGGTCTCACAGGAACGTGTCCAGGCGGGTTTGGAATATCTCCAGAGAAGGAGACTCCACCACCTCCCTGGGCAGCCTGTTCCCTTTAGCCAAAATGAAAATGGTTTTATTGATGAGATCGTTGCATCTCTCTTCAGATGACTTTCGTCTCTCTTTTTTTTTTTTTTTTTTTTTAATGGCAGGGCCGGCTGAATCTTGCCAGTCCAGCTGAAAAATACTCCATCTGCCCCCTCTGCTGGTAACTCCGCTCTAATGCTGAAAAATATCTCCCAAAACTGCCGAAGAGGGCACTCTCTCTCCATACGTTCATCACTTTGTCACCGCTCTTGGCTTTATCAAACACCAGAAATCGAGATATCTTAAAATGTCAGTCTGCTAGAGATATTCCTAGGATATTCCAGCGAGTTCCTCTTGCCCCTGAGGTTGCCCAGAATGACCCGTTGGTGTTACGGCTTCTTGTAGCCATTTCCCTGGGACTGTTGCTTCTGCCACCGCTGTGCGTCAGGCTTTTTTGCCTCCAGCAATGAAAGTCTGCCCAGCTTCAGAAGATCTTCTGGTCTCTTCAGTTCTCAAAGCCCATGTGTGTTGGCTCATTTCTAGCGGGCAGAGTATCGTCACTAGAGATCACCAACCGATGTGGTCATTTTTAGCCCATTTAGCTCCACAAGGAGTATGTATTTTCCTTTTTTTCCCCAAAGTCAATAGACATGTTACACCAGTGGCTTCTTTGATACCTGGAGGTGGTGGCTCCGCTCCTCCTGTCCACCGCAAACAGGCCCAGGAACATCTGAATGGCCCAACCGTGCCCGGGAATTGACGGAGAGGTTGTAAATCGGGTGGGACCAAGCACGATGCTAATAGTCTACTGGCAGAGATAATCATGTTCCAGGGCTCAGGATGTTTCTGGGAGTGGTGGATGCAAATTATTTGCCGTAAAGGTGGTCATTTCCTTTCTGGCAGCATTTCACCATTCTTGGCAAAACACCCGGAATCAAGACAGGAGGAGGCAGACCTTTGAGAAGATGACAGCATTGTGGTCGTGCGTAGAAACGTCTTCAGCCCGGTACCACCCATCCGAGTCGGCCTGAGCTCCCTCCCGGCCCCAGCAAAGACCCCGCCACGGAAATCCCACGAAAACACGGGATTCCTTCTCAAAGCTGAACACCCTCCGGCCGTGGGAGGGATGAGGTGGGGGCTGTTTGCAGCCTCTGCTGGTGGACCCTCCAAATGCTCAGGCACTCGCCAAAGGTGAAGACCCGTAAATAGCTCTAGGCTCTGGCTGTGGAGATTTTTAGTATGAAAACACGTTATTTCTGGTTTGTTGGCAGCTCTGAGTAGCCGAGGGTATCGCAGCCGAGCGGCTGCTTGACATTTTAATTCTTCCAAACGGCTGGCCAGCAGCTGCCTTGAACTTTTACCGGTGAAGCTCATCGGGAAGGACGCAACGGGCCAACGTCTGTGGTTGCTTTTTTTTTCAGGCAAACGCTTACACCAAGCTGAGACGTGAGCCCCGGCTGGAGGGACGGAGCCACAGCAAAACCTCAGGCAATAAGGAAGCCAAAGGCCAGGTAACTAAAATGCTGAATGTTAAAAATAAAGCCTTTTTGGTGTTTTTTTTCCTTAATGTTTTTGTGTTCTTTCAACTGTCCCTTGTAGATGGTGTTTTTTTCTCACCGTTGCTCTCTCGCATGAGGAGATGTTCTGTGCCAGGAAGAGCCACTTTTCCGTGACTGATGTCACCTTGGCCTCGCTAAAGCAGAAGGATCCCAGAGAAATGACCCCAGAGAGTGAGCAGGGTGGGGGAAGGTCCCCCGTGTCCCCAGCAGCCCCGAGGGGGATGGAGTGAAACTGGAAACTTGGAAACTGGGCTCTTTGCCTTTGCCACCAGCCCCCTGTGGGAGCCACAGTGGCCACTGAGTGGGGAGGACACAGAAGAGGGGTGTGGGGCTGCCCAGCGCAAGGTGATTTCCCAGGTCCCCACTTTTTAAAACCAAGGGTCACCTCCAAAGCCGAGGGCAGAAAAGCAACTGAAGCCCCTCAGAGCGGTGAAAGGTTTGGTCTCCAGTCGCTCCTGCAGCAATTAAGGAATTAACAGCAGTGTGTCCCGCGCGTCGTCATCCTCGTCCCGTGTCCCCCCTCCCAGCATCACTGCAGCCCCCGCACGGCAGCGTGTGGGCCCGCGGGGCTGTGGCAGAAATAAAGGCCTGCCCTCGTGGGGCCAGGAATTACTGATTTTGTTGGTTTTAGGTTGTTGGTTTTTTTCTAAATTTGCATGGGAAGTGAGGGATGTCCCCCCCATCCCCCCGCTCTGCTGTGAGAACAACCAGAAGCATCTTCCCTTTTCCCTGGGAGAAGGAGAGGAAGGCGGAAGGAGGTGGGAGAGTGTTTTCCTCCGATTCCAGCCCCACTGCCTCACACCCACGTTCTTTAATCTCGCTAATAACTAATCTTATCTTACTAATAATTAACCAAGGCCAGACTGGGAATGTCTCCATGTACGGTTCTTTTAAGAGAAGTTAAAATGGTGCTGCTCGTTTAGACAACGGCCCCCACAAAAGCGGGCAGAAGACCCCCAGGGCCCTTAAGAAATGGAGTCAGTGAAGAGCAGTGATTTACTGGTGGCCACAGTTCTGCGCTTTTTTGGTGGTGCAGCCCCTGCTCCACTTGCCGACCCGGCGAGGGTTTGCCACAGCAGGCTCCTGTTTTTGCCTCAGCAATCCCAGTTCAGAGAACAGCAGTAAAAATTTGATCCAGCCGCTTGTTGAAACGTTTTTACTTTTTGTAAGAAACAACCCTTTTTCGCTCAGCCTTCCTCTGGCTCTGAACAAAAGAACGCCCCTCTCTCTGCTAACGTATTTGTTAATATTAATTTTACCAGGCAAACCATCAGAGGTCTTAGAGCACTTCCTTCACGTTTTATTTTAAGCACCTTGTGCTATTCCTTCTTTAAAAACCTCTGCAGCTGACACCTCCCGGGGTGGGAGCTGGAGCCAGGCACCCGCGCTCTCACCCTGTCTCGCCACCTCCTTAAAAAACAAAACAAAAAACAATCAACCATCTCAACCTCCCACTGCTATTTTGAGAGTTTTTAGGTGCCTCGGGGAAAAGCGCTTTTCTCCAGGCACACGCCTGCGCCCTCTCCTGCGGCCCCGCTTCCCACCCCGAATGGAGATACCAGCGCAAACAGGATTCGTATAAAGAAAATAACCTTTATTAGACAAATCAATCAAACCCTGAAAAAACAGCGTCAGGTAAACATTACTAAAGGTTTTTCCAGCAACGCAGAAACCTTTGAGAAATCCAGGAAGTTTCACGTTCCTCTTGTTGCATTAGTGAATTCTCTCCCTCTCGCGCCACCAGCTGCTGCTGTCTCCGCAGCCCAGAAATCTTGCATTAACTCAGCATTTATTTTAAAATAGTAACTTTGAAAGTTTTCCCTGTGCAACCCTTTTCCCTGCACAATTTTGTACAGAGGTGTCAAAACTGCCTTCTCTTTGCTGACTTAAAAAAAAAAAAAAAAAAGAAAGAACAAGGTTTATAAAACATCCAGCCTATGAAAAAATCAAGAGGTGGTTTATGTCCAGCACAGGAATTCCAGGGTTCAACGCTCCGCATTACGCGGCACCTCCAGGGAGGGAAACTGCAGATAAAAAAGGGCTGCTCCATCCTCTTCCTCGGGGTGAAGGGGACGTGGCTGTCCCCGGCTGGGGGAAGCCTGATTTACAGCGCTCCATAAACCAGGAGCAAACAGGAGCTTGGCAGCAAGTAACCACAGCTTCCCAAATTGCTCATTTTCGTTTCCTCTGAGAAGAAGGGAGGGTGTCACAGCCACGGGGGGAGCTTCCACGTCACCCAGGAAGGGGGCACATTTGTCCTGGGTTACACGGCGGTACCTCAGACAACGCGCTTTTGAGGCTCAGCATCGTCACCAACCCATTGCGGTGCCCTCAGGTGCCACCACCATCCAGGTGCCACCACCATCCAGAGCTCCTCAAACACGGCACCAGAGCAGGACTGGGGCACCCGGAGAGGGGCTGAGTCAGAGGCAAAGCCAGCAGCTGGTCCCTGTCACCCTGGGACAAGGACCCAGCGCCACTGCAACCTGCCGCTGAGACAGCAGCTTAAATTAGCTTCAATTAGAGCCAGGCAATTAGGCGATTTGCACCTCCTGACCTCCACCAGCCAGCTCCCTCCTCCTCAGGGCTCTGCTGGCTGCTGTGACCTCCCTGGGATGTCCCCACCCCGGGGTGTGACAGGGTTAGAGCACGAAGGGCACCGGGGAGAGCTGGCAGAGGGTTAAGGGAGAGAGAGCAGCTCAGCACCGGGAGAACCACCCGAAGGAACAATTCACCGTTAACAACGAAATTGCTTTTATTAAAACAGAAGTGTTAAGCCAAGAAAATAAATTATCGCTATGATAGAAATATTTAGAACATAAGGAAGGACGTTAAATCTTGAGCTCCAGGTCAATATAACCCTGAAACAGAAAGTTACACTACTTTTCTTAAATACCTCAGTTTTTCTTCATGCCCTTCCAAAAACTTTATAAAATGTGCAGCTTACAGAACAAATAGTAACAGAGTCACTCGTAACAAAAATCTGTACAGCTCATAGCTTTAAAAATAATACTTTTTTTTTTTTTTTGTCTTTTTCCAAACTGCTACGTTACTTATTACTCATAAATATAGGGCTAACGAGTTTTGAACGCCCAAGGTCCCATCCAACACCAAAGCTATTACATGTAGGTGACAGAAACCTTCTGGGGACTTGCCCCAGGCAGAGGCCAGGGTTTGGACTGTTAGGAAGAGCCTGATTTTGTGTAAAAAAAAAAAAAAAGACCGTATCTTCATAGGTGAAGACTGTCTCCTCCTGCTGGGCAGAGGCCTGGGGTCTTCAGGGAGTTTGAAATGGCAATCAAACCTGGAACACAGCACCGTGCGATGGGTTAGACCGGCAGGGTCCCCAGCTCCCTCTGTCCCCCAGCAGCCGGTTTGTAAAACGCTCGAGAGAACCCCCACGGTTTGTCAGAGCTGCGTTTTGGTGGGGAAAGATCCTTTGACCAGGAGAACCTCGCAGGAGAAGCGTGGCTCGTCCCCCACAGGGAGGGCTGGTTCTGCGCCCCCCGGGGCTCACCTGAAGGTCAAACCCCGCTGCTTCTGTGGCCACTTCAAACGTTCTCTCTGTGAACCCCCCACCCCAGAAGGGGCTCTGGATCTTAAATCTGAACCTCGGCTGGTTCTGAACTCCTGCATCTCTGTTTCACAAGCCCTGGGCCTGCTTCTAACAGCCCCACGGTGCCAAACCCTCTGCCTTGACCACAGATGCCTTAACCCTGCCCCTCTCGTGGTCACCCCCTCTGCTCAGTGCCAAGGCTGGAGAGGACAGAGCTGAGCCAGAAACAGGCTGGTTTGAGGGGGGCGTGATGTGACTTTCCAAGGGCTCCCCCCTCCTCAGATCAACAGCGATTCCCTCCCAGAAATCAGGAGCTGCAGGAGCAACATCTGGCAGCTCCCTGGGGGCGTCCTGACCATAACCCAGAGCAGGTTCCTCTGCCCGGTGGCGGGCAGTTCCCTGCGGGGGGTTCAAAGGGAACTGGGGGATCACCGGGGGTTCCCCACAGCAGCTCAGAGGGACTAAGGGAGAGCAGGATTTCGGCAAACAGCCGCAGGGAACAGATTAGTGGTTAGACAGGGAAGAAGCCCATCTGAACACCGATGAGTAGGTGGTGCTCAACCCTCTGCTACCTAGAAGTGATTTTGCTTGTTTTCCTTCTGCTCCTCCAAACCCAGGAGGCATCAGACCGGTTGTTTGAGGCAATGGCTCTGTGGGAGCTGGTCTTCTCTAACCAGATGCCTCAGAGACCAGGCAGGAACGTGTGCATGGAAAACTTCTCCTCAAAAAATTTTGGGTGAGGTTCTCCCAACTCAGAGCTACTGACAGACCTGACTAACGCTCAGAGCTGCTGGAAAATCCCCTTTGGGGGCTACTTACAACAACTCCACTTCCTTGGGCCGTTTACGTGTGCAGAGGGGCTCACACTACTGTCGAGGGGCTTATGGTGACCTGGCCTGCTTTCTGCAGAGGAGAGAAGCCAGAATTAGTACAGGGTTAGAGGACACCACCACCAGCTCACAATCTAGTGGGAAGGGAAGCAGCTGGGAACTCTCAGGAACGTAAGAGGAGACACACTGACATCTCAGAGTGACAGACTCCTGCTCTTCCACCTCATCGCTCCCCAAAAAAGGGCCCAAAACCTCCCAGGAAAGGAGCTCAGCAGCATCTGCAGCAGAGCTCCATCCATCCCAGGAGGTCACGCGTCTACCCCCAGCCCACGACAGCGTTACGGCTCCTGCGTGGAGCCTCCAGCACTGTAGATCCTTTCCAGTGCATCTTGGCCACCGCAGAGGAGGCTCTGGCACCAGCGGGGGCTTTCGCCGACCCCAGAGGAGGCCGAGCCTCCACACGAGGACAGGTCACTTCCCCACAGTGACTCCAAGCCCAAAAGCAGCATCTTCAGTGGCTTGGAGCGGGCCGCTGGCACTTACTGCAGAAATGTACTGGCTGTTTGGGAAGCGGGGCTTCTCCTCCATGGCAGAGCCGTGCTGTGAGCCCAGGGGCATGTAGGGGGGCGAGCCCACCTCTTCGCAGAAGCTTTCTTGGGGGATGCTGGAGACGCAGCCGCTGTCGGAGCCGCTGGAACCGCTGCCTGACATGCAGTGCGAGGACTCCGAGCTCTCTGTTGCTGGGGGGAGAGAGGACAGTCACGCCAACGACCATGAATCTGGCCTACACGACCCATGCCACACACACTTAAGGTATCTGTTGGCAGAGGCACTGGCCACACGAGCCCACAGATAAGCCACACTCCTGTCTGGGCCTCTTTACAGATTCACAGATTTGACAGAGTTGGAAAGAACCTCTAGAGATCATCCAGTCCCACTCCCCTGCCAAAGCAGGGTTGCCCAGAGCACATCACTCAGGAGCATCCAGGCGGGGCTTGAAGATCTCCAGAAGGCTCCATACCCTCCCTGGGCAGCCTCTGCCAGGGCTCTGCCACCCTCACCCCAAAGTTCTTCCTCATTTTTGAGTGGAACTTCCCATGTTCCAACTTGTGCCCGTTGCCCCTCGTCCTGTCACTGGGAACCACTGAAAAGAGTCCGGCTCCATCCTCCTTCAACCCACCCTTCAGGAACTTGTAAACATAGATGAAGTCTCCCTTCATTCTTCTTTTCTCGAGGCTAAAGAGCCCCAGCTCTTTGAGCCTTTTCTCATAAGGGAGGTGCTCTAATCCCTTAATCATCTTGGCTGCCCTACGCTGGACTCTCTCCAGCAGTTCCCTGTCTCTCTGGAACTGGGGAGCCCAGAACTGGACGCAGGATTCCAGTTGTGGCCTCCCCAGGGCAGAGCAGAGGGGGAGAATGACCTCCCTCCACCTCCTGGCCACACTTCTTATGCAGCCCAGGATTCCATTGACCCTCTTGGCCACAAGGGCACATTGCTGGCCCATGGAGATCCTGCTAGCCACCAGGACTCCCAGATCCTTTTCCTCTGTAGTACTTCCCAGAAGATCCACCCCTAACCTATACTGGTGCCTGGGGTTCTTCCTCCCCAGGTGCAGGACCCTACGCTTGCCCTCGTTGAACCTCATGAGGTTCTTCTCTGCCCAGCTCTCCAGCCTGTCCAGGTCACGCTGGATGGTGGCACAGCCCTCTGGAGTGTCGGCCAGCCCTCCCAGTTTGGTATCATCAGTGAACTTGCTGTGAATACACTCTGTCCCCTCGTCCATTGATGAATGGTTGGACAGGACTGGTCCAAGTATTGACCCCTGGGGGACACCACTTTATATCTACAAAATAACCTATGGAAGTGTAGGAAATGATGCTGGAGATTGTCCAGGGAAGTTCAGGCAGGGGAAGCCAAGGGGTCACTGGACAGGGCCGGCAGAGACACGAGCGCTGGTCCCCAAGGCCACAGCAGCCCCGGTGTGCAGCCACCAAGCCTGCCACAGGGATGGCTGCAGGTGGGTGGGCACTTTACTGACCCCTGCCTCTGAGTTACTCCCCCCGTGGAAGCTGAGGCAGAGCTGGCTTGCCCCACTTTGGCTATGGGGCAGGGTCCGTCACAACCCCAGCCAGCCTGGTGTGACCACAGAAGGAGGAACAAGGCGTGGGGACATCCCGGAGCAGTGGGCTCGTACATACTCAGTGAGGGCTGGCTGCTCGTCTCGTGCTCCAGCTCGTCTTCCTCGATGCAGGTGCCGATGTCAAAGGGTCGGCTGGGGGCCAGGACACCGGGCAGCAGGGCCTGGTCCAGGTACATGTGGAGGTTGAGGGGCCCCAGGAGCGAGGAGGAGGAAGGGCTGAAGGCAGTGGGGGTGCTGCCAGCGGAGAGCTGCGCCTGGGTCCTCTTGTAGGGGTTGGAATGGTCAAACAGAGACACCGCGATTGATGCTCTGGTCCTGGCGCCTGCCCGAAAACACACCACAAAAAAAAAAAACCCCTCAGCACCAGTCCTGCCCCACAGGGAGCAAGGGGGCAGGCGGGGCTGGCACCCACCTCTGCCTTTCATGATGTAATCGATGGCGCGGTCATTGATAGCTGCCTCGCTGGGTTTGATATCCAGGAATGGCTTGTTGCCCACACCCATGGAGACCATCTCCTGCATACGGATCTCTGGAGAGGGACAGACCCACAAGCCCCATTGTGAGGTTGCTTCAA
This sequence comes from Calidris pygmaea, assembly GCA_003697955.1. NCBI lineage: Eukaryota > Metazoa > Chordata > Aves > Charadriiformes > Scolopacidae > Calidris > Calidris pygmaea. The sequence continues at coordinate 107,993 of QJSC01020898.1, forward strand.
CCCGCCCCACAGGCGCTGTGCAGCCCCAGCCCACAGCACGCTCCCCAACCCCTGAGATTTAGAGCTGTTCTCCCCTCGCTCCCCAGTCCTGAGGAGTCTCCGCAGACAAGCAATCATGCCCTGCTCTGGCCAAGAAGCTCAGTGCCATGCCGCCAACGAGAGTCCTGCCAAGCGTGGGCGGAGAGGGGGGACTCAGCCAGACAGCTGCCACCCCAGCAGTGGCCTAGAGCATGGGGAGAAGAGGGAGCCATTCAGGGGCACAGCCCACGCTCCCAGGGCAGGGAACCCCCTGCTGGTATCTCCCCTTTCTCTCGTGGAGTCCAGGTGGGCATCTAAAGCCATGCAGAACTTGGACCGGTCAGGTTCCACGGGGCTGAGGGGCAGGGAGGGGACATGCCAAGCCCAGCACATGCTCCCGAGGCTGCATGCTGGCACACGGCCGCCGGGGAAACAGGCTCCAAACCTACTCAGGACACACTGAACAGGGCTCCCGCACCTTTGGCGGCACAGATGCCCCGGGAAGGAATCACACCTTTATTGCGGGCTGCCTGCTGCCACAGGATCTTGGCAATGTCACCGGTCCAGGCCTGCTTAGTCTCGGCTGAGCTGGCCTGGAGGATGTAGGTGTCGCTGGACTTTCGCCTTCGGAACCAGATCTCAAAGCGCAGGCCACTGTCTCCAGAGTTCTCCGTCAGGCCGATGTCTGCCGTCTGCCGGAAAAAGGAAGAGCCAAGCATCAACTTTTCGCTTGAGAAGAGCAGACAGAGGGGATCTCATCGATGCTGATCAGTATCTAAAGGGTGGGGGCAAGAGGATAGGGTCAGGCTCTTCTCAGTGGTGCCCAGTGACAGGACAAGGGGTAACAGGCACAAGCTGGAACATGGTAAGTTCCATCTCAACATGGGGAAAAACTTCCTTCCTCTGAGGATGGCAGAGCCCTGGAAGAGGCTGCCCAGAGAGGGTGTGGGGTCTCCTTCTCTGGAGACATTCCAAAGCCACCTGGACACGTTCCTGTCCAACCTGCTCATCTAGCAGGGCGCTGGACCAGATGATCTTCAGAGGTCCCTGCCAACCCTGACCATTCTGTGATTTTGTGAACTGGGGCTCCACCAGGAGCAGGAGGGGTAAATTCTGCCTGCACCCTGGGCAGAGCTGCCCCCAGCTTGGCAGACCCAACAGGAAGGAGCCTGAGGGTTCAAACAGGAGCGGGTACGATATGGACACAGCCGAACAGAGACAGCCCAGGCTCCTCCCTGCCACGCACACGCTGCCTTTCCCTCACACTCTGCCACCCTCAGAAGACCTTGGCCCCACATCTCACAGCACGGAGGGGGCCCAGGCACTAATGTGTTCAACTGCACAGCCTGGAGAAAGCACAGCAGCGGGGGGAGCAGCTCTTCTGAAGGTGCTCCTGCTCCTCATTTCAGAGCCATGTGTCTGTGGGGACACCAGCCATAGACACCTCCTGCCCAAGAAGGAGCTCCAGGACTGCCCTTACCTTGAAGGAGCGCTTGTAGATATACACATCAAAGCCACCCTCGATCCTCTTGGGTTTGCTGAACAGGATCAGGTCCTCAAAGAGGAAGACGTGTCGCTGGCACTTCCGACGGCCTAGCCAGATGGTGAACTCGTCCTGCCGCACCAGCTGCCCCTGCTCCTTCAGGTTCACCTGGACACAGAGAACGTCCTGGTGAGACCCCAGCAGGATCAGCTCCAGGCAACCCCAGGGTGGACATGGAGAGCAGGGTCCCATATGGCTGTGGCCCAGGTGGTGAGGAAGTGGCAGCTTCCTGTCAGTTAGAAGGGCTCCTGAAGAGGTGGGATTGTGTGGCATTGCTAGAGACCACCTCAGGCTGAAACAACTGGCTCAGACCTGAGGGGAGAGCTGCCCCTTTTCTCCTAGGCATAACCCACAGATGACCCCCTCCTATCACCCTATGCAGATCTGTGACAAACCTCTGGGGTGGCACCTGAAGGCAGCAGCCAGAGCTTTCTCTTTGGGGAAAGAAGAGAGTTGAAGAGGAAAGGAGTTCACCAAACTGTCAGGAGCACATCTGGGTCAGAAGCCCCAGTCCATCAGTTCTTCCTGCCCCACATCCATCTTCCTCCACCCTAAGCCCTGTGGTTTCTCCTCCAGTGATAGATTTTGGATGTCTCCCCTTCAAGTCCCACCCAGCTGATTTCAGCCTACCCTTGGCATCAGCATCAGTTTGAATTCATTCTTGCAAACTGCCTGTCTTGTCATCAGCTCAAAAGAGATGGAAGGGCTCAAGGAGGCCTACAGGATGCCATCTGCAATGCTGCCAGACTGCCACATGTCATCAGTAAGCACCTGGGAGTGTGTTAACGACAAGCAGCTCATGCAGCATAATTAAGAGCATCCACACTCCATCCTAATGGATGAAGGAGACCTTGCTCTGTACCTCAGTAGTTCTGCTACTGGCAGACAGCACCCTGATCCTACGGGAATTTGAAGGGAGGCTCCAAAGACCCCAAGACTAGAAAAGGGGAAGAAGTGTGGCTCTGCTGTCCCCCAGGCAGGGGAGGACACTGGTACGTACGTCACAGTCACGGATGGCATCCATGGCCAGCAGGTCATTTCCGTGCCGGAGCTGAAACTTCACCATCTCCTCAGCTGCACGGAGGTAGCCCAGCTCCTGCTCCTGTGCCTCACTGCACTCCTTGATGAGGTCCTTCAGGAGCAGGGCGTATTTGCTCATCCGCTGGATGGGTTTCAGCAGGTAGGAGGCCAGGTCCATCTTATCCCCAAGCTGCACCTGCTTGAACTGAGAAAAGGAGGAGAGAGAGTGAAGGCAGCAGCTTCCTGCGGAGAGCCCTGTGCCTCCAGGAAGGCACTGGCACCCACAGACCTGTCCGGGGTGTTCTGCTCACTCTGCCGAGAAATGCAAGGCCACAGGACCAATGCTGCTGGGTGCTGGGCTACTTTCCAAAACGCTCACTGCATCTCTGCCCCTCTCCCCATGTTTGCATACACTTGTGCAAACAGCTGTGCCAGGAAAGCAGAGGTAGCGCTGAGCGTGCCTCAAGCAGGGCTTGTTTAAATAGATGGGTGACCCAAGCGTGAAGAGTAATCATGATGCAGGCAGTGGAACTTACCTTGAAGAAGGTATTCCCATGGCTGGCCAGCAGCAAGTCTGACTTCGGCTTGTTCTTGCTGTACAATGCGTACATCCCAAACTGGTCTTTCTGCAAAAGAGAGCCCTGTGTGAGACCGGAGTGCACCCAGGATGCAGCAACAGACATGTCCCTGCATTAGTTCCTCCAGTACTTCTGCCTCTCCCAGGCTCCACCACAGCCTCCCATGGCAGGAATGACTTTGCTTCAAGTTCATTAAGAGCCAGAGGATGGTCTTCTCTACTCTTCCTACTCCTACTGTAGCTAGGACTTTTTAATCTATTGCCCTGTTACTCCTTGCCCTTTACATACCCCAACAGATACCAGCAGTTGCAAACGTGCATGGGGCTGCTGAGCTTAAGACCTTTTCTTCTCCCCAGCAGCCCTGTTCAAGAAGAGCAGCAGCTCTCACTCAAGTCCTTCTGCACTGACGCCACAGACAGAAGGTGGGGTAAGGGACGCCCCTGCACACACAGGTGGGCTTTAAGCAGACATTTTACTTGCCTTACGCTTCCCTTGGTGGCAAAGAACACCAATAAAGGCCAAGATCTGCTGCCGCCTGGGCTCAGCCCGGCAGAGCCATCCCAGTCCAACCCAGCATTTGAGCTGGCAGGGGACAAACCAACCCAGCACAGGGTAGTTCTCCCGCTCCTGAAAAGAGCCACAGCCCGCTAACGGGCAGATGAGCAGCCAAACATCCAGGCACTGCTGGGCGCCGGGGCCAAGCACGCGTGCGGAGGGGTCCGACCCCAGGGGGAAGGTCCTTACGTGTCGGAGGAAGCAGTGGCTGACCCGCAGCGGGTGGTTGCAGCAGCTCTCGAGCTCTCGCAGGAAGTACTGGCTGTGGAAGTCATAGAGTTTCTCCAGGTTGCCAAAAATGACACTGCGCTTCCCACGCAGGTCCTGGGGGAGGTCCAGGCGCTCCATCTCGGGGAAGTAGCTATCGATGATGTAGGAAAGCGACCTCACGTATTCCCGCTCCGTGGTTACCATCTCATCAATGATGTGCCGCAGCTTGCTGCAAGAGAGGAACACTCAGCCTTGAAGGGACCCAGACTGGAGCAGGGCTACAGCAGTCAAAGCACCTGCAAAGCCCTGGACTATCGCTATGGAAGTTCTCCCCGAGGCCCAACACAGAGATGAGACGATCCCTTAGAACCATCCCAGCTCAGGTTCACAACTGCCTGTGACACCTCGGACCCTGAGCACTGACAAAGCTCGTGGCTGATCCAAGGAACTCTGTCAGCTTTTCTGTCAGCCCCAGGATGGCTGTGGTCATGACCCAACCTCCGCGGGACACACACCCCTGGGCTCACCCAGCCCTGCCATCGGCTGCACTCCCGAAACAACAGGGACAGCAGAAGTCATCTTAACTTCTGTGAGGAGGAGCCCGGCTGATGACTGGATGCTGTGGGAGGCAATGCTAACCCCAGGAGGACACCAGCTCTGGACCCAGGTGCTGTTGGGCTCGTCCCAGTAAAAATGAGAGCGGGAATCAGCAAACAGCAGATCCTAGCGTGGGTTGCTCCACGTGTCTCTAAAATGATTGCTCTTAGATACTCAAGGTTTCCACTGCGAGGCAGTGCAGCACCAAAGAAAACCACTCCAACGCGTGGCCGCCTTCCCGGCCTCTCAGCTCTCCCCCAGAACAGTGGGACTGCCTCCCTGCCCGTGGACGGGAGGGCTGCTGCACTGCTCCCTGGAGAAGCAAAGCAGTTGGCTTCCTATCTGCTGGGCTCCATCCCCTGCCAGGAGCTTTCCTGACACCCACCAGGCTATCAGAGGCCCCCTTCCAGAGGATTTCACTGTCCCCAGACATCCCACCCAGAGCAGAAGCAGTGGAGGAGCTCTGTGGTCCCCCAGCACCAAGTTTCTCACCTCTATCACTTTAATTTTTTAAAAAAAAAAAAACTTTTCCAATGGGGGCAGCTGAAAAACCTGCCTAGTGACTCCCTTTCAAGAACAGCTCTCCATAGCCCAGGCCCATAGCAGTACAACAACAAAGCTGAGATCCTCAAGGACAGAGAATGAAAAGAAGGGAACGAAAGCTAGCTGTTGGTCACCCAAGAAGAGATCTCAGCCCCAAAGGGCAAATAAAAGCCCCTGTGAAGCTGGTACTGGAAGTGCCTCCCTGCCAGTCTAGGTGCAGCACCCCCCAAAAGCGTGTGGGATGATGCACGACACTCGCTCCTGCTCTCCCACCGCACCCGTTCCACTGGTGTGCCAGGTCCCCGAATGCTGGTTCTGAAAACCCTCGTCCTCCACTCCCAGCAACGTTCAGAGACTCCCTCTCCTGCTGCTCTCTCCCCTCTTACGGATGAGCTATGCTGTGGGGGAAGAGCAAGAGAACCTATTTCCCTGCCTCCCCCCAGAGCCAGGGGCCAGGCTGTGTGGGGACCTCCCTGTGATGGAGAAGCTAGAGCTACACCTCCATCCATCCACGCACCCTGTACCCATCACCAAAGTAACCCTCACCGCAGAGCTCTTCACATCTTTGCCAGCTGCCTTTGCTTTTCACCACCCCGAGGAGCGGGGCGCCAAGCACCACAGCCACTTACCTGCCCCAACTCCTGGCTTCCGACACGGAGAGGCAGCCCCTCTGTCCCTCGGGCAGACAGTCTGCTGCCCAGCTGTGACCAGCTTGCTGTCTCAGGGCGAAAGTCCTGTCCACCAGCTCCGTGCTGCTCACCTCCAGACCCTTAATAAAGACGCCGGTGTTGCCGTATCTCGCCGGCTCGCTCAGCGTCCTCTGGCAGCCTGACCACAGGCTCTCACCGCACGGGAGGTCAAAGCTTTGGGCCTTCCGGAGCATCCTCCTGGGAGGTGGCTTCCCAGAGGCCGGAGTGGATGTGCAGGATGGCTTCACCTCCAGGTTTTCTAATATGCTCTCTAGGTTTGGCTTGTCTTCAGGCAGTTTCGGAGATTTGGAGGCCCCGCTGGCAAAAGAAACTCTGCTCGAGTGAGGAGCAGGGCTGAGAGCAGCTTGGCAGGCAAATTCTTCCCCAGCGCTGCCATCGCAGCTGTGGGAGGGCGAGGGAGCTTTGTCCTTAGCCCACCCCGGCCTGTTGTAGCTGTGGGACGCGCTGGAAGTCCTGTCCCAGTGGGACCCGGAGGTGGCCCCCTCGGAGTGTCTGCGGTGGGACAGACCGCCGGCCTCACCGCCGGCCCGGGGCTGCTCCCCCGCAGCTGCTTTGCGGTCCGACAGCAGAGACCTCCTCGTTCTCAAGGCCGCTTCCAGTTTCTTTTCAAAAACCAGCTTGGTCTCCTGGCATTTGGACCAGGCGAATTTCCACTGCTTGAGCCCTTTGTCACTCTTCAGCTCGCAGGCCAGCTCCTTCATCTCCTGGAAGCGGGCATCGCTGATGTCGGGGTGCTGTCCCTTGTAACTCTCCAGGCACTTGATGACACCGGCGCAGTGCTCGGCCGAGCTGCAGTCCTCCATGCTGATGCAGGCGAGGTGTCGCATCCCTTCCAAGGCCCACTCGTACGCCTGCCGAGAGCAAGGACAGAAAGGCAACAAGCCAGTCAGAGGGATTCGGGGAAGAATAAACCCGAATTCGGTGCCTAAAGCACAAGACAAGAGAAAGGATCAGTGTGTGGCCACCACAGTTCCTAGAGTGTGAGGCAGGGGTAGGGGGGGCTGCTATTGTCAATGGGGCTTAACAATTCAGCAAAACAAACAGCTCCTTATGCAGAGGGCTTCAGCTGCGCTGGCTGCTCTGTCACCTCCCCGCCAGGGCTCTGTGACGCCGGGCACCCACGCTGCCGGGCACGTCTGTCCTCTTCGGGCAGGGGAGGCTGTCCCCAAGACTGCAGGAATTCACACCCCAGCATGACCCTTCTCAGGGTAATACCTGGAACCCACCCTCCTCCTCTGCAGATCGAGGTCAAGGAGCATCCCTAAGCTGCAGGGAATGCAACTGCTGCTCCACATGCCGTTCCCCCGGAGCTGACGGCATGCAGAGGCCTGGAGCTCAGTCAGAGCCGGATCTCCAGGTGCTCTGACCCATCCTTGCAGCAAGGAGGAACCCGAGACCCTGCAAGCCCCCTTGCAGCTCGGGCATTTCCCATGCCTGTTGGCACCTGAGAGATGTGCTATGCCCCACCTGCTCCTGCTGGTTAGCTGAATATCGAGCTCAGCGGTTTCTTTCTAATACTCCAGGAATGGTAGAAGCAGCTTCATGGGGCTTAACTCCAGCAGTGGGGCTTGTGCTGGCCTTGCTAAGACAGCTCTGCTGTATCGGTCAAACAAAAGGAGAGGGACAAAAGATGACAGACACAAGGTAAGAATGTCTTTACCACCAGGGCAGCAAAGGGGCTAAGGAAGTACCGTGCACCAAGACCTGTCTGTCATGATAAAAGTGAGAGGAAAGGCAAACATCTGCATTAGTCAGGCTCATAAGCCACTACTTCCTCTATAACGCAGGGATCATGAGAAGGTTTAACTACAGAGTGAGTAAGATGTGACCAGCTGCCACAGGCCTGGTCCTATGACCAGGGAATAAAGTTTATTCCTAGGGAATAAAGTTCCCTAAAGGGAGCTTTACTGCTCATGAGTGAAAACACAAGAGTCATTTGTTAAAATCAGATGCACAAAGCGGGGAAAACGTCCAGTCCAGGCCTGTCTGGCACCTCCCACCGTCTGCCCAAGACCAGCAGATGTGCAGGAACACCCTTGGAGTGAGCCGGACCCTCTCTAGCACTTGATCTGTCACACCCCGCGTACCTGGGGTTGCTGCAGAGAAACACCACTGATGGCTAGTGCCAGGAACAAAGTGACCAGGCTTAGACCATTTTCCACCTGCTGGACAGCCCGGCTGCCACAGACTTCACTCAGAGAGCTTAAAGCACTTCTGTTTATGCAAACCAGAGCCTCAGATACCATGAAAATGGCTTTAGGCAGACGCAGAGCAGACACTGCGTCCCCGTCAGGGACGTGGTGCTCGAACAGATGAGGTGTCAGAGTCACTCTGCTGGGGACAGAAGCAGGGCAGCAGGTGCCTCCTTCAGGTCCCCTGGATGGGGACAGCGATGAGAGCCGAGTGCTGCTGTTGGAGTGAGAGCTGAATGCCAGCACACGAGGGGTAGACTGAGCAGAGTCACTCCGGGGACAGATGCCACAGGAGCTCCCACACCCGTCCAACGCGGCTCTGCTGAGCTGCAGCTGTGCGGCGAGCGTTCAGCCAGCTCCATTACTCATGCAGAGCAAGAAGCTGCTTCAGAAACACCAGCAGCTGCTCGGGGAAAACGCTGCTCAAACAGCCCCAACGCAACTCCAGCACAGGACAATCCAAAGAGCAGCAGCTCCCTCTCCTCCCACCACCCTGCCCAGCGCAGCAACAGCCCCCAGACCTGCCTCTCTCTTGATGGAGGCTTTCTGCTGTCAGCACAGGAAGGACATGGAGCTGTTGGATGGGGCCAGAGGAGGCCACGGAGATGCTGGGAGGGCTGGAGCCCCTCTGCTGGGAGGGAGGGCTGAGAGAGTTGGGGGGGTTCAGCCTGGAGAAGAGAAGGCTCCGGGGAGACCTTGGAGCCCCTTCCAGTCCCTCAAGGCGGGGGCTCCAGGAGAGATGGGGAGGGACTCTGGATCAGGGAGGGGAGCCCGAGGAGGAGGGGGAAGGGTTTGACCCTGAAAGAGGGGAGATGGAGCTGAGATGTGGGGAAGAACTTGTTTGGTGGGAGGGTGGTGAGAGCCTGGCCCAGGTTGCCCTGAGAAGCTGTGACTGCCCCATCCCTGGAGGGGTTCAAGGGCAGGTTGGAGGGGGCTTGGAGCCACCTGGTGTGGTGGGAGGTGTCCCTGCCCAGGGCAGGGGGTGGCACTGGGGGGGCTTTAAGGTCCCTTCCAACCCAAACCATTCTGTGATTCTATGACTTGCTGGGGACCAGGAGGCACATGCAGAGGCCAAGAACACACCAGACCCTGGTGAGAAACTGCATTTATCCATGACGTGGAGGGGCTTTTATTCCTTGGAGGCAGAAGCACATCATGGTGAAGTGAAACACTAAGTGCAGCAGAGCCTGGCAGATCCGCATGGCGGTGACAGATGGCCCGTTTTGCTGTGGTTTTTTGAGCTGCTTCCTCCAGCTGTAGGTGAACCAACACCATCCCCTTCCAGGTCTGCCCAGAGCAAGCGCTGGCTGTTGGCGTGGGCTATGGGCACGTCTCACCTCTCTGGCTGTGGTGATCCTGAATGAGGGCTGCACGTGGGCTCCCTTTCACTCACTGATGGGGGAAAAGCTGAGCTTAAAAGGCACACAGGGCTCTGAAAGAGGGTGCAGACAGCAATGCACAGCCAGCAGGGCAGCCTGGCTTTTGTAGCAGCCAACTGGGAAAGCAGCCACCCTGGGAAGGCCTTTTCCGAGGCTGGGGACCTCACTTCCATACACAGATGGGAGAGAGAGAGAGAAAAGAGGCTTCTTTTATTTCTAGGAAACTCCACGGAGCCACAGAGCAGAGGAATCAGGGCTGCAAAGCACCCAGGGAGGCTCTCATCTTCATACGGTATCTCTGCTCTTGGCAAGGACTCCAAGGGCTGCGCAGAAACACCTCTAAATCTGGATGGCATTTCTGCCATCCCCAGTGCCCATCGCAGGCCAGGGAATCGCTCGGCTTTGTTCCCCGCAGGATGGGAGCAGCCCTCCACACACCCCAGCTTGCCCGGTGACACGCTAAGTGGCCACCAAGGCTTTCTCCAGTCACATCATCTGCTCCACCTGCTCCTTTCAGCACAGGAAAAGGCTCTCCAGGGACCAAGTGTGCACCGGCACCCAGGAATGAATCCCTCATGCAGTCAAGGGTATTGCGGTGGTCTCTGTCCTATAAAGGCTACAAACCAAGTCAGGCCACTGCCCTCCAGCCATGGGGCATTCGGGGAGAAGGCACCCCTAGGGCTTCTTTTGCAAAGCTGCAAGAGCCACTCGTACACAGGAGGAGGCACCCGAGTGCAGGGAAGCTGAATCTTCCAGCCACGTCTGGACCCAGGCAGGAAGGAGCCTGTACCTCAGCTTTTGATCTTTACAGACAAGTTGTTACCGAAACACCCAATTAGAGAATTAAAGACAAAGGTGCTTCCTGCACACTCAGGGCTGACCTACCCAGCCGCAGCGTGAGGAGTCAGCAGCAGGTAGGTCCTGCCAGGCTGCCCAGGGGAGGCAGGGGCTCTCAGGGACCTGCTGTGCCATGAGGAAGAGCCAGGGACATCGCTGGAGCACCAGGGACCTCCAGCCTGTGCTGGTCCCTGCTCATTTTACCACGGGCAAGGCTTGTGGTGCATCGAAGACAGAAGGTCCTGGAGTCTGCTGGCACTGGCACCACTGAAGTGCCATCTGCAAGTACAGGTCAAGAGAAGCTGCTCAGCCCGGGCTCAGGGCACACTGTCAAACTGAAAGCCTTCCAGGGGTCCTGGATCCTCACCTCAGACAGCATATTACACCTCCCCAACCCAAACCTGTCACAAACCCACCAGATTCCTTTCAAACTCAAGGTCCAATGATCCCTAAAGACACCTTCTGGGTAGCCAAGACAGGAGACAATCATCATGCATCTGCCAGAAGGGGCAATTTCAAGGGGGGTGCCTTGTCCAAACCTCCTTCTTCACATCTTCCTGCGGGGAGATGATGACTACAGCTGTATTTGTCTTGTCACATCGGAAACTGGGTGTCTGAATAGGCAGCCGTGGGTGGAGTAGGCAGATCACCAACCCTCTGACTTTCTGCAGAAGAAAAATGCACCTAGGTGGGTGACTAACTGCTGCTGGAACGTTTCCTTCTCAATCCGAAGTGGCGGCACAGGGGAGCTGAGATAGGGGTGATGAAAAGCAAAGATGGGAGGAACAATACAGGCAGGGATGGAATACAGCTGTGAGTGTGATGATTGAAGCACAGCAACAAGACAGATCAAGTCCCCCTATCCTCCTGTGGCGATGTCCCAGGACTGCAAACCCTCCTACTCCCTCGCTTTCCTCAGCACGGAGAGAAGGAAGCAACACAATGGCTGGGAACATCGCCAAGGACAACGAAAAAGAAACCAAAATTATCAAACAAGCACCGATCCAGCTTGAGTGCAGCTCCTGTGCTCCACTCAGCTGTTCGTTAGTGAGACACAACTAATGACACATCTTTGTGGCAAGAAATGGCTGCACAACTCCCCATTTAACAACACCTCCTCTCACCAACCCTTTAAGTGCCCTTAACTGAGATTGGAGAGCAAGATGCAGTTGGCTTGTAGCAGAGGAGACAGAGTTGAGCAGCCAGCACAGGTCAAAGCACCACAGGTACCGTTTTGAGCTGAGCCAAGCACCTTCCAACAGCTACACACGGTGCCACGTCGGCACCGACTCCCACAGCAGCCCCAGGGCTTGGCACTGAACCCTGTGGAGCTCAGACACCGGTCACAGCGCAAGAGTAAAGAGTGACAGGGCACTTACCACAACACAACTCCAAAGTAAATGCTGCTCTCTTGCATGAAAATGCCTCCTCCCAAGTGTGCTCCTCATTACAGATGCTCATTTGGGTTTATTCCCTCTAAAATCCCAGCAGGCTTTAAGGCTGCTTTGAGAACTGACTCCCGCTCGCAGCACCGACGTGTCCCTTGTCACAGGCTGCTACACGCACGCTATTAGCAGGGACCCGTGGCTGGAGACCGCCTTGTACGCTCTGAAGTTCTGAAGGACCACAATTAAAAAGCCATTTTACATCAAAATATATTGAAAGCAAAATTATTCGGGCTAAAACCTTACTGTCACAAGAGCTGTCAGGTGGCAAACAGTGATGATGCCTGTTTCTCTGCTCACTCAGAGACCAAGCATCTCTAGCAGAGAGCGCTCACCTCACCCCTCTCCTGGTGCTGCTCTGGTCTTTCCTCAGGCTTCCACTCACCCGTGAACGAAGGAGCAGGGACAGAGCCGGACTTCAGGACCTGCTGATTTGTCTCCGTGGCAAGTCAATTAATCGCTTAAAAATAGACCTCATCCTACCTTCCCGTCTGTACAGAGGGGGTCCATATCCCGGCTGCGCCCAGCTCTGTGCGTGTATCACCATCCCCTACGGCCAGACTGCGGCAGGGCCACCACTTCAGCCCATCAGCTCAGCTCTGGCTATTCACAAGCGAATGCTGCTAGCCGAAATGCCAGATTGAGGAGCCCTGGTAACCGGAGACAAGGCGGAGGGGGAAGGGGCTTGCGCTTCACACGAGAACTACTGAAGTGTGCGGAGAACACTCTGACTGGGCACGGGCCAGATCTTTCACAGCGCAAAGAAAAAAAAAAAAAAAAACAAAACAGGGAGAGAAAACATCTCAACCAACCCCAAATTCAAGGAAAATTCAAAGCGAACCCTGACCCGACACACATTTAGAGGAAACAGTGATCCCTCCTAGACAGGGCATCTCTAAAAGCCAAAGCCCCTGCTCACTACTTTTTTTTTGCAGCTCTATGATCAGGCAGCTACACTTGGATACATGAGAAACCGTGTCGTTTCAGAGCCCAAGCATTTTAGCAAAGCCACCAAGCTAGAAGCCATCTCCTCTCTACGCAGAGGTTTGCTGTTAAGTTTCTTCCCTACCCTGTAGCATTCGATTTTTCCAAACTGCATTTGAAGCCCTGCCTGGGATTCATTAGCAGCAGAAAGCAAACTAATCAAAACCGTGTCCTACATGGGATGTAGCTGGTAAAAGTTCCGCTTTAAACACCGAGGAAAGGACTCACCCTCTTGAAATAAAAAGCTAAGCCCTTTCTGAGTTGCTGTGCAGCTCACAGTGCCTCCCCCCTCCTCTCTCCAACGGAGGAGAGACCACTAAAATCTCCAGTTTGCCTAAAATCAGCTGCTAAGGAAAGCAAACTTTAAGTCCTGTATTTGCATTTCGGCCTGTAACCAAGTGCCAGATGCTGCACAAACGCTGTGGGGAGGAAAAGGAGGAAGGACAAGCATAGACTACAAACTCCTTGGATTTAGCATAGGACAGGAGAACAGGTAGATACCCACAGGAAAGAAGAACAAGGGCTCAGGGTTGGTCTCTGCATGCCGCAGCCCAAGCACCATCAAAGGCTGCTCATTAGCGCAACGTGCTTGGAAATCCTTTTGCAGCCACGCTCTGGGTGAACACGAACACAGCTCCAAAAATCCCTTCGGTTCCCCTCCGGGCAGCCAGGCTCGACAAGTTCAGGAGAGTCTAATTACAGAAGAATATAATTGGATAAAATAGGATTGCACATGATTTCTGCTCTCTTGACGACAGCACGAGGACCCAAAGGGCAAACGTGGCTTGCTGTGCCGGAGCTGGCTCGCGGGACGCGTGCTTGCCCTTCTTTTCCATCGCTGCTGCCACTGCCAAGCAACACCTAAGGAAGCCCCATCAGGCCCAGGCTGACTCAAGCCATGAATCACAGCAAGCCACAATAATCCCTGCTGCAGTACAATTCAGTGCTTCCACAGCACAACCTGTGCCAGCCTCACTACGTGGCTCTATACAGACACACACATATGTATATATAGCACACAGAGGTATATATTTATAAGTGTATGTATGTAATAAAATGACTTCTGCCCCCCTCCTGTTGTCCCCGCACCAGCTTCCCCTGCTCTGCAGCTGCAGGAAACCTCCCAACAGCCACCAATGTGCACTTTTCCCTCAATATTTCCTTTTTGCTCCACTGTCGCTTATGACTTTACACCCCAGTTGATTCTGCACTGACTTTTCTCCCCCTACTTTACTGTCCCACCAAGGGGATTGAAATTCTCAACATTTAAAAAGCTCATGAGTCCAGAGGACTAGGGGCTGAGTTTGCTCCCAGTAAAACCAGAACCTTTAATCGTTGCCTTCGCTGCAAACCAGCCTCTTCACGTCTGAGGCGCTGCCCACCTTTTCATCAGGCTTTGTGTGCTCATTACAAAGCTCTTTTTGGCAATGAAATTCTGCTCACAACCCCTTCTCACCAGAATAAGAGCAGATGCTGTTTTCCCTGCCTCGGTGAGTATTATCCTCTCTCCTTTCTGATGCTTCACCAGTTACAAACCCAAACTGCACACTGAAGTCTGCTTCGGCCAGTGTCCTGCTCTCCAGCTGCCCCTAATAACTGGAATCCGGTCCTTCATTTGGTTACAGAGTCATGAATCACAGAATCATGGAACAGTTTGTGTTGGAAGGGACCTTAAAGCCCCCCCAGCGCCACCCCCTGCCCTGGGCAGGGACACCTCCCACCAGAGCAGGTTGCTCCAAGCCCCCTCCAACCTGCCCTTGAACCCCTCCAGGGATGGGGCAGCCACAGCTTCTCGGGGCAACCTGGGCCAGGCTCTCACCACCCTCACACCAAACAAGTTCTTCCCCACATCTCAGCTCCATCTCCCCTCTTTCAGGGTCAAACCCNAGTCCTCCCCCCTCCCCCAACACACACCCGGGGGAGGCAAAACAAAAAAAAAAAATCACACACACCCCCCCGCCCCCTTCCCCGGGTCCTGGCCCAGGGCACGGGTGGGAGTCACCCCCTTCGTCACGGCGGGTCCCCGCCACGCGGTGCTCCCCCCACGGCGGGGGGGGGATGACGCCCGGTGGTCTCGCCGCGGTGGCACAGGGAAAACCCAGCGGACTCCGGCCGTGCCAGGAAAGCTGGGCTGATGCTCCGCAGCCTCCTCTTTCCTCCACTGGTCAGCAATGTCCCCCCCCAGGCTGGGAAGGGGGTTAGGACGTGTCCTTCAGCTCGGGGCTGGGGGGCTGCGGAGGGGGCACCTCCGCCGAGGGCGACTGCATCTCCTGGGCGCTACCTGCCGGGAGAGACCATGGGATGAGGAATCTTCTCTCCTGCCCACCCCCCCCCCCCCCCACGTCCTTGTCCATCCTTCCCCCTCACCCACCTGCGTTCAGGGACATCTCGGCCAGCTTGAGGGGCAGGTCGGAGGGGCTGACGCCGGCCGGCGAGCCCAAGATGTCGGGCAGGGCATTGCGCCGGCCCGTTCTCCCGGAGGATGCGAAGTCCAGCACGGGTTCCACCTCGGTCATGCTAACCCTGGAGAGACACGGCCCCCTCCCCGTCAGCCCCTGTGAGCACGGGGGGAGAAGGGAACCCAGCTCTGGTCCTGGCAGGATGCTCTGGTGGAGGGNCTGACGCCGGCCGGCGAGCCCAAGATGTCGGGCAGGGCATTGCGCCGGCCCGTTCTCCCGGAGGATGCGAAGTCCAGCACGGGTTCCACCTCGGTCATGCTAACCCTGGAGAGACACGGCCCCCTCCCCGTCAGCCCCTGTGAGCACGGGGGGAGAAGGGAACCCAGCTCTGGTCCTGGCAGGATGCTCTGGTGGAGGGTGGGCAGGACCCCTTGGTGGTGTTTTCTCTGCATTTTCTTTACGTTTCTACTTCCTGCAGCTGCGCCTGGAGCAGGGCTGAGCCCTCTGCCCACCCTGACTGGGCTCTGCAGGAGTGAGACCTGGTGTCACCAGGTGCCACCCTGCCCATGGGACTTCCCTGTCTGCAGGGTTCTCAGCATCATGGAATGGTTTGGGTTGGAAGGGACCTTAAAGACCATCTCATTCCACCCCCTGCCCTGGGCAGGGACACCTCCCACCACACCACGTTGCTCCAAGCCCCCTCCAACCTGCCCTTGAACCCCTCCAGGGATGGGGCAGCCACAGTTTCTCTGGGCAACCTGGGCCAGGCTCTCACCACCCTCACACCAAACAAGTTCTTCCCCACATCTCAGCTCCATCTCCCCTCTTTCAGGGTCAAACCCTTCCCCCTCCTCCTGGGGCTCCCCTCCCTGATCCAGAGTCCCTCCCCATCTCTCCTGGAGCCCCTTGAGGGACTGGAAGGGGCTCCAAGGTCTCCCCGGAGCCTTCTCTTCTCCAGGCTGAACCCCCCAACACTCTCAGCCCCCCCTCCCAGCAGAGGGGCTCCAGCCCTCCCAGCATCTCCGGGGCCTCCTCTGGCCCCGCTCCAACAGCTCCATGTCCTTCTGCTGTTGGTGGCCCCAGAGCTGGAGGCAGCACTGGGGGGTGTCTCCCCAGAGCGGAGCAGAGGGGCAGAATCCNCTTCCCCACATCTCAGCTCCATCTCCCCTCTTTCAGGGTCAAACCCTTCCCCCTCCTCCTAGGGCTCCCCTCCCTGATCCAGAGTCCCTCCCCATCTCTCCTGGAGCCCCCCCCTTGAGGGACTGGAAGGGGCTCCAAGGTCTCCCCGGAGCCTTCTCTTCTCCAGGCTGAACCCCCCCAACTCTCTCAGCCCCCCCTCCCAGCAGAGGGGCTCCAGCCCTCCCAGCATCTCCATGGCCTACTCTGGCCCCATCCAACAGCTCCATGTCCTTCCTGTGTTGAGGACACTCTTTAGGTGAAAACACCTAAAGATTGACTTGAAAGAAGTTACTCGTTGAGTGTAACTCACTGCTGGCTGAGAAAGCAGAAGGCATGAAGGAGCAAGCGTGTGTATCTGTGGATGTGTGACTACAGGAGGAGGAGGAAGAAAAGAGCAGCATTTTTCTGGCACCTTTGAACGAAGGGGAGAACTCCCCTCTTTGGAGAGCACCGAGAGCCTCACATCACCAGCCCGATTTAAGATGAAGCCACAGCAAGAAGAGTGAGTCATGAAAGCCGGCAACTTGCACAACAGCAACAAATCACTCTGTTCAGAGACCGATGGCACCTCCAGAGGGTTGATTGTTGGTTGGTTTTTTTGCATGCTTTGCTTTTACATCTGTCCCGACAGCCACATCATTACGCTGTACAAATACCCTGCTCTAATAGCACACCACAGGCCGGTGAGGACAGACTGGACCGGGGTAGGTGTCTCCTGTCTGCTTTGTACTGGCTCCCTTTTAATGAGGTCCTCCATGGCCAGCTGGGGATTGCGAAACCTCCAGTACGCCCTTGGGGCTGGATGGGGAAGCGTGGATGCTGTCCCTGCAGTCTTCAATTCACATCCTTCCCCCCCCCCCGCCGACCAGCCGAACTCTGCTTAATTATTCAGTGATGTGCACCTCTCTGCACTGTGCTGTGGGCGCTTGTGCCCTGGGAGATGAAGGGCTGAAACTGAACCCAGGAACGTCTGTTGGACCTTCATTCTTCAGAGTGGCTGACAAGGCCACTAAAATATAATATAATTAAGATAAAAATCATAAAAAATAATATGAAAGTATAAATATAACTAGCTCCCCAGTTTAAGAGCATATTAAGATGTAGTTGTAGGATGTGAGCCCCCACGGAGCAACCAAAGGAGCCTGGTGGGAGGCAGCGGGTGCTCGGGAGAACCCTGTCCATATGTCCAGGGCTTTGATATGCAGATGGAGCCATTGTGAGCTTCAGCCCCATCTGTACGCCGAGGGGAGCTTCACGTCCAGATTGCCTGAACAGATCTATTTAACTCCCGTGACTAAAGAGAATTCCAGCCTGCAGGAGGATCTGAGCATCCAGATGGATGCCAACACACGAACATGCAGAAAATCTGTCACCTCGCACAACTCCTGTCCCAAGCTCAGAGTGGGGAAAAAAAAAAAAGCACCCAAAGTCAACATTTTGCACACACGCACAAGGCTGAGGAAAGCCCTCTCCTCAGCGTCAGATCTCAGACCTCAAGTGCAACACGCTCAGCTGCAACACAAACTGGGAAATCCCTAAACCTGCTGGGAGGAAGTGCTGCTTCCCCCCTGCCTTTAGCCACTGGCTACCAGTGCTGTGATCCTGT
The DNA here is from genome assembly GCA_003697955.1 of Calidris pygmaea. NCBI lineage: Eukaryota > Metazoa > Chordata > Aves > Charadriiformes > Scolopacidae > Calidris > Calidris pygmaea. The sequence goes on from QJSC01020898.1 coordinate 125,788, forward strand.
GAGAGATTTGATCCCACTCAACTGGGAGAAGGGGAACCCCAGACGTTCAGACAACTGTCAGTTTATGCCCATGGGCAGCCAAGGGCACAGAGGAATATTTACTCTAGTGATCAAGGATGAAGGCAGCGGATGCTTTCAACAGGTCAAGCGCTGCCCCCCTGCAAAAACAGCACTGGCAGAACACGTTGGCACCCACGGGATCGGGGAAGGCAGCTGAGGGGTGAGAAGCATCCCAAAATCATGCCATGTGCCAGCCTCCTATCACGTCCACCAGCGAAGGGGAGGATTCAGCCAGCACAGCAGGAGGGAGAAGGACCCCAGACAGAGAGATGAAGGCTTTGTCTCCTCTACAAAAATGCCCCCCGCCCCCAACAACAACCACCATATCACACAGACCTCACACTGCTCTGCAGCAGAGCCTGAGGTGCTGGGGAAGGTGCTCAAAAGCATCCAAACCCAAGAACTTCTCACCTTCAGCTGCGAATCGTGATTGAATTTAGCATGTGAAAAAACCCTAATTAATTCACTGCTGCCCTGTAACACTGAAGGACAAACTTCTGCACCAGTCACACCTGTGTTGTGCAACCAGAAAGGTACCATTTACCACCCACCTCCCCTCACTGAGCTTACTGGGGGAGCTGGGGGCGCGGCTGTGATGCCAATTTGGCAATCAAGTCATTGATGAAACATAAGAGAAACCAGCCTGGGCACCAGTAGATCCAGCCGTGTATTACTGGAGAAGTCATAAACCTGAACCATTTCCAAATAACTTAATTTTGCAAGACAGAAAAACACAGGGAAGCTGCAGCAGACCAGATGTAAAGGGTCAAGACTTCTTGTTTGTGCAAAAGGGCTATCTCAAACTCCAAGGCAAAGCAGAAACCTTCTGATATGTGAATACCTCCTGATGGGAAAGTAAACATTAGAGACTTATTTACCTTGCAAGAAGATTTCTCCAGCAAAAACCTGTCGGAAACAAGAAGGGAGAGATTTCACGCATTAACCTTGCACGAACTCCGACAGAGGATCAATTTTCCAACCTCTGGGCTCCTTCCCTCAACTGCCTCAAGGTCGTGCATGAAAAAGGACACCCCTGAAAGGGGTGAGCAAATCAGACTAGATCTGTCTGGGGGCATGGCTTTACAAGCAGAACTGAGGAAGGAGAAGAGAGAGACGAGACAGCTGCTGTCAGACAATGTTGAAGCCAGAGAACAGTGGCTTCCCCTAAACAGCTTTACAGGCAGCAGGAAGGCACCGTGTACATTCCTTTCCGTTGTGCTGCTCGGATCTTCCTCCATCAGCTTGGGAACTTGCCCCAGTAACAAATGAGAGCTGTTACTTGGGAACATTGCACAGCCCATCCCCAGAGAAGCAAAGCCAATCTCTGCGCAGAGGCAGAAAGAGAACAGTGTGTGCTAATTTTCTCCCAGAGACTTTATTATAAGCCACAGCATAAACCTCATTTGCTCAGAGGTGCTGGGGGGCAAAGCCACGCTCCGACCAGCGCAGGACGGGTAGCAAGAGACAAGCACCACGGCACGGCGACCTGCGTCTCTGTTCAGAATAAGTACATTATAGTAAGGACACATCAAATGCCTCTTTTTCCACTTTGGTGCAAAGTTCTGCTCTCCAAATCTCCTTCAAGCACATTCCCAGCACAGGGAATCCTAACACCCTTTCAGTAAAATTAACTCTCAACTGTGCTAAACGGCCTGCAATAGAAAAAAAAATCTAAAGATTTAAAAAAAAAAAAACAGTTTTAGGTCAGTCACCACGATCCTTTCCACCTTCGCACAGCCCAGCATTCACAATCTTTCTTTCTTCAAAGGCTAAGCAAAGAGAAACATCAATAATTTATTGCCTGAAGGGGACTCAATTTCTTATTTTCCCCTCAAATCCATCCCCTGCGATATAATATCTGTACATCATCAAAAACCAAGCACAGCAGAAAACAAGGTATCACCAGGTCACTGTTCTGAATCTTTTTGGAGAGAAGTGGGAGGTAATGAAGTCTGTGGAAGTCGGCTAATTTGTCAGGCTGTGGATTTCTGCTGTCACATCCAGGCTCAGATCCACCTCTGGAAGCTGGGAATGGGGCTCAGGCACTCCTGGGACGGGAGCCCGGCAAACTTTGGGGCAGGCTCAGAGAGCAGCCCCCTCCTACGCTGTCCCCAACCTTTAACAGAAAGAAGTCGGGGCAGATGGAGAGGTGCCACCTGCCCTGCAACGCCTTCTAGCTGCAATTAAATTATGCCCAGTGAAATAATCACAAAAAATGCTCTAATAAAGAGAAGGAGGGCCGGGCGCTGCCATGTTACAGCCAGAGCAGCCCTGGCATTCGGAGGGACCACGCTAAGACACGCAAGAGCTCCCCGGGCTCTGTCTGAGCGCACAAAAGAGGCACACAAAGCGCTCTGACTCAGGCTGGACGCAGACAGCCGCACACAAGCAGCCCAGTGAAAAGCCTTCTCTACATTGTTTCCCCAAACAATCTCAGTACGACTCAGACGTCAGCCCCCCGAGCGCCCTTGGTACTTACAAGAGGCTTTGCTGCTGCCGGAGTCAGGACAGGGGGGATGCGACGCGGAAGGAAGGTGCATGGAGATGTGCAGAGAGGGTTCTCCTGCCAAGCAGGGCCTGGAGGGATGGGAAGAAGGTCCCCAGCCCCTCTTCGGGCCCCAGAGGCAGCAACACTTGTTCAGGGGATGGAGCGTAAAAAGGCTGGCATTCCTACAGCAGCCAGGACAATGGGGAGGGATGAGGAGGCGCTGCCATAATCAAATGCAGGACAGCTGGCCCTCCCCCAGGAAGGGCAGGCACCTCCTTCACTTGCCAAAGGCTTTGTTTTCTAAGCCACAAAGAACAAAGTGGCTGAGGAGAGGGAGAGGAGGAGGAGAAGAACTGGCTGTGGGGGCAGATCCACACGTGAGAGCAGGTAACTCACACCAGGAGAGATGTCAACACAGATGGAGAGGGGTTGGGCAACATTCTGCCTGCTCCAACGGAGCTTGGAAGCAAGAAGCTGAGCATGGATGGATGGAGATCATTACTGGAGGACCCACAGTCAGCACAGACAGGACCAGGGGTCCTTTGAGGGATGGGATCTGGGGGTGGCAGACAGAGAATGCCACTGAAGGAACAGCTCATGGAGCAGAGCCCAAAGAAATCCCAACAAGGGAAATGCTACCCTGTCTCATCCCACCAATCCTGAGCAGTGGGACTCGGAGGAGCTTCCTTCAGAAAGGAAATGTAAGGCAAGGGCCCAAGAGACTCCCAGAACAGCAATGCCCACACTTTCCCCGAGCACCAAAAGCAGCAGCATCTTGCACAACATCCTGAGAAGCAGGAAAAAGCCCCTGGGGCCGCCTCTGGCCCTCCTGTGATGACAGAGGCAGTTCAGCTGGGAGGCTCCGGGCACCCCAGGGGATGCAGGCGCTGAATGGCTGTGATGGGACTCTGCCCTTTCTGGTCGGGTCACTTCCAGAGTGACTTTTGCCATCAAGCATCACACACCTTCACTACTGACCTCCTGCAGGACTGGTTGTCATCGCTGGGCTGGCAGAGACGGTGCTGTGTGTGCCAGCTCACCGGCCGTGTCACCGCAAGTGAGGTGGCTGCGGTGCTGACAGGGCACACAGCCCTCGCACGGGCCACTTCAAGCCCACGGGCACAGGCTTTGCTCATCACAGAATGGTAGGGGTTTGGAAAGGACCTTCGGAGATCATCTACTCCAACCCTCACGGTAAAGTCAAGAGCATGGGGAGACTGAGGGATGTCAGAGTGAGCTGGGAAATAATTTCACGCAGAGAAAGCTCAAGAGAGGACAAAATGTGAAGGCTCATTGGGCAAGCAAGGAGAGGGAGACCTGCTCTAGCTCCTTCTGGTACCGATGGTGTGTCTATGGCAGTGTCACTGTGAAGCCAGGATGGGCAGTGGGAGAGAAGGGCACTGGCCACTGCCCTTGCAGGCACCCCAGAACAAATGGCCTCAAGTTGCGCCAGGGAGGGTTCACACTGGATATTAGGAAAAATTTTTACACTGAAGGGGTTATTAAGCATTAGAACAGGCTGCCCAGGGAAGTGGTGGAATTACCATCCCTGGAGATATTTAAAAGACGGGTAGACATAATGCTTAGAGACATGATTTAGAGATGGTTTTTGTCAGTGTTGGGTTGATGGTTGGACTCGATGATCTGAAAGGCCCCTTCCAACCGAGACAACTATGATTCTACAACACACACCCTTGCTTGCTCAGCTCCCCAGTTCCTTGCCAAAGCACCATGTGGTGCCAGGTCCCAACACAGTTTTGGAATTGAGTAAACAAGGGGACAATGGCCAGACCAGGCCTGAAGCCACAGGGAGGTGGCAGGTCCCCAAGTACGCCCGCATTGAGTTTGTGGGACTGAAACACAATCCTCTGCCCGCGATCAGAGACAGGGAAAGCAGCTTCCTTCCACCGCTCCTCCTGCCTCAGCCCAACCACCACCCAGCTCCTGTCAGGCACCGAGAGCTCCTGCCACAAAGGAAGCGGGGACAAATGGAAACATCCAGCTTGGCACCAGTCACGGCTTTGGCTAGGGAAGCCTGCCAGCCCATCTGCAAGCTCCACGCGGTCTGGCCCAGCTCAGCCTGCCTCCTCATGGAGAGCTCCAACAGGCCACCAGGAGCTGCCAAAGCAGTGAAAAAACACGCTACGGCGTCTTCATGGACCATAGAGGGTTGTGTTGTCCTGTCCGGCAGCCACAGGCAGCACCCTACCAGACACTTGTCCACCAGATGCAGAAGAAGGACCAGCAGAATGGAGCCTCCTATTCCCAGTAGGCAGTGAGGGATGAATACCATGATCCTCCACTCCCTTGGCACATGCTAAAACGTTTGGAGAGCTCAGAGTGTGCCAGCTCATTCCCACAGCGTACATTGCTTACACATCCTTGGGCTCCTTCCCCAAATCCTGGGGTCTGGCATGCTGCAGGATTGTTACAAGAAGGAAAAACCAAGGACATTGCTTAGTTTAGACTCCTGCTGTTGATGCCCTCTGATATTAGGGAAGAGAGAAGGGGGTCAGGCAGGCACAGACAAGATCAACCCCAGGAAGGTGAAAGCAGCTCAGCATCAGAAGAGTGAAATCAGTTGAGATAAAATCTGCTTCCCCCCCCCACTCCCAGACCACACCACTGACTTTGCTTTGGGAAGGCAGGAGATTCTGGAGATCAAGATCAAAGCCATCGGCACTGAAAGAACTTTGATGCTGCGCAGCCATTTCTGCGCTCATCCTACAGCTGCAGGATGTATCCCCTCCACACCCCAGGTTTCGGTTGGCCACCGGTTCCCAATACACACGTGTGATATTTACACCACCAGCACTGTTTATAGTTCTGCTGAAACCAGTGAGATCAAAACCCTCCTCCCTCACCAAGCGAGATACCTCTCCTCCACACCAAAGCAGTGCACAAAGCAGTTGTCACCGGGGCTACGCACCACGAAAGGCACAACCGAGAGGGATGCTCTTGGTCCTGCCACCACCAAGGACTGCATCCTCAACTGTCATCCACCAAAAAGACGCTGTGTGAGGGAGGGGTGTTCTGAAGCCCTACAAAAAGAAATCGGCCATCCTTGGGGTCTACGCCCCTGGGAATGGCCCAAGCTTTGAAGCTGTGGAAGAACACCCATGGTCATTGAGTCATGTCCAACCACCCTGGAAGCCTAAGAGCTACTACCACAATGTGGTTTCCATGCCCAAACAGGGCACGGAGCAGCCATTAGATGCCATGTCCACGCTCCGGAGATCTCCAGCTGTGGCTGGGTAGATTTGTGCAGGATTGACGTTTGGCTGGGCCACAAACTTAAGCTGAGGAACACAAAAGCACCATCTGAGGAAATATGACAAAACACAGCCTTCCCAGCATCGCCCATGATGGCAAGGGGTGTTCAAGAGCAGCCCCTGAACATCTGTGCTCAGTGAGCAGAGCATGGGTTCCTGCCGTTCTCCTACCACACAGACGGCACCCCTCTCTCCAGCATGGAAAAAACACGACGACACATTCCCACAGCAAGAGCGTCTCCCACCTGCACAGGGAACTGCAGAGATGAGCCCAGCATCACCAGACTCAATCCCCACACGTCCTGACAGCAACGTTCTGGGCTGCTCCTTCTCTGCCTTCCTCCCTCGCACAGGAGGCTTCTCCATGTTCTCATGTTGAGCCGAATTTCCTGCCCCCTCCTCCGAGCGCTTCTGGCTGCCAAGAAGCCAGCGCAGAGACAGCAACCAAGTGGCACCTACATCTGGTACAGCTTAACATTTCGTGTCTATTCTTTCTGGAATTTGAGAAGTTCAATACCCAGTGTTTGTACAAGTGTGGAATAAATGGAGCGCAGGCTCCCTGGCCTTCCGTGCTTGCCAAAGCTGTATTTTAAAATGCACTTAGAAAATCCTATTGTTTATTCATCTGCAGAAATTAAAGGACACCAAATCCAGCCGCAGGTCTGCATTAAACCAAGCAGGTGAGAAGGTGAGGGACTCAGCACCGTCACCACACACATCCTCTCCTGCTTCACAGATGACTGGGCCAACACAGTCCCCTTGAGTCCTGCAGCCACACTGCCCAGTACCCGATACTGGTGCTGCACGTCCTCACACAGCCCATCACAAGGGAGAAGCTGGGCTATGTTTAGGACTTAACAAAATGCAGGCAGCCTACCCTGGCCTGGTGGCCAAGACAAGTAGCCAATCTTTTGGCCGGCGCTGCCACAACTCTTCTGTCCACTGCAGCCACAGGAGAGGCCTACAAGCTACAGCTCAGACAGCAGAAGACCTCTATTCTTAAGAGATGCAGGTATTTTCTTGAATAAACACCCACCTCTTCTTCTACATACTGATTTGACAAGAATCACTCCGGACGCACAAGCATGAAGGGGCTTTTGGAGGTGGTAGATCCAGCCCCTTGTTGGTACACACACTGTGTTTCACACTTTTCATAAACAACCAAGCTCTGGACCGGGTCCAGGCAGGCTTCTTACGCCCTCCTCCATGCAGCAGATGATGCACAGAGAAGTCTTACCTTGTCAAAGAATTCGTACAGCCTGACCGTCTCACAGATTCGGTGCCTGGTCTCATCCAGTTGAGTGCAGAACTCCTCCAGCTGGTCTTTGTAGTTCTGCAGCTTTACCCTGTAAGACTGTACATCCACAGAGGAGAAGTCTTCCCATCGATCCATCTTCTTTAGCGCTTCCTGTCCCCTTCGACAATACTCCTGAAAGCAAAATGCAATTGCATATGAGTATAGAGACCTGACATGGACAGTAGATAGTCTTCAAGGTCATTAATGACCAGGACTAATTCGACTGGTTTTTAAGGTTCAAATCACATAAGCAGGGGTGGACTTGTTTACAGCAGAATATCCTGGCCTCTGTTATGATTTACACGAGCCACCCAGCAGCTTGTAAAGGCCCAGACTGTAAGGCCACAGGTCAGTTAGGATCAAAAAAAGACAGCGTTACAAGTGCATCAAGGGATGAACAAAAAAATCCATCTTCCATCACCACAGTAGTTATTTTTCTTAAGACAGACAAATACCATCTACTGAAGGGCTGAGCTGGCAGCTTTGTCTACAAAAGGAGAGCAGAGAAGCTCAGTACTGCAAAGGAATGATAGACACCTTGGTGATGAACCCTCTCCCAGTGCCATCTTAGCACCAGGGGTTTGGCTGTGAGTGTACAAGGCACACACGTTACCAACTCAGACTCTGGAGAACACATTTTTCTAATCAGACAACACTTACACTGGCAACAAGATCAAACTCCCTGAACTGCTTCTGTGCTTGAAGCAGCATCTCCAAAGAATCATCCAGGTTGATCGTTTCCTTTAGCCTCTTTCTGCCAACATTCTCAATCCAACTGCTGACCTAGGAGAAAAAGGAAAAGCTCCACTATTAGTCACTCTGTGCTACTCACCGAGGTAGGCCTTTATGTGGAAAGAGCAAGGAATGGCTCTCCTAACACTGGTCACTTCATTACTGGAAAGAATGCGCGTGTACACTGCTCCCCCCATGCCAGGATTTCAGCCTGAACCTCCTCCCAGGAGTTTTTTCCACTGCAGGTTACTGAGTAATTGCAAAGCTCTGCTATTGCTCACTGGCCTTAGGCATAAACAGGGCAAGTAGCTGCTGCTCGGGCTCTGTTGCTCTGTTTCGGGTAAGCCGTGGGCTAACGCAAGCCCTGCAACCTGCAGGCTGGCCTGATATCCCTATTATTGTTGCCCCCAAGTGGGATAAAATCTCCCTGGCTGAGAGATTTCCTACACCACTTCCCTTTTCTGACTGGCAGGGTGTGAACTCCATCAGTATGAACGCAGTGGCAGATTCTCCCCCTCTGCAGTGTTTCCTGGTTCTCTGAGACTCTCAGTTACTGGTTTTTGGAGGGCAAGCTCCCCACAAAGCTGTGCAGGAACTGCAGGCTCCTCCAAGCCCAGCCACTGGTGCAGTTGGAAGCCTCTATTTTGAAACATGGGTAGAGAACTAACAAGAGTGTCCTAAAAGCAAAGCAGATGCAGGAGGCCAAACAGGATAACGCAGCGTCTCCATCAGCCGTGGGTTTTAAAAACAGGGTAGCAAACTGGTCTGCAAGGCTTCAGGCATAGCTGCGCCTGGGGGAAGGGAGAGACGAAATGTTTCCTAACACCCGCGCATCCTGTTTTCCTGTAGCATCTAAATCCATATCCCAACTCAACCCCACAGTCAGGGACCAACTCCCAGTCCTCTGGACTAGAAAGGAGAGGGTCTGTGCTCGTGGAACAAGCCCATGGGCAAAAAGATGAGATGGGGGGATGTTCTCAAGTTGGGACCATACTGCAGGAGGGCACACTGCTGCTGCCTACAGCTCCCAGGCAGGCTTAGAACCTGCCACCGTTGGTGATCTGCAAGCAAAGTAAGCTGCGAGCAGTCAGCTTTGCTCAATTCAAGCCAAAAAAAGTTCAGTTTAAAGCAGGGACAGGTTGCAGAGCCTGCCTTTGTGCCTCTTTTCATTCCTGGTTGGAATTAGGAACCTAATTAATTGGAACTAGTGTGCTTAAGGGAGTCTCTACACAATTCTTGCATCACACTTCTCACCCTGAACACACACTGCACACGGCGCCCAAGTGTCTACTTCCAAATGGGAAGTCATTAAAACTCGTGGATCTACCTCAGCCCGTGAAAATAACAGGTCAGCTACAGCCTCCTTTGCAAATCCAGTTCTCTACAGAGGAGAAAAGAATCCTAGAACAGCAATGGTCAAACTGGTCCTAGCACCGATCTTTAAGGATGCAGGTTCTTAAGGTGAGCTCCAAACAGCACACAACCCTTCACACACAGGGTGATAAGTGATAAGATAGAACTTCTCGTTATTGATGAGTTTCAGCAATGGCGATTATGTGACTCCCTAATTTCGAGGTTGAGTTCGGGCTTAGGGATCTGCAGGACTGAACATCTGGGGTCTGCAACGCTGAAAGAACTGATGAGATCTCAGAAGATGCTCAGACAACCTGAGCTACTTTATGACATTTAAGGTTTCTATCTCTGTAGGTAGAGGTTTCAAAGGTCTTTCTGAAACCCAGTGCCCGTTTCCTTCAGTCATCCCACGGCTGTAAAGAGCTTCAACGAGCAACCACAAGCTCCCACAGAAGCGCAGGGGGGTGGGAGGGTTGAGCGTGGCTGTTCCCCATCCTGCAGACTGTAGAAAGGGCTGCTCCAGAGGAGCAGGAGTGTCCTGGGGCCGGACTCAGAGGGGACAGGGTGTGCCTGGGCCTTATCAGAGAGCAGGGACCTGAGCACGAACAACAGAGCAGGCAGCAGGGCCGGGCAGCCACCCTGGGGTACATGATGTGGGGCTCATTCAGCAGCAGGACATAAGCAAACCCTGCAGGATCCACAGCCTGGAGGGGACACACGGACTCGTCATCAGCTCGTTGCCATTCCTCTGCTGCTTCTCAGGATGAAGCATGATGAATGGCTTCTCAGCAGTCTTGCTGGGCAGGTGCTTTTGCTAAACAATGTGAAAAGACATTCCAGCCCCAAGTGTACTGCTTACCAATGAGCCACTACACTGTGGTCATTACGTATGGAGAAACATCACAGCTGTTTATGGGGTTTGACTGACCCACTCCTAGAGAGCAGCCAGGAGACTGTCACTTAACTGAATGTGCCCCTCTGCTCTGGGGAGACACACACACACACACCACCCACCCAGTGCTGCCTCCAGCTCTGGGGCCACCAACAGCAGAAGGACATGGAGCTGTTGGAGCGGGGCCAGAGGAGGCCATGGAGATGCTGGGAGGGCTGGAGCCCCTCTGCTGGGAGGGGGGGCTGAGAGAGTTGGGGGGGTTCAGCCTGGAGAAGAGAAGGCTCCGGGGAGACCTTGGAGCCCCTTCCAGTCCCTCAAGGCGGGGGCTCCAGGAGAGATGGGGAGGGACTCTGGATCAGGGAGGGGAGCCCTAGGAGCAGGGGGAAGGGTTTGACCCTGAAAGAGGGGAGATGGAGCTGAGATGTGGGGAAGAACTTGTTTGGTGGGAGGGTGGTGAGAGCCTGGCCCAGGTTGCCCAGAGAAGCTGTGGCTGCCCCATCCCTGGAGGGGTTCAAGGCCAGGTTGGAGGGGGCTTGGAGCAACCTGGTGTGGTGGGAGATGTCCCTGCCCAGGGCAGGGGGTGGCACTGGGTGGGCTTTAAGGTCCCTTCCAACCCAAAGCATTCCATTATTCTATACTTGGTATCAACAGATAACCAGGCAAACAGTGGCTTGGTTCTCAGCACATCTGAAAACATATCTCACAGGTTCTAGTGTTCAGTTGTTTAGGTGTTCCTTTTAAGGATCTATAGGCATCACTCTACACCTTCACACAAGAGATCAATAGCCCAGGACCTGCTGTAGGATGTAGTGTCAGAGGGTGGCAGCAGGCAGTCACTGGAACTGACAACCAGGCCTTACCTCCTTAAAACATTCTTCCACTTTCTCGAACTCCATTACCAGCTCCAGTTCCTGGATGCGTTTGTTTGACAGCATCACCAACTGGTGAACGCCTTCATCAACTCGATTGTAAAGGACGCCGGCAGCATCGAGCGCGTCTCTGGAAAGGGACACAAGTCCGGTCAGGGGTTTTGCATTAGGTCATTCATGCAAACTCTTCATTTCATGCAAACATGGCTTGGCTGAACAACAGCGCTTGAGTCATCCTCCCCATAATGGTCATCTCCATATGGAGGAGAACGCTGCTGCTCCCGGCACGTTCCCGTGATTCCCCATTTTGATCCCAGCGCAGATAACATGGCAGGAAGGACAAGGGCATCTCCCAGCCAGGCTCCTTGCAAAACTTAGTGTACTTGTCCTTTCAGACAGGATCCTCAGCTTTTCCTAAAGGCAGATTATTGCACGAGTGGGCTTTCACACAACACAGCTCAGGCAGTCTCAGTGTCTAAACCCACTATTTGAATTAAGTAGATAAGCAACCACTAGGAAGCAAACCTCTCCTAATTGACAACAACAACATAAGGCACTTGATGCCCCGCTCACTCTCGGGAATTTCCACCAGCCAAACAAAAATACAAAGTGTACAGCACCCCAGCGCCAAGAGAAATTGAATTTTACAGTCTTGTGCTGGTTGGGCATTTTTGCCGTGCTCACCAAAGCCCGACAGGGAAGCCTCAAGCCCTGCCAGCCCGGCCACAGCAGAAGTGAACCTCCTGTGTGCACAGGCAGGGATGGAGGGGTTCAGGCTGGTGTGCCCTTGGATGCTGGAGCCAGGGACTCTGCACCCCATTTAATCCTGGCACGATGATGAATATTCGCAGGTTCCTTTCAGACGCCTGCAGCACCTCTCCAGCACAGGTGCACCAAATAATACAGAACGGCATTCAAGCTTTTTCTTTCTTTGTGTCCCTGAACTTCTTGTATTTCTTCTGCTTCTAGATTTCCCCTCCTTTTGCAAGTGTGGACTCAAAAGACACCCTCAACAAAAATACTACGAGCCTCATTCAGCTGTGCTCTACCTGGCACGGCTCAGCTGCCTGAGCATCCCCTGTACTCACCCTAAACCAGCTTTCATTTTGCAGCTGTTTTACAGCCTTCTGGCTTATGACAGCATGGCTTTTTTTTTTTTTTCAATCATATTATTGAAATTAGCCAAAGCACTTGTGAAATAGGTAGCTAATAAAATTCTGAAAGCTTCGCTAATGGGAATTCATAGAAGCAATTCAGCATTCGCATTTATTTCTGTCATAGATAGGCATCTTGAACCTATGGAATGCAACTGAATATGAGAGTTTAGTGGCAACCATCCTGTAGTTTTCAGGTAGAACTTAATTGACACGAGGTGGTACAATAGGTCTAGACAACTAGCTCTGCATAGCAGAAATCCACAGGATTTTTCCATTCAGAATTCCACCCGCTGTGCAACAGCCAACTCCTCCAACCTCAGGCTCTTAGATACTTTTGTTTTTCCTTTGCAAAAATGCCATTAGACTGAATGAATTTCTCCAAAGTGCAGCCAAAAATCCCCTGAATTATTTCTGGCCTGAGATTAGTGCTACTGCAGTGCAGAGGAGACAGGCTCTCTACAGAGACCCTGCGAGCTCCGACAGAACCATCCGAGCTGTAACGCTGCTCCCGCCTTTCCCAAAGCCACCATAAACAACCGGCGACGAGATGAGCCTTCTGTTTCGTTATCCTTTCCCAGGGACAGACCCAGGTCCGAGCCAGGAGACCTGCAGCAGAAGAGCCATAACCCCTGTCCAAGCTGAGCTCTGGAAAGCATTTTTACACGTTTTTCCCATGTTTACGGAGCAGGTTGTGAAGGCCAGTTCCCGTCAGCCGCAGTGACACAGCGAGGACAGCTAATGAGAAACAGCTCGGAAGATGGCTGGAAGTTCTGTTTGGCAGCAGCATGAAAGGCTGTTGGGTTCTGTGCAGCAGAGCATCTCTCTCAGGTATTCGTTTCTGAACAAGGCTCCAGCACACTGAAGGCCAGCCAGACAGACAGACACCCTTCGGCCTCCCTCCCACGGGGCTGAAGTCCCTGCTGGCATCAATGCTCTCATCCACCCAGGAAAACACACCGGGACAGCAAATGCTCTTCCTCCCACTGGCACAAACAAGCAACCACCTACAACTTCAGACATTACATTGTTATATGCAAACATTTGCAATTACCCTTTCGTCAGGCAAAATGTTTTTCCAACCTTTCTCTGAGCTTCCATGGAAATCACTTTGGTGATTGATGCTACTTCTTTGATGGGGCTCATCAACAAGCTGGACTGACCTGCTAGACCTTTCTGTAATGGGAGTCCTCATGTCCACCCAAGCCCATGACGAAGAAAGCACGCATGGCTTCGGCGCTTAACGAGATATTGCAAGACAGTGACCTTACAGCGTAGCAACTGGAAAGAAGATTTCCAGCTCCTGCCTTGGCTTGGCCCAGCACCGAGCGCAATCCAATACAGGAAAAGGGAGCCAGGGAGTCCCACCCCGCTCCTTTCCATACCCAGCGGAGGAAACAGGACCCCAGTTGTCTCAAATTTGAGTAGTTTTCCTTGATAGGAGTCAGTCCCAACCTGGGCTGCAGGGCTCTAAGTGCTAAAGATTCCCAGGGAGCAGACAGCACGTTTCCCACACTCAGCAAACATGGGCTCACCTGGAGACAGCACTGCAACGACAGGAAAAACCACCCTTAAGGTAGAGGGATAGGAAGCTATTACAAAATAAACGTATTTTAATTATTATTTTTTTAAAAAAACAGAAATAGACCTGTCACAAGCTTACTGTGTGAAGAGGTGAATTCACCAGGCCATCATGGACAAGAGCAGTGCCTCGGAGCACACTTGAGACCAGTACTGGCCTTATGACCAGCGTTTGCTCCAGGGAAAGTCAAGTTCAAAAAATGCAGTAATGAATTAACCCCTGCTGGCCCACCCCCTGAGCCCCGAGAGCCCGCGTCAGGAGAAGAGAAGGGATTTGGGTGAACTGCTCGCTGCTGAGCTCAAGGACAGGAAAAAAAATCCCCCCCAAACAGTACTCTCCTGGCCCCATGCATGTTCCTTCCATGGAAAAATAAAGAGCCCGACTCTGAAGATCTCAATAAGACCAAGCCTTCCTTGCATTTGCAGAAAGCGGTGGGGAAGAATGGAGCTACAGCCTCCAGTTTGAAGTGAACCCTCTGCACCATCAGCTGCGATCTCCACAAATAACACAGGAGCTACATACATACATATGGCATTAAAGGTGACATCCTACTACTAAACGCACGCATGGAGAACCTTTGCTTTACTGATCCACAGGCATCTCAAACTTGGAGTCACACGAGGATGCATTTGGGAGCTTATACTGTTAGCAGGAACTGGAGAGAACTCATTTCAGGTAAGAAGGCTGGAAATTAGTTTTCATTTTAAGTTGGGCTGTTTAGGGCATATATCATTATCAAAAATCCCTTATTCTTGCCATTTAAGTCATTTTGTCATTGGCTGCACACAAGCCACCCAGGAAAAAGGTGTTTCTAAATGGCTCCTCCGGGCTCAGAGCCCCAGAGGGACCTCAGGTGTGGCCTTACCCCATTCCTCCTCCTCCTCCTCCTTCCTCCGAGTTCCTCCAGCATCCCAGCACCTCAGCCCTTTGTTTCGGGGTCCAGCCACGCTCTTTTCACATGTTCTGCCTCGCTTGGCAGGCATTTGTTAAAACCTCAATGTCTAGTTGTTGGTCTTCCCTTGCATCTCCAAGGTAACTCCATTCATACATCAGCAACTCCTGGGAGTTCACTTCTACCAGCCCAACAGACTCTCTAACATCCACCTTTTACTCTCTCTTGCACAGAGGGAAATGTAACCCTTTCCACCCTGCAGGGTAAAGCAGGTGGGCAAACCGAGCCGAACAAAGAGATCGCTCACACTCCATTGGAAAGTTTGTTTTTTCAGTTCACTTTGGCACTTGCAGTGCTCACAGAGAGTATCCACTGGGCACGTCCTCCCTAATCTCTGTACATCTCTTTACTTACCTACACACACCCATCCATTTGCTGATCCACATCTTTAAAACTTTCTAAATCATTTCTAGGACACCGGCAAATGCAACGAGATCCTGCAACAGGGAGTTTCATGGGGAAAATGATACCTTGCATAAACAGCTACTTCTTTTTCAGAGTCAGGAGTTTTTTATTCCTGTCCTTCATCGCCTTCAAGGCAGCTTAGTGTAAAGAAACCAAACATTGAAAATTTGGCTGAAGAAGTAAAAGTGACTTCCATCCTGCCACACAAAGGAAAACACCTGGTTGTTAAGGTCCTTAAAAGGAATTTTAATAGTGGCTTGAGCAACTCTGAGGAAGAAAAGCAGAGAGTTGTTTGAAGTCAGTGGAAAGTCTCGTCTAAGCTTAGATTTGTTTGGATGCGTTGCAATTTCCCTGCACACGTTAGTGTGGTAATAAGAGTCTTTCACTACATTCTTCCACGGTCAAATCATCCAAAGTAATTTTGCAATAGCACAGAGTCAATATAATTTATAGCAAAAAGGAGTAGCTTGGTATCAGTTTATGTTTCCCCAAATCCTGTTTTCATTGGGCAATTATCGTTTCCGTGGAAAAGGTTCCAAACGTCCTCAGTTTTCTGGAGAAGTGCCAGGCTGTTGGATAATGGCGGGGTAATTTTAAACCTATAATTTAGGAAGCCCATTTCTGTCTGAATCCATCCTTCGAAAAAAGCCAGCCTTGGAGAGTTACACTTTAGTTTTCGAAGCAAAATACCTGATTTGTTTTCAAAAATAGATGGGTAGAGAGGAGGCATCCTGCAGGCCTGCCAAAGCAGGTGCTGCAGGAACCAGCGAGATGCAAATAGACCAGCACGGGGAGGGAGGCAGCAGAACCATTACTGTTCTGCAATTAGCACGTGGCCCTTGAAAAACTGCTCTAACCAACAGCCAAAGAACAGCTCTAAAGCGAGGGCTAAAATCAGAGCTCATCCTCTGACCAACCTGGGTCAATTTTAAAACGACAAAAATTAATGGATGGAAGAAAACACAAGACGTAGCGCCTTGTCCACCGTATTTGATGGGTTTTAGGCGAGTACATTGCAGCTAACGTGCCCTAGAAAATCAGATAACCCTGATCACTCTGTAATTTAGAAGAAACACAGTCAGATGTTACAACTTTAGCTTCATGTAGTCTTCCACTCCTGGTGCTCAACTTCCCGTGTGGATATCTCTACAGGTGTTGGCAGAAAATGGAATAGGATCTGGCAACAAGGAGATTGAAAGGATGGCTTAGTCCAAGGACATCAGCCAGATCATCGGTGCTGACACCTTGGCTACGAATCGTTTAAACATCCTGAGCAATGCTTCAGGAAAAATATCCTTCCAGCTTTGTCCTGTGTTCCCAAGGGCTGTTTCGCAGGAAGAAAAATGCATTTAAGCCCTTCTCGAAAACTTCACGTGCAGCTGAGCTTAAAATTCACACCAGCCACAGTGAAGCTAATGCAGATGTCGCTAAATAAACTGGACTTATTTTCTGCAGCACACAAATAGCCACTGCGGCTTTAATTACCTAATAAAAGCATTTGAGGAGCTGGGTATAGTTTTTAGAACTCTGAGGTGTCCTTAGAAAGGCACAGAGGTTCAAACACCACATCTGGGATTGCCTGTGGGATTCCTGCCATTCCTTATGGGAACAGCAGATGTAGCTGAGACCACAGACCTGACCGAATCCCTCCTCACCTGACAGGCACACGCACTGGAGCAACCCACCCTGTTAATACAGCACGCTGCAGACCCTAATTACTAAGAGAATTCTCTTCCGGAGCACAGCTCCTTTAAACATTATTTTAGCAGAAACATACTCTTAAGTCCCTTTAAAAGCAAAGGGGTTGATGCATACAGGTAAACGAGTCTCCAAGTGTGGTCCCAAGCTGTGACCTTTGATTCTTTCCCCAGCCTGCCTTGCATTCAGTTACAATTAAACTGTGTTCAGACTCTGGCTGATTTCAAATCCCAGTAAGATCCATAACACTGACTGGAAAAAAAAAAAAAAATTATAAGGAATCCCAAACCAACAAGTAGCTGACTTATGGAGAAAGCTCACCCCGCAGTGAGGTAGGATGTGGAAACACTGTGCTGGGAACACCAAGCATCAAGCTGTGGTTTTCTCCCAAACCTCCTATCTCCAAACCTCATCCCACGTACATTAACTTATTTATACGTGTTATCTCAGTCGACTGAACTAGTCTTGGAGTTAGGACCACCAGGTTTTCAAGATGCCCTGCTCAAATAAATACCCAGTCTCATTTCAAGTCACACGCCTATTTCCCTCATACATCCTCCTTTTGCACGCTCCCGGTGTTCACGATACATATGATAGCAGAGAGTGTGCCATTAAGCACCCCAGCAGCAGAAACATCTACCCTAACTCAGCCATACAAAACCCGGTGCTTGTGGGATGGTCTGGGCTGAGCCAGGAACTTCAGGCAGTTCAGCAACATCCTACACTGGAAACTTCGGGCAAATTTTTCCGTAATATTTTTAAACAGATAATAAACACACAGTGTGTCACTAATTACCTACTGCCCTGTTGGCATGACAAACATTGCAAACAAGACCAAGGGAAACCGGAGTCTACTGCGCAAATTCCCACTGAATCCAGAAAGATTTAGGACAAAAGGCAGCTGAAAGTAAACAGCAGAAAGGGAGCTGAGGGGCATCATCTCGTGAAAAGGCTAAAAGAACACGGAAAACTTACCTGGAGAGAGCTCTGCGATCTTTCACCTCTCTGCAAATGCCACAACTGGCTCCACACAGCACCTCATACGCTCAGAGCAGCCACAGCTCCGTGCTCCTTCATGTGCGGAGCCAGGAGGTTTGGTTAATGCGAGTCTAAGTGCTTTTGACCCGGCGAAAACCACCAGGCAGAGGGAACAGGTTAGACTGTAAGGAAGATGAATAGCAAGCAGCACGATATGCGTTTGTATAGAAATGTCGCCGTGTGCTCCTCCCTCCACCTGACACAAACAAATGAGGCCATGGAAGAGCACTGCCACCCGTGCGCTGCTAAAGGCCAAAGGTTTAGCGCTCGTCAGCATCTTCTGTGTCACCAGCAACAGCGTGGAGGCATCTCACGGTTGGAAGCTGCCAATCTTTGAGGCCAGGGTTTAAGCATCTCGCTTCAAGGTATACAGAGTGCTTGAACTAACCAAGAGATGAAGGTTTTAGGATTAGGTCCACAGAAGAAACGTACAAAGGACACTGAACAGTGGAAGATGCATCTTGCAGACCACCTCAGGAGAGCGCGTGACGGAAAAGTGGTAGCACAAGAGGGTCCCAAAGGTCAAGTTGTGCCAGGGGAGGTTTAGGATGGAGATTGGGAACGATTTCTCCACCAAAAGAGTTGTCAAGCATTGGAACAGGCTGCCCAGGGCAGTGGTGGAGACGCCACCCCCGGAGGTATTTAAAAGCCGGGCAGACGTGGTGCTGAGGGACACGGGTCAGTGGTGGGTTTGTCAATGTTGGGTTGATGGTTGGACCGGATGATCTGAAAGGTCCCTTCCAACCTGGGCAATTCTATTCTATGATTCTAACAGAGCTATAACCCACTGCTTCATTGACCCGCCACAGCTTCAAGCAGACCCAGTGCCTCAATCCTGTGTGTGGAAGCCAGACACAAGAGCTGCGGAGGCTGTTAGCTGTAAGATCACCCTCTTTGTTGCGGTGATTGAGTCAGGCCCGGTGTGAGGAACCTGGCAGCCTGCTCAGGAAGCCTGCTCAACGCTGCCCATTACCCCTGCTCAGCTCTGGTCCCCACCCCGGGCTCCCAACCAGATCTCCACCGAGCCACACTAAAAATAGCCAGCTCACACAACCAGCTCCTGGCTCTGGCCACTCCACCCTCCAAGCACAGCAACTAACGACATGGCCTTCTGCAAACAAAAGGAGAATTCACTCCTCCATCTATTTATAAGCTGCTTATTCACAGCTTGCAAGCACAAATTCTTTTCAGATGAGGAGGTTGGGAGAAGAGATCATGCTTTTTCTGGTTCCTGCTTTGGCAGGGGAGTTGGACTAGATGATCTCCAGAGGTCCTTTCCAACCCCATATGATTCTGTGATTCATGTTGCACAGAGCCCAGCACCCAACCTGCCCGTTCCTTCACCACTGGAGGTTTTTCCTCTCCCTTTAACCTCTCACATCCAGTCCTGTGTCTACCTTGCCGGCCAACATGCAGAGCATGGCCCAATCCCGCTCCCGTGCCAATCTGAGAACACAGATTTGCTGGTATAGCCAGGTGTAGTCTGGTTCAACTAGTACAAAGCATCTTTATATTAATATAAAATGTTCATAGCTTCTTTACTCCGCTTCTGACTCACAGCATATCTACAGGACAAAAGGCACCACCGGACACTTTGTCTAGGAAAGCATTCCCAGCTCTTGGCTATGCTGGAAGAGCAGCAATAATGAGAACAACAGTGGAAAATGTCTGGCTAAAGACCACGTTAGAAGTCTCCCTGCCTTGATGCCCAGCCCCACGCAACTGCCTCACTTTAGTGAGAGCTCCCGCTGCTGCTGCCTGGCTTCTGGAAGCTTCTCTGACACTTCCATCACAAGCCTGGAAAAGTCTTCAAAATCCACTACAAAACAAGTAATGCATTAGTCCACCTTCCACAACTGGCTCAGTGAGTTGCCTGCAAGCCACAGGTTGGTTGATCAATACACTAGACATCCAGAAGCCAAAGATACACCTGGCTAGTCAGCTCTAACTTATGAAAAAAAGACTGTCTTTATTAAAGGTTTCCTGTCCAAAAGTGCAAAAATAAGTACTAGTAGCATTAAAATGATGGATGTCTCTGTGGCATTTGGCCACAGGAACTTCAGCTTGGCTGACAGCTCTGTGTTCCAGTCCCCAGAAAGGCTGGGAGAGCAAAACCTGGCAGCTTTCAGCCAACAGACCTGGAGAAGCCCTGAGCCTTCAGCACGGCAGATGGTGTGAAGGAAAATCCGCTGGTTTTAAAGCCAGCCAGCTCCACCAGCGATGAATAAGTGGCAATGCCGCCCTCAGCAGTCCACCTGCACCTCTGGGTGGCCCAGCCTGTGCTGAAGCTGTCATTACAGCACTTAAAGAGGCGCCACAGAGACACTGGCTCACCAGTACCACACCCACGCTACTTTTTGGGCAAATTCAGCCTGGTTTTCCTGGTGTGGGACCAGCTGAGCACATCACATCCTCCTTAGCCAGCTCCCTGCAATGGGCTGCCATCAGGATGCATATTCTGGTACCAGAGCTCCTCCTTTCTAAGCTGGGAAAAGGCTGTAATCCAAAAAGACTGCTTGGAGAAGTCTTTCTTTCCCTTCATGGATAAGCAGCTGGGTGGACAAGGTTACCTTTTACCGCAGTACCTGGTGGAGAACGAAGACTCGTGGTGAGCTCATACTGAGAACAGAGTGAGTAGAGTTACTGGTCAAAGCCACTGCTGTGGTGCTACAGCATCTCTCAGGATGGGACTCAGGCACAAATACAGGTTGGGCAGAGCATGGCTGGAGAACAGCCCTGAGGAGAAGGGCTTAGGAGTGCTCGTGGATGAGAAGCTCAAGATCAGCTGGCAGCCCAGAAAGCCCCCCCGCATGCTGGGCTGCATCAGGAGAAGTGTGGCCAGCAGGGCGAGGGAGGTGATTCTACCCCTCTGCTCTGCTCTCGTGAGACCCCACCTGGAGCTCTGTGTCCAGCTCTGGAGTCCTCAACACAGGAAGGACACGGACCTGTTGGAACAGGTCCAGGGAGGGCCACAAAAATTATCAGAGGGCTGGAGCACCTCTCCTACGAGGACAGGCTGAGAGAGCTGGGGTTGTTTAGCCTGGAGAAGAGAAGGCTCCGGGGAGACCTTATAATGGCCTTCCAGTCCCTCAAGGGGGCCTACAGGAGGGATGTGGCGGGACTCTTTATCAGGGAATGTAGTAATAGGACAAGGGGTAATGGTTTTAAATTGAAAGAGGGGAGATTTAGATTAGATACTAGAAAGAAATTCTTTATTGTGAGGGTGGTGAGACCCTGGAACAGGTTGCCCAGAGAAGCTGTGGCTGCCCCATCCCTGGAGGGGTTCAAGGGCAGGCTGGAGGGGGCTTGGAGCAACCTGGTGTGGTGGGAGGTGTCCCTGCCCAGGGCAGGGGGTAGAACTTGATGATCTTTAAGGTCCCTTTCAAAGCTAATCATTCTATGATTCTACAACCATCCAGGAAAGACTCCCAGAGGCTCCCAAAGAGAAACAAATGGCTGTACCACAATGGACCTCTGCATCTCCCACCACGTCTTTGATGGGATGAGTTCGGTTTCTGGAGGAAAGGAGCTGGGTCCCTGGCCTGCTAAACCCTTGCAAAGTCCCACTCAGACCCGAGCAGCAATGAGGTCTCACTGCTCTATGTCATCAAACACTCCAAAGGGCATCTTGGCTCTCCGGGGGGGCAGAGCAGGGAAACAGGTCAAAACCAACCTCAAGGGAAGAGTTTCATTACTAAAGAAAGGCTAAAGCAAGTCTTGTTTGCTGTATGCTCCAGAAAGATATTTGGCAGATCTGGTTGTACAGAGCACAAACCTGCTTCCTCGCGTATTCTAGGGTACTGTCTGTAACCTACAGTAGAGTGTTTTCAGATGGGCTTGTCCATCTGTATTCTTACCACGTAGCAAAAGGAATCCCAGAAGCAACAAGCCAGTCTCCTGCTTGTTTAATCCCAAGGTGATGGCGTAGCTGGACTTGTCCTCTTTGTGCCTCTTAAGAAAAATCATGTTTTGTACCTTTAGCTCTGCACTTCTTGTTGGCGTATTTTAACTAGCTGGAGTGTTAAGAGTCCAGAAAACTCATGCTCTTACAATTTTTTGCCTCTCTTTATGTGCAATTCTTGCACATTTTGACAGTTACCTGTTCACAGCTGGTGTCACAACTTCTGACTAAAAAGCCTTCACAGTCGTGACTCTCTGCTTGATCTGGATTTTGCACCACAAGAGAGAAGAAAAAAAAAAAAAAAACTAAAACAACAGAACACGTGATTAAAACAAGAGCCAAAAGGTGGGTCAGAAGAATAAAACCACTTGACTTGCTTTTGTAAATAATTTGATTTCAGGTATTGGGGGAGTGGGTGTGAAATTAAAGCCTGTTAAGCATTGATCAAGGTTTTACAATTCAAAGTTCAGAAAAGCACTACAACAGCCCCTCCTGAGTGTAGGGACACAACCAGTCCTGTTCCATTTTCACACATCACCAGTCAAAAATCTAACATTGTACCCACATACGTCACTAGCCACTCCATACTAGCTTAGCAGGTCAACTACAGTATTTCGTCCCCCTACTTAGATTCTATTAGCTAAAGAAGCCTTTGAAAATCATAACCAGAGGAGGCAGAGCTCAGAACCTTTAATATCTCACACCAGTTTGGAGAAAGGGAGCAAGTGCAGAGCCACGGAGGATCTAAAACCCGTAATGCCTTATACAGAATTTTCTGGCCAAGTGATAGAGCGTTTTCCACATTTAAATGGATCCTGAACAGGGAAGGGTTGTCTTCTTTAGCTCTCTGCCCTGAGTTACATGACAAGCAGGCATTTCCTTAATTAAAATACTGCATGGATTTTAGCTTCTGCAACTACTCCACCGGTTAGAAGAGGACTAACTTTCTCCCACTATATTCATTTACGTTCCTCAACTGGAGAGAGCCACATACATTTGAGCCATAGCACACACCCTCCATTCATCCTGGCAGGCAACAAATATAGCCTGAATTAAACAGCGAACATGCTGCATCGGCTCGGCAGGCACTCAGACGCTGTGCAATCAAAGAATTATGTGTGTATCCCCCGCCTCTGCCCTTGCTAAGGCGATCAAAGCAGTAAATTATCCTTAAGGGCTCTGTCAGATCAGGTTTCAAAGTTGATCATTTCCCCGCACAAGAACTCAGGCTTAGTTTAAAACCAAAACAAAACATAAAGCACTCCCCACTCTCCTAGGACTCTAAAGTTGCTGTGTTGCTTAAAATAAAATTTAAAAAAAACCCCAACAATCTGTATTATCTGTGCTTCTCGTATCACATCAGAATGAAAAGTCTATACTGTACTAAATGTACCCAAAATTGCCTCAAGAGTACTTCACCAGTTCAGCGAGAAAACTGTGACTGCACAGCCTGCCAGAGCTGCTGACAGGAGTCACAGCAAGAAGGGAGAAGAAATGGTTAGACCTGTCCCCACACTCCTCTCTCACTCAGCACCGAAACGCCGACCCCCATCTCCCAGTGACAGAGAGCATCTTGCACTGCCAGCCACTTGCTGACTTCTCAAAAGAGAAATGTTCTTTTCCTGGTGTTTGGGTGACATACTCCGCAAGCTATTTTGTTATCTCCTCTCCGTTCCCTCCCTTAAAACCTCCCAGCTTGTGATAGCAACGGAGAGTTTAAGCCGAGCCAGGATGCGGATGCACGGAGTCATTCCCGGCCGCCCCGCGACACCCTCGTCTGCTCCCACACGCCAGCGTTTACCTCCCACTCAGGCTGGGAGCTCCTGGGTGCAAGGGTTTTCTTTTCTACCTTGCTGTTTGCACAGCGCATAGCGCAGAGGCCTTCACACACCGATAGGCTTCAGGTGTTTGAACAGCACAAAGAGGAGTTGTGCAATGCCCCGGGAATCTCAAACAGCCGGCCTCTCTCCGGCCCAGCTTCTCATACCCACCATTTGGCAAACAGGCAGCGAACAGTTGTTTGTGCAAACCGTACCAACGTGCAAGGAGATCAGAGCTTGCTTCGGCCAGAAAGCATTCCTCGCAGCTAAGGTCCTTGGAAATCCCCTTGCATAAGGAGTGCCTTGCTAAATCACCCAGTGATAAGTGCCTTGGACCTAAAACATTCATCGCTGGCAGCATCAATTAAGACTTGTGTTTTAGAGGTGCACAAAATGTCCAGCCCTTTCTCTACTACAGAAGATAAGCCTGATTTGGCTTGGAAAAGGAACTCTAACCATTTAAGTGCAGTCACCCAGGTTTGACCTGGAAAAGGAACTTTAACCATTTAAGTGAAGTCACCCAGACAAGTTTTCAAACTGGGGAAGAAAGAGTCAGGGTAAGAGTAAAATTCATTACGATTTTCACCTTCGCTTTTTCAACAAAAGTCCTCACTACAGGAAGCTGCACCGACGATGGGGTCATCTCACAGAGATTCCCAGCGCCTGCTTTTTGCTCCTCTCACTCTTGGGGCTCACCTGTAGTCGTGGGTGAGGGTGACACAAGACTCCTCCTTCCTCAGCCTGGCCAGGAGCGCTCCACCCTCCAGCTGCAGCCTGACCAGCCGCGTGTCTTCAAGGACATTCTTCATCAGCTGCCGGTAGTTCCTCAGCAGCACAGCCGCCTCCTGGAGGGATGGCGAGAGCGAGATGAGCGGCTACTGCAACCTACAGGCAATGAGGGACCAGGCAAAAACCAACGCCCAACCCAAAACACACACAAACCACCTTGGCCCACCCCAGGAAAGAGGGAGCTTGGTTTCCACGGCTGTTTCTCTCAAGCCTACCAAGCCCAGAGTGATAAACTGGGCACGCACGTTACGCTCTCGATACTTTCCCCACCAGACTAAAATTGAAACCCAATTCCTATCATTCTCCATATTCTGTTTACTGGGCATAGAAAGAGTAAGCTTTCCAGCCCCGTTTCCCACTCACAGCTGGCTCCTGCTGCTCTTAGAGCCTGGACCTGTCTGGCTGTAGGCTGTGGGACAAGACGCACGGGAAGGATTTGGGGATATACAGGTCTGCAAGAAGGCCCAGAGGAGCCACCATCCTCCTTTGTTTTACTGCTGGGACGCTCAACGCAGAGCTGGCAGCAATTTCCTACCGTCAGGGGTACAGCAGCTTCTCAAGTGTAGGGGCTATAATATGTTTGCAACAGCACTGTCTTGGCTTTCGTACCTTTCTCCTCTTGCCCGCTCCCAAACGCCTGTTCTGGAGGCAGCAACGCTGGAACCGCAGCACAGCCTTGTCTCCAGCAACACCATCTATGGTGCCACCTAACTTTTTTCCAGGCCATTCAAGCCACCCTGGTGTGGCACAGCCTGAAGTAGCTGCTTTGGAGTAGGTACTCCAAAGCTAGTACCAGCTGTGGAGCTGCTAAGAACATGCTCCAACACTGGAGTGAGCGCCCAGCAGCAACCAGCACAGGCGAAAAGATCTCCTGGAGGGACGCTGAGGGATCAGAGAACCCGCTTCTACACCCAGTATCACTTCATTTACATCAGCTTCTACCAGTCCTGCTGTCCCCACGGAATACACTCCTACTACAGCTCATAAATTCAAAGCTACAGCTTTTCTGCAGTTATCCAGCCTCCTGCTCTCTCCTGTCCCAGGCCCAGCTCTGACAGGAGGGAAGGGACACGCTCACCTCAGCTCTTGCTGGTAATTTTCCAGATTCCACTTTATGGATGGCCCCCTGGAGGAAGGCACAAGCACCTTGGCATCCTTGTAGCAAATGTTCCAGTTTCTACAGGAAGAAAGGACCAAGGCAGAGATTATTGTCTCACAGCTGATAGGAAAGGTGTATTTTCAGCTTGCAGATGGTTAAAAGCACAGAAATCTAGAGAGGATCAAGCACGTTAACCCAAGGGTTCAATTATACCATTTGGTGAGGCTGTATTAGCAAAAAGAGGGTGATGAGAGGCTTCAGATGCCTCACTCTACACCAAGGCAGATCTTACACACTTCCATACTCATGGCTTGTATGGGTCATGCTTTACAGAAAAGAAAAGTTGGTCCACTTATGTCCCACATTCTTGTACTATTAGTGTTTCTTGTAACTTCCCACTAAGACGAATCGTCTATGCGTGAATTTTGGAGGAACAAAACACGGAACAAGCAGTTGGAACTTCTCTACTTTAAATAATTTCTCTTCATATTAAAAGTAATGTAAACTAAAGACTAGGATAGTGGAAAGCTTCTACAATTAAGGACTATAAACTACTGACAAATCCAAAATCCCTCCTCCCCTCGGGGTGGGGGGGGAGGGGGTGGGGAGGAGCAGGAAAACAAATCAAAATAAAACAAACCCCAAACATTTCACAGGAGTTCATAATACAGTACGTTTTAGAAAAGCCTAAATATTGTCAGATGCCACCCCTTTAGCCAACTGAAATCAGAGAAGGGAAAAACAGCTATTCCAAAACAAGCACTCTCAAAACAAAACACACACACACACAAAAAAAACCCCAGCTGTTTGAATCTTTACTGAACCGAATTCCCTCCTCCCCGAGTGCTAGAAGAGCCCCAGCAGTGACAGATTAGCAGGCAGGATGCAGGTGAGATCACCCAGACAGGAAATAAACGCTGTTTGCCACAGAGCTGCAGATCTACAGGGGTTCACACAGCACATGATATAAATAGGTGACCCATACAGACTGACTCCTGCACTAACTCCATCTGGTAACATTTTGTGCGTTAAGATGCAAGGCACCAACAAGAAGTAGCCCGCTTCTTCCTTCAAGAGTTATCCTTCTGCATGGACAGAGCACCTCAGCTCTCCAGCTTTTCTCAACTCTGCCCAGAAAACTAATCCATAACCTCTTGCAAAGCTTCTCTGCTTCCTCACTGCCAAATAAACCTCAAATTCAACCCCAGGCACCAAGATCAGGCTCCTGTGTTGCCTCAGCACGAGTTCATGCTAGTACTCAGATGCAAGTTTAAAAAATGGGGTCTAAAATAAGTTGGAAAAGATAAGTTAACATGTGGCATGTGCCAAGCATAACCACTGAAGCTTGCCAGCAGCACCACAGTGGTATTAGCAGTGATACCTTCACCTGGTTCAAACACTGCACTCTGGGCAGTGAGATCCCCTCCAGAAGACCACTGAATATTTTGGAAGCAGAGGCGATGGTTCTGTAACCAACTGGGGTGAGCAAGTCAAATGCAATGTTAAGACAGCTAATTTTTGTACAGATTTACAGAGACTTAATCCTGCCTAGTCTCAGCGTGCCAGATCATGTCCCAACACAGCTTTTAAAGATTCAAAAAGCACATGACCCACAGGACCTGTGGTCCCTCCACAGCACAGGAGTACACAGAACTAGGTGTTGGTGCCACAGATGCGACTTTTGTGGCCTTCTGGCAGCCTGCACATACTCTGCTGCACAGCAGAAGTATCCAAATTGAGTATCAGCAATTTCCAAAGTCTCACTCCTGCCAAAATTGCAGTTTTTACGCCTTGGTAAAAACCCTCTTAGCCTGGTCTGGGGAACCTGCTCCAAAACCAACAGGATCTAACTGTTTTTTTTATGCTCAAGTTCATAATTGTTGGTTCAAAGGCAACATGATACTAATGCCTTCTCCTGAGATTAGCACAAGAAGTGTCTGCCCTTAAGCCTCAGAGTGTAACTGAAGTGCCACTGTCTATTACACAAAACAGGACTCTGTTTCTTCCCCTTCCCTTCAAAATATAGTCAAATCCAAATTAATACAGGTCAAGCAGAGGAGTTAAAACTGAAGATTTTAGTTCCTGCAGTCATGCCATTAGGCCGCAGTGTGCATCCATTTAATGAAGCTACTATTAGTATTCTTTTGATAAAAGAAATTCATTTGCATACATAGCTATTACAGGAATCATTGTCTCTTAACGCTTCTGGGTTCAGCTCTTGACAAGCTCCTCTTGCTTCAGCTCCGTTACCATGCCATTTCTGCTCTCGGATACCAAAGAACGTGAGACATCCTACTCACCATGCGGAAGCTTAACCAGTCCCGGTGGCAATAAGGGAAGGTCCCATCCAGTTCTAGAGGCAGCTGGGAGCTGTCTATGTGCTTATGGAGGGATTTCATGGAGGTGAGAAGTTCAAACTGCACAGAAATAGAAGAAATAAAAGTATGTTTGCATTAGGGTGTGAGTATTGGAGGAGGAGGGGAAGGTTAAAGACAGACAGCATCCTTTATTTCTTTACCTATCTTGTGTAGAAACAAAGCACAGAGTATATCTGCAATAGAACTACAGCACGAAGGAAAAAAAAAAAAATAAATCAATCCAATCTTAGAGCAGCTCTCTGTACAGCTTAGTGGGCGAACCTTGAGGGAATGCAGGCTTCAACACGCTGTTTCACCAAGCAGAACATCTGGGATGGAAGTCTGGCAGCAGCCAGCCCTCTCCGGAGCCAGTACCTCCCAGGATAAGCACAGCAACTCCCTCCCATGTTCCCACATCAGGCTGCGATTTGCATATGTTCAGAAAGAGAGGTTAAATCCAGCCCCCAGCTTCCCCATCTTTCTTCCTGGAAAAAACAGTCTCACAGAGCAGCCTCTGCCCTACCCTCAGCTCTCCCCTCATCACAGCAACTATTCGCTTCAACTATTTCCTGGATCTTGACACAGATACCTTGCCTTCTGTGAGTGTTCAGAAGCTCAGAGCACTTTTATACTCATCAGAGAATCAGACAAGTGCTCCTGCAGGTACCTGGAAGCCAGCCCAGACACTCGGAACTCAGGTGCAGACATTTAACCCCCCCACACACACTGTCAAGTTTCCACCTCCTTGGGAAATAGTGATGATGCTTCCAATTCCTCCCGCATGCCGATGGCTTTATTACCCTTTGCTCCATTCCCTCCTACACACTTTGGATTTGTTCAATGTGTTTAATGCCTTCTGTAGCTCTCCCTGCACGGACCCGCCTGCAGCCCCCTTTCTCACTTCAAACTCTTCCACATGGGGGCAATCAGGAAATGGACTAATAGCATTTGTTACTCTTTCAGGGCAGCGCACCACACACGCAGCAAAACTCATGCTGTTCACAAGGGCTTCATCCACGGAAGCCAGAAGGGAGGTCCTGGCCTACTCTAAAGTCTACGGGGTTTCGGCAGGCACAGGATTTCAGTCCACTCTTGTAGCTTGTAACGGTCCCAGAGCAGAAGGAGGTGCTGAGATCCGTCTATTCACTCACCACAGACAAAGAATGGCTGAGAGCCTACACTTCTCACACAGCTATGGAATACCAAGGCAGATTTACTTCTAGCTGGGGGTTTCAGTGATGTTGTGATGATTTTTGCTCCTCCATTAGTGCCTCCTGTTAGGCTTCCCAGACATTTCAGCTGCAAAGGGAGCCTCACACATACACATCTCCTCTTCCCCCTCTCACAGGATCCTCAGCCGCTGACAGCAGCGGCTACGAGGAGAGCAAACAGGAGTTATGTAAAATCCAGGAAAGCAACAAGTATCTTCAAAGGATGGAGTTCAGGATTTAGCCCAATGTAATCTCTTCCTGACCAAGGATTTTCCCCCTTTTTAACAGGAGTAGGTGAAAAGCATCTATCTCTGTTTCTGTTAATTGCGCAGGGCTCCTCCTCCCAGCTATCCAGTTCCCAACAAACCCTCTGTCTCCTGAGGGCCCCAGCAAACAGACATAATTATGATGCAAATGTCACTGATGGACACAGCAATAAACACAGCACAACAGAGTTACACTGAGCTTGCATATAACCCTATAAATACCACATCCGTAAGAGACCACAACTATAAAATACAGAGAACAACTACAGAGATTTCATGTGAGAGCAAACAGGCATCAGCAGATGGAGAACTCGCTGTTGGGAGAATTAAACAGAGGACATCAGGAGTTCCCCAGCAACCCCCAGATGAATGGTTCCATTACCTGTCCTGCTGGTGGCTTCTCCATCCGAAAAGTCAGATCTCTCTCAACCAGAAGCAGTACTCCGTGAATGCAAGGAGGATCCATGTCCTACGACAGAACAGAGCGCAAATCCATCACCTCTCTGCCTGGGATGCTGAGGAGAACGTACTGAACTGGGTTTGCACAAGAGATTGCAATTTAACCTTCAAAGGCATTTAGAAAGCCTGGAAGGCAGTCACCAGGTCTAGGGAAGGCCATTCTACAGAGCACCAAGGCTGCATCCTTAAGGTAGCTTGCTTCAGCTCAACTAGTCCTGCAGTATTTAAGGAAGCAATGAAAGAGGTCAGGTCTTGGCTGTACTAAAAAAAACCTCTGCCTTCTACACAGGGAAGTGTGTCGGGGGAAGAAAGAAAAGAACCATGTTCAATGTCCAAGTTTTTTCTTGATAACTTTCCTGGTCGCTTCTCCTAACTGAAAGGAAGTGTGGTTTTTTTTGTCCCCACAGTGCCAAAAATGTCATCTTGTCTTTACTTACTGCCAATTCACAATCAAGGACTTGCATCCTGTTGCTACTGTTAAACCGACAGAAATTCCAAATACAAGGGACGTCTGGCAGCTGTAGTTCAAACTCTGTGATCCAGGAGCAGCTCTCCAATTAGAGAAGAACTCTACAGGGAAGTGAGAAACAGGCACAGAGAGCGACAGCAGGAAGAGGGAAACGTAGCAGAAAGATCCAGACCATGGAGACAGGGCCCACTAAATACATGATGCCTGGATCTAGAGAGGAGAAGAGCCATTTGAGCCGTCATTCCACACGGGTAAATAAGAGCCATCCCATCCAGATGTCTCCTGGATGGTCTCTTGGCCTTTGCAAGTATCTTGGAAACTCTCAAGCAACAAATTCTTTCTGCTATGGCTCGGGCTGCAAGGAACCTGCCACACAGCAGGCCATGACAGCAAGGGAACTCTGTTTAAACAAACAGTTTAAATAAAAGGTTAAATAATCTGACGTGAGCGGCAGAGCCAGAGCACAGAGACAAGAGCATCAGCAGAGACTGGCCGCCTGACACTGGGCCCAGTACAGCAATGAAGGAACAACACCAACACCAGGAAATCAGTTCTGCAAGTGAAATCTACAGCAGAGATTCTAGAGCAGAGGAAAAGACCTTTCTTTCACCTAATCCTAAAACATCCTTTTGAGCTGGCAGGAAAAAATCCCAACTGAAACACATTCCAAAACCTGAGAGGTTTCTCAGTCTTCTCAAATCCTTTCCTCCAAAGCAAATTACTCACACTTTCACTGTTATCTGAACAGCGATCAAAAGAATTTATTGCATAATTAGGCTGTATTAGGTAAACACTAAAATTCATCTGAAGAAAGGATGAGAGGTATCACAGCTGTATCAGCAGCTCTGAATTTGTCTGCCAGAAAGTACTGAAGGATGAAGACCAGCCACAGTTTCAAGACATTTCGGGGCACTAAATAAATTCATTCTTTCACAACCCCTCTTCAAATCCAAGAGTCATGAGATGTGCAATATGAGTGAGGGATAAAGGTAGTGGTGGCGTAACTCGAGGTTACAGCAACAGCCAAAACACTCGCTTGTTTGTTACTGCTGAAAATAGAGACTGAAAAACCATTCATAAATAAAGCTGTCAGGAGAGAAGTTCAGAGTTTTCCAATCCAAGAAGTAGTCATACTTCTAAAGAAATCAAGTATTTTTCATCATATTTTTTTCGTTAAACAGCTGAAAATTACTCAGTGTCATCCAGCACGGATGAAGCAGTTGGACTAAAACAGCTTACAGGAGCGCCTCGGGAGACGGGCAGGGCTGGAAGCAGCAGGATGCTGCTTGAGGAATCTTTCCACACAATCTCTTCCCACCTTTGTTAACAAAACCAGGTCTCTGGAAGCAATGAAACAGAGTCCCACGTACGTAAGTGAACTTCTCCCCTCCCCAAACAGGCACGGCGTGGACAGAGCAGAATAGAGGGGCACCAACAGGAGCTTGGAAAGCACCAGGGTAAACATCCCTCGTTTTATCGTTATTCTTTAAAAAGAGAATTAAGTGCTTTCTTCCATCTCTCTCAGACTGAAGTTTTTTGGCTTCCTGACCCAAAGGGAAGCCCACGGCCGGACTTAATATCAGTGGCGCAGCGTGAAGCACAGGCTGCCAGAAATCCTGTGCAGATGGGACAGTCCCCAAATACCATGTCACCAAGTGACCACTTTTAATGGAGTGGTAGGAAGTCCCAGGTCTTTAATGTCAGGCTAAATAGTACTTCAAGGCTACTGTACTTCAGCAGTAACATGGCATGCAAATACACCTCTTGGAACAGAAAGGTCCGCACAGACTTTTCTGCTTTCAACTGCTACTGTATGTCTTTGTCTTCCTAAAGAGACTCTTCCTTTCCCCTATGCAACACACAGCTGCAGCAGATCACAGGACTGATACCCGAAATTCAAAAGGATTTCATTCTAAAGACTCAGGCAGAGGGAAATCCCACAGGTATCTGTTCACTGAAGGCATGCACACGTTCCACTGTCTGTGCCCCGCCTGCTCACTGCCCAAGGGAGCACAGAGCTTGCTGGTGACAACCTGCGACCAAACATCACAGCAGCCTTTACCCCCACACAAATCCTTGCTCCAAAGCACCGTCATGCAGCCTCCCGCAGGAACAAGCACCATCTATTCTTGCAGCACGTACGCGCTGCGCGTTTCCCCTCACCTCCGTACGGCGCTGCCAGAGTTCCTCCTGGCTCCTTCCTGAGCTAGCTCTGCCGCAGCGCTCTATTCCGCCTCTGCTCCCAGTGCTGCCTGGGACAGAAGGATTTCCAGCAGGCTAAAAAGGAAGGTGGAAGAAAAATCTCACAGAACGCAACTCCCCCCACCCCTGAGGACAGAGAGGATGAGAAGCTTTCACCAGTTTACTACAGGGGTCTAGAGAGAGCAACTGACAGTCTCCCAGTGCTGCAGGAAAGCTACCTGCGAGCACCAAAAGTTGTCTATTAGCACTCTAAAAAGTCCATTCATGCATTTATTCCGGAAAGATGGAATTGTGGAATATGTATTTCCTCACACTGCTAGATCTTCACCCAGAAACCTGTGGGATCAGAGTCTTCCCTCCCCAGGGAGGTTCTCCAGGGTTAACAGATCCAAGCATTGCAAGAGGAAGGAGCTCAGCATTAGGTCATCCAATCTGTGTTTACCCACTGGGAAGCAGAGCTCCTCACCACTCAAGAGGAAAAACATCCCTTCAAAATTGGACAAGCAACACTGGATATCAACATTTAACAGATTCCAGACACACTATCAGAGTAGGCTTCACAAAAGCCACGAAATGCAGCAAACCTTGCTGCGCCCTGGAAACCTTAGCTTGCCTCGCTGCAGTTACAGTCAGTTTTCTGTATCTTTCCATCCCCGTTTCAGAGCAGATGAGAGCACTGCTGGATCTCGGAGGTAAACGCTAAGGATCCCCAAAAGGCTCAGAGGAGCCGGGGGATTATTCCTGTGCCCCAATCAGATGATGAGCCAGCTGAAAAGGTATTGTTTACGGAGTCTGCAGAGGAGTCATCATAAGGACCAAGAAACCACACACGGAGTCATCAGCCTTTGTCAATCCCTGTTACCTGGAGCACACGCTCAGCCCCAGCAATCTGTCTCGCAGCACATTAATCCCTGGTAACTAACTGTTGCACCACCCTGATAACAGGCGCTCAGAGCCAAACAGCCACCACAGCAGGATATTACACAGGCTCTGCAAAAACCTTCCCTCCCTCCCTCGTTTTGGAGGGTAGGAAACTTAAGGTTGGAACAGCTTTATTCCTGCCATGCTTGTAGGAGACTGGGGACCCAAAAAAGCACATTGTGACTCAACACGTTACTGATTTCCAAATCATCCCACTAAGACACAACCATGCAACTTCTACAGGCAAAGAAATGCTCAAAAGCTTTAGCAAGCCCACCGCTATGTGGGCACAGCATAAAAGAGAGGAGAACTTGCTCGTTACCTCCACAGAACTGAGCAGGGCAACAGATGACTCCTCCAGCACAGAGAATGAGCACACTGATACACCTCACAGCACCACCCAGCCCAGGAAGCAGGAGGACAAACCTCTGACTCAGCCCCGACTCTCAGATGTGGCACTGAAGCACACAAACCACAGAGACACCAGCCTCATTAAAGCATTGCCCTGATCCAGTTTGCAGAGTTTGAGTCCCGAGAGACCAAAGCTCTGATTTAAAAGGAACACCTGCTTAAACAAGATTAGTCACAGCTACAACCCAGCACCTCCTTGGCTTTCTAACAGCAGCAGAGAGAAGCCATCTGGGAGCGGGGGCAACACAACCCACTTGCTTTCCAAGTGACTGATACGAAAGCCTTTGACCTGAAGCAATATAGAGTTACAGCACGTCCGATTCCAATCGTTCCCTGACAGCCACATCAACAGCTGCACACGCTCTTTCACCTGGCAACAAGCTGGGTCCTTTGCTTCACGGAGGCCTCTCCTTCTCCCTTCTCCGTGGTGGGCAAAAACCCCTCCATGAGACAACATCTCCAAGCATGATAATTCATGGCAGCGTTTAGACTTGGTACAGGCTGTTCTCAGCGCAGAGATAGAAGTAAATTTGGAGGGGTGGGGAGGGGTGTTCTCCCCTAACTCACTCCTGCTTAGAGTTTTTGGTTTTTTCTGCAGTCAGGCAAGTCCAGGTCACCCTCCTAAAACAGGGCTGGGTGCATAAATCCACCTCCCAAAGCCAACTGGAAGCCAGGTGGCAGATGGAGCCATAAGCAGCAGACGGAGATGGAACTTCCAACCAAGACAGCGAGCCAATTCGTGTCCCTGTGCCCAAGCTCAAGGCTCACCTGCAATATGCTGAATGCCTTGAAGAGAGCAGGAACCGGTGAACAACGACGGGCATCCACAAGAACAGTCAGACCCAAAGCCCGACATTCTGGTCTGCAAGGACAGAGAAAAAGAGGAAACGTTTGTCACCAATGAAAATCAAAGACTAAGGAAACAGAACCCCTAAAAATCAAAGACTATGGAAACAGAACCCCTACTCATGGCAGGGTGAAAAAAATAGTACATTAGGGCTGTGTAAGGACAGGGAACTAACTGGCCACCTTCTCCTAACCAAAATATATACATGGAAACCACCACCTGGATCGCTCGGCTTTTAGTTTTGCTATTTCCACCTGAACTTCCCATCTCTCCAATTCCTAGGATACATCTAACTGATGGCAAAGGAGCTGGTACCCACTGCATAACCCACACAGGAAAATAAGTCCTTCCTAATTGCGTTCAGGGACAAGCTTGATCTTACCCACACCGCTTCACAAGAACAGCCCTTCTGGATCAGACACTTATCTTGCCCAGAATCAGATTTGAAGGGAGAGTCATAAGAAACAAAGTATGAGTAGCAGAAGCTTTCTGAGGGGTGAAGCTTGCTCCCTTTATCAATGGTTTAAAGGCTTAAAAAAAAAAAAAATAAAAATCACTAACAGAAAGTAAGACTTATTAGTTTAATCATCTAAGAGTGAAGCAAAGTCTCAGCAGAGCCCGAGACAGGCTGGGGAGGAGAGTCTGTCATAGTGAAAAGAAGAGTAGCTGCAGCAAACTCCAGCCTGTAGACTCCAAAAAACAAAGCAAGGCAGATTTTGCCAAGCTTTGCAGATCCTCTCTGCCTCTCAGCTTAGAGGCCTGACCTTAAAATATCATGTCTCAACACTGTATCACGGAGCTGCCGCATGACTGCCCCATCACACCTCTCAAATCCCATTTTCTGAGCTAATGAAGGGTAGCAGGAATGGCTTAGATTCTACCACACCACGTGCACAAGGCACACAGGAAATAGCCAAAGTGCTTACTGAGCACCAGCCAGTTCACCCCAGCAGGAGAACCCCACCTGTACAATTTCAGGACTGTCTGGACCAGGTTTCTAGGCCAATAAAGCCAACCCGTTCCACTCACCGTCTCAGCTTCCACAGCCCTGAAAGGCAAAGGGACACAGCAGCATCCCCCCTGCCAGCCTGAGGGTGTCACCAACCTTGTGATGCTGTGCAGGTAGAGAAGAAGGCGCACAAGCTCAGTGGTGTTGCAGTGGGGGTTTAACCAGGCTGTGTTCCTTGTTGTTATTATGGCCACTGCACGTCCTGATTTATCTCTGGTACCTGTGAAAAGAGGGGGAGGAAAAAAAAGAGGGAAAACAAGGAAGTCAACAGAGCCCGGTTCCAGGTGTGTGTGTCTCATATTCCCCTACTACCACCCCATCGCCTCCCTGGAAATGCTCCACAGAACTAGATATACTGTACATTGCAGATTACGGTAGGCAATAAACACACTTCCAAAGTACCCAAACTATACAATCACAGAATGGTTTGGGTTGGAAGGGACCTTTAAGACCATCCAGTTCCAACCCCCTGCCCTGGGCAGGGACACCTCCCACCACACCAGGTTGCTCCAAGCCCCCTCCAACCTGGCCTTGAACCCCTCCAGGGATGGGGCAGCCACAGCTTCTCGAGGCAACCAGGGTCTCACCACCCTCAGAGCGAAAAATTTCTTCCTGAGATCTCATCTAAATCTCCTCTCTTCCA
Source organism: Calidris pygmaea (assembly GCA_003697955.1). Classification (NCBI taxonomy): domain Eukaryota; kingdom Metazoa; phylum Chordata; class Aves; order Charadriiformes; family Scolopacidae; genus Calidris; species Calidris pygmaea. The sequence continues at coordinate 161,984 of QJSC01020898.1, forward strand.
GTTTGAAGTCATTACCTCTCGTCCTATCATGCCATGCCCTTTCAAAAAGTCCCTCCCCAGCTTTCTTCAGACCTTTTCTGCAGGGCTTCTAGGCCCCCTTAAGCTACTGGAAGGAGCTCAAAGGTCTCCCCAGAGTCTTCTCTTCTCCCGGCTGAGCACCCACAACTCTCTCAGCCTGGACTCATAGGAGAGGTGCTATAACCCTCTAATCATCAAATGCTGCCCAGAGTGAGGTAGTTGAGCTCTGCTTGACATCTTTCATGGTAGTGTTAAACTTGGACTGCTCTCTTCTGCCCAAACACATCCTTCATAAAATATTGCCCAAGTTGGGTAATGCCAACCCAACCTTTTGAGTTCTGGCTTTGGGCTTTAGCCACAACGTGCACCGAGAACTCTGAAGAGAAGGACATAGCAGTGCCATTTCTGGAATTGCATCCAGCCTCCTCTCCAGACGCAACGGAGAGGTAAAGAGCAGGCGGACACACTGCTTCAGAGACCCCATCCAAAAGCAGGCAGTGGCTCTCCAGTGAGCTTGCTCGCAGGGCACCAGGAAGGTGAGTGGTTTGGAGAACAGCAGGGACTACACCTCTATTGTGTGACAAGTAATTCACAAGAACAGGAGCCATTTCCCACCATTCAAACTGTACGAGAGATAGGGAGAGAAAATCCCAAGCACAACACAAAAGCAGAGGCTTAGAGAAAGCTACATCTTTCCATCTCTTCTGAACTTCTACCACAGAAGACGCTGTCCTGGACCATCTCTCTCCCCATCCGAGGGACAAGCATGTGAGTTGACAGGTAAAACAGACACAGATGGACAGCCCCAAGCACAGAAAACTATCCTGGTGAGATGTCAATCTGTCACTAGGATGTGACTTGAGTAAGGGCCACAGACACAGATGGGCATCGCTTAGAAGCAGGGATTTCTAGCTCCCAGGGACCAGATGACTCAAGAACAGAATGCAGAAATGAAACTCTTGTGAAAGGAAAATTTCTTCCCAACTCCATCAGCTACTAGTTTAATTAACTCTTATTCATTATTCATTCTAAAAGTTATACTTTCTAACGTAATTATTCTATCATTACCACTATGTAACATAAAACATTCAGCTGAGCGGTGAGCGCGTGACCTCGGGTGTGAGGACTGCCCAGTGAAATCCAAAAGGAGAGACATGAGAGGTATCAATCAAATCTGATACTGCTTCTGCAGAAAACGTGACTCCTCTCTTAGAGGAAAACTCCCTCGGAAGCGGTATCAAACCCAAACCTTGCTTGTTCAATGCATTTCAAGTACACATCCCTTCCTCCCATATTCAAATGCATCTGCCTCGTGTAACATTCATAAGTTACGATAGAAATCTGTGACAGAGGGAACAACCAGAGCATTAGACAATTGTCAGGCTTCTACAATAGTAGGGACTATGAGCTTCTCTGAAAGATCCCTCTCTCAAACCCTGTAATTTTTTGGCTGTTGTACGCTGCACAAAAATTTCCAGCCTGATCAGCAGACCAGAAGATTAGAAATCCTTCTTTGGAATTTGTTCTAACAATTTACCTCCCAGTGCAAAGTTACATGTTTGAACATACCATAACTCTGCCCTGTGCTTATTTTTTCATTTCACCTCTTCCCAGAAGACTGGAAAACTCTTATTCCCCTTTTCCCCTTCTCTGCACAAGGGTGTTTTCACCTCATTCTCAATCATCTTATGAGATAAAAAAACCACCTTCCAGTCTCTTGCCATAAGACATCCCATTCAGTTACAAGAAAGGGCTGTCACCCTCCTCTGCACCACCTCCAATATTCACCATTTCCTTTTATATGAGAACTCCCTTCCTCTGCTTTACTGGGTGTTTGGTTAAACACAAAAGACCTCTTGTGTGGGCCCTGCACACCCAGCCATCCTGGCTGCTCTGTCCAACAGCCTCAGCTTTATTTGCTGCTCTGCCAATATTTGTCCCATGCAGAAGTTTCATCTGCAGCAATTCAATACTCGCTGCCGTATCAGACGCAACCACTGAATACCGTTTGACCTACAACTGATCTCGGCAGAACAATTCTGGGAAGTCCTCCCTTGATAGCTAGTTTTGTCATCTGCTATTTAGCTACGCTATCGTTCATCCCATACGTTGCTCATCCACACTGCATTGGGGTATTCCTTTCAACACTATGTGTCACAAAATCAAATGTTTTCTAAAAATCTATTATATCTAGGCAGCTATATTTAATCAACCAAACTTCTAATTACCAAGAATAATACTGGTTTTACAAGAGCACTGTCAAACAGCATCTTCTACACTCCTATCCTTTAATTATCTGCCAAGTGAATCAAGTTTCTATTGTTTCGATCAGGCCTGATGTCAGGCCCACCAGCCCATCATTAGCTGCACCCTCACTCTTCTCTTTTTGAGCTACTGGTATGAGCCCACAGATTTGGCATTTCTGACTCATGTGCACTTGGTTAACATTTTGAGGCTCCTGGGAGCGAGTCAACATGACTTTCATGAGAGGGAAGTTCTACTTCCTGCCCTTCCCATCCAGAAACTTTGGAGGATTCAAGAAGTGGTGCTTCTGGAGAGGTTTGGGATGAAGGGAATGGAACTGGCACCAGCCTGCAGCACTGCAAACCCTTGCCCTCCTCCAAACCCCACTTCCCAGACACTTTCTGGCCCAGCTACTCACCAGGCAGGCAGGCAACTCCGCTCCTCAGCACTTCAGGGTTCACATCCTTGACGATGGTAGGTGCGGAGCGACCACCCCAGGCAGCCGGGGACGGCGGGGGAGTGATAGCTGTTGAGGTTTCCTCCGGGGCACTGACTTTACTCACTGTTTTCAACACATCTGTGCCACTCGCTTCTTTTCTCGTCTCTGCCCCTTCCGACACCATGCCTGGAAGACAAGCAGCAGTGAGAAGCCGGAGCAGAGTTCCACCCAGAAGGTCCCAGGTAAGTCCCAGACTGGGGAGGGATGTGCCCCCAGTCCCAGCTCTCTGCAGCTCCTCCAGTCCTCATGCCAGTAGCACCCATGTTCCAAAACTGGCTGGAACATTAATACTACTGTAATTCTAAAAGAATAAACTGATTTATTGTGAAGTTTGCAAGCTACAAAACCTCAATTCAGATCAGGATTGCTGTAGTCATTTTCCCAGGTAACATACCAAGCTGTACATGTCTGCTCACAGCCCGAGAGCCTGGCACGGAGCAAGGCCCTGGCCAGGCTCCAGCAGCTCCAAGACGCTGAAGGGATCAAACCAGCTTCTGAGAGGGGGAGCTGCTCCCTCGGAGGAGAATCGCTCCCCCACCACCACCTTCAGATTAGTTCCTGAAAACATGAAGTCAACTCAAGGCTGACAAATCAGCTGGCAATTAGCCAAAGAGACTCTGTCTGCTCATCCAGATTTTTTTAATTAACAGTTAATGTGAAAATCAGAAACCTATTTTAAACCCCTGAAGAACAGGATGATTACGCCAGTCAGATCTGTTTGAGAACTGGAGGAAAGGCTTCCTTTGCCTGACACCTCAGCTTTAAAGTACAAGTTATCAGAATCAATTAATTCTAAAATTAAATAAATTCCATGTTACTACATGGAAACCAACACTAGTTTTATCAAGTTTCAATTTTCATGTAAAAGTACCTGGAGAAAAGGAAAAAAAAATAAATAATCTACCTACTGTGCAAGAAGTATTATTCCCCATTTCCCAACATTAAAAGAATTGGAAACCAACAAAGTGTCTTCAACGATTCATCTTTAGCATCCTAAGTACACAGTCAGGCTGTTCCACTGTTTGGCAGAAAGATACACTAGAGAACAGGCTATACTTCACTGCAAATCCTGATACTTCAATATCTACCAGCAAAAAAAAATCAACGTCTCTTTAGGAAAATAAAAGAGTGGAGTATTTATTTGCTTGCTATGAAGTCAGATATTTTAATTGCTATTTAAAATTTACTTCAACCATCCTACCTTCCTGCTGCATCAACAACACTGACAATTGACTCAGTTTATTTACTAACAGATTCCAATACTTCATTAAAGAGCAGGACCAGGAACAAAGCAGTCCTTGAAGTGGCTTTCAATACAAGTTTTAGCAGTGAAGGAGATTTACAGGTTGAGGCTCAGCCCAAACTGCTTTCAAAATTGCTAAAGTGGGTGAGAGAAGTGCCCTGAGCAGCATGGCTCACTGTGCAAAATTATCCGACAGTGGGGGGGAAAACTAGGAGGGGCTCCAGGGCTCTGCACCATCGAGGCCATCGTGGAGTAGCTGCTCATTACCCATTGGTAACACCCCACTTGAGGAAGCACCCCTGGGATCTGCTGGCTTTGACCACGTGAGCTGCTGCGATGGCTTCAGGGCTCTGCGCAGTTCTGGGACACATCAGAGCTCAGTTCTGTTCCCAGCGCTACCTCAGCCTCTGCTTTCCAGCCACGCAGGAGCTCAGTCGCTTCCGACAACGCTGCTAGATCTTCCTGGAGTGGCATTTTAGAGGAGCACAGATCTCCCATCGATGAGTTATCTCGCCATAAGTCACACCCCAACAGTCTCACATTAAAGGGGGGGAAAGACTTTCCAGGAGAACATCTTCTCAAGGAGTTGTAAGGCCTGGCAATACGCAGAGCCACACAGTTCACAGTAAAGGAATCTGCTTTAAATGAAAAAAGCCTGCAAAGAGGACCAAAAAGTGGTATTTAAAGAAGACAAGAAAGGGAACATAGCTATATTGATGGTATCACACCAGGGCAAGAGAAAGACATACAGGTACATGGCAGCCCTGCCTTGGATACCTCTGAGGAACGAAGCAGCAGCTCCCAAAAGCTACAAGAGAGAAGCATTTTGCTCAGCCCATCAGACACCAGTCCTGGTACTGAGCTTTTCAGCCTCAGGGAACCCTCCTTGGAGTTGCACAGCCTCCAGACTATGCACATCCTGCCCAAACAAACCTCTTCCCTAAGCTTCTCGGGCTCCGTTCAGATCCGCAGACCCCACCTCTCCCAACAGGCCCAAGCACACTGTTTGTTATTTGCAATCTGGGGTGGAGGCACTTACCGAAGCGGAAATTGTAGAATGCGGAGGATTACATCAAAAAGCAAATTGAGGACTGGGACACCTGAATTTGCCATGTTTGCAGGTTCCACCTTTCCCCGAGGTTAAGGAAGTGGTAGAAGAGGATTTGCTTGTGTGCATTTCAAAGAGACATTAGCATTTTTTTCCTGCAAACTGCCCCGGCCCCAGTATCACCTTCGCTAACATCATGTAGTAACAGGAACAGAATTCCCCAACAGGTGCTGCTGAATATGCCCCAGTGGGGCTTTTCAGCCAATTTCTTGAATATCAAGATATTTCTCCCTGGCCTAAAACACAGGAATTCTTTCCAGAGACGCGAAGTTTCAAAATTTCAAAATTTCACTTTCAGTTAAAGTTAGTCATTCAGGAAAACCAGCAGTCAGATTTTCTGTGAATGGAACCAGTGTAAGTTTTAAGCCACCAACTCAAAACAGCTCATGTTTGACTCAAAATCTTTCCAAGTTAGATCACATTTGTGCAGAAAATAAGCCCAGTTTGTGACTGGTAGTGGGAGGAAGGGGAGTTAAGGGACAAGGAAAAATAGAATTCTTAAAAATCTACAGATTCAAACTCAGATGCCTCAGATCCGAATGTGTATTTTGACATAATCTACAATGTCTGCCGTAACAAACAAACTCCTCCACCCCACAGAGAGCAAATCACGCGCCTGCCCACTACTGTTGAGGTGTGAACTGCAAACCTGAACTGGCCCAGTAAAGCTTCAGCTTTGTTGCTATTTATAGTTTAGGCAAGATACCCACAGTTGCCAATCGGAGCAGCAAAATGACCTCAACAAGAGACAGCCACAGAGAACGTAACGCCTGCAGACGGACCGGCCGGAAGAGAAAAGTCCATTTGAAAGACTGAGAGTAGGACACTTGCTTCAATTTGTAATTTTATCTCTCAATTATCTTATTATCGTATCTCTGAGAGTTTAATGGGGCTAGATAAGGGGATGGCTTCTTTGAATCTCAAAGCAATCAAAGTAATTGAGTGGATTTGTCTTATTACAGTTCCAGCTACAGTGTTTAAGACGCACTCCCAGCATTAACAGATAGTTGAGCTGCCCTATGCCTTAAGGAGTTTAGTTTGTTGGTTTGAGGGGGTTTCTGGTGATTTCAGTTGTTTCTTTTGCTTTAAAAACTCTGACATAATAGGTTGGTGGGTTTTTTTAACTGCAGTGCCAAAGTTTAACGTCATCAGAATCAGGCCATGAATATGTCACTTATTTCAGCCAAATCTCCAGAAAGATTTAAATTGTCTTTCATTAAAACCAAACTCCACACGTACCCCAGAAGGGGCTGTCATTGCTAAAATCCACAGCAGCGGCCAAGACCTGTCCCGTGGAGCAGCAAAAACATCACACTTATTATCTCATATGGCTGGACCTGGCTAATTTTAGACAAAGAGATGGGAACACAGAACAAACAGCCATCAGGGTCAGGAGGAAAGCATAAACCCAGCACCCAACCCGTTTTCTGAGGTCGGGTCCTGTGCAAACACGAAGCTGAGCCAGGCTGAGCGTGGGCTGGGGAAGGGATACCCACAGCGTGGTTCCTCCCTGGCAGACATCCCCCGAGAGCCACACACAGGCAGAAGGTGACATCTTTTTTTTCTGCTCATGGTGGCAGATGCTGAGAGAGACGCACACTGCAGAAATAGAAACTTTTGAGCTGACCCCTCCATTTCACAGAAAAAGAAATGCTCGTCACGCCAAAAGGATCAGAAATGCCCAGCAACCACAGGCCTGCCTAATTATGGAATTAAAATATTTGGGTGCGGGCGTTAATGAAATTTCTTTTTCATCAGTGAAGCTCCATTAGCAGGTCACACTAAGGCCATCAAGTAAAACGTGACTTTTAGACACTTGAGAAAGTAGCTGGTTTTGCAGCCAAAGGGAGTAGTGCTGCAGTGGTGATGTAGGCTCTTACCTACACAATTCAGGCCCAGCGCAAGCATTGTACCGGTAGCCTGTCCCAAAAAGACCAGCCCTCAATCTGCTCCTCCAGAGGGTCAGACGTGCTCCAGCAGTATGGGTCTGTACCTGCGACCCTTTCAAGAGCCCTCACTCTAATAGTGAAATATGAAAGCCGGGTAATTTTCCTAGCCAGGGGTCTCAGGGAATGCGAGCTGTTGAACTGGAATGGCACGTTTCACCCGCCCCCGCCACACACGCGTCTCAATGGGATCTGCATATCTAGCTAGAGCTTTCCAGACTCAGCAGAGCCAGGCAAAGCCAACACCGTGTCCCTGGGCTTCCACACCGCCCGCCTACGGTCTGGTGCGAAAGGCAGAGGGAGCCGGATGGGCCCCTTCAATTCCTCCCAAAGGAGCACAGCTCCAGCAGAGGAACCCAGGCAGGGAGAAGTCTGGGCACTAACCTGCTTGAACGTATCGTTTGAGTTGAAGTTAGGTGCTTAATTTTTCTGTGCTCTCCCACTCAAGCTAAACAGCTCCTCCTTGAAACAAAACCCAGCTGAATAAAGCATGCCAGAGGGGAAGGGGGGGAAGTACACGGGGGGAATCCCTCAACTCTGCAGTTTGCTTCTTAAATCAGTTACCAGCACACATGTTTGTTGAACTTCAGGTCATGTCACACAGCTCGTGTTTTACTCTGGCATCCACTGCTGCTTCCTCTTGCCACAACTATCCTCCTAAAGCCAATTTTCAAATATGAAGGGCTTGCAGAGTTACACATTCTCTTCTGGCGCATTCCTATTGCAAGCAGCCATAATGTGCACCTGATGAATATAACGGGTGGAGGTCAGCAACAATCAGATTAACTGAAATTAGAAGTCCCTTACCCTGCAACTTTGTTCTGTAGGGACGTAAATTTGCAAAGAACTGTTAAACAAAATAGTTACAATAAACTCACCTGTGAAGGGAAAGCTAATTTCAAGCCACAGACATGACAACCTAATCACTTTCCTGCAGTTTGTGCTATTACCCCAAAGCCTCCCAGCAGAACTACCCGTCAGCAGTACTTCTCGATGACTTTGCTCTCAATCCACACCATCAAACGGATAAACACCCAATTGCTGTACCTTTAGGAGATGATGCCCCAGAAGCTGCCTCTTGGGGGGAGTGCAAAGTGGTGGGCTCTGCATGTCCCTCAGCGGGTCCTGAAGACAGTGGTCCAACCTCCAGTTCTTCTTCAATGGATTCCAGTGTTTTTAAGGCTATAGTCCTTGACTTTTCCCCATAAGACAAACTTCCTTGGTTCTCCTCCCTCAAGTCCTTCAAGTCCTGTACCGCTACACGCTCTGGGTTCAGCACAGAGTTCTCTTCACTTTTACAGCCTTGGTTTTCTGCCTGTCTTTGTGGTTCCTCACAGCTCTCTCCAGAACTCTGGGTTCCGAGCTGACTTGAGCCTTCTGTTTGTGTATCAAGACCCATCAAAGAGTCACCGTTATTTAATTGTACTGCTGGCTGATCACCCTCTGCTGACACAGCAGTCTGGAGGAATACGGCTTCTTCAGCTTTCTTATGCTGACACGCAGAGACCTCTTGCTCTTCCCCATCTGAGAAGAGTCCATCTGTAGGAGCTTTGACAGAACAGTGACTATGACTAGTCTCATTTACAGTCAATATTTGTTCGGACTCTTTGACTTCCTCAGGGCTGTCCCTTCTTTCCGGCTCAAATTCATTTACTTCTTCTTGGTTCTGCTCTGGAAGATTTAATGGAGAACTAAGGTCTGCTTCCTGATCACTGCAGCAAGCACCGACTGTTCCTACATCTGTCGTGTTCCCTGCAGAAGACCCTCTCTCCACACCCACATCGGAACTTTCAGGCACAACAAGTGTTGTAGAGGCCTCGCCTGGCACAACACCTTCACTGACACTCTGGCAAGAAACATCACAACTTTCCTTCAGTGTGCAATGCAGTCCTGAAGGTCCCAGGACAGACACAGGAGAGGGACTCATCTGTGTCACCTCATTTTGATCCTCACTCAGTGGTTCTCCACAACCTCTCGGTATCTCCTCCTCTTCAGCAGGAGTAGCATCTAGAATTGTTTCTGGGCTCTGCCCTGATGTTTCAACACCAAGATTTCCACTAGGACCATCACCTTCTCCTTCCACGTTTCCAGAAGCAGCAGGTGTTTGTGTTTTGCAGTTGACACCATCACTAGCACACACGTCACTGTAGCTGCACAGCGCGTACCGCCAGTCGATGGACTGCTCGCCACGGGTTTCCTGCTCTGCAGACGAATCTTCTGCACCACAGGCAGGGGACTCAGCCACAGGAATGCTATTCCCCATGTTTCCAGGACCACCTGACACCAGCTGACCTTCTGGAACCAGTTCTCCATGTGCTATCATTTTATTGCTTTCCAGCGGAATTACATTTTTGAGAACTTCTGTCGAAGTCCCCAGAGTGTCCATTTGACAGTGCTCCTTCTGCATAAGCGCCGACTGAACTAAGTTCTTGGAGTAGGTACTGTCTTGAATGACAATAAACCTGTGCTTGCCTTTGGACGCATTCACTCGTGTTCTGGGCTGAGTTAGATAATTTAAAGCTAGCGATCGGGTTAAAGAGTCTGTTTGTGGCCCAAACCTGGGCAATGAAACTTCTGTCAGCTCAACGTACTCCCCTTCAAGGTCACTTTTCAAGTTCTCTTGAGGCACATGACTTGTACACACACCGTTGACAAGAGTTTCACCCAACTGCGGGGCTGTACTGTTGATGACCAGGTTGTCTCGATTTGGACTTTGTTCCTGTAGATATTGAGATCCTAGGTCTGGTGAATTGGACTCAGCATGGTCCATGGGGAGGTACAAAACTGAAGGTTCCTCTGTTATTTCTGGAGAGATGATACTGTTTTCAATTATTTTTGGTTTATTTATAAATTCAGGATTAACCACTTTATCCCAGGGGACACGAAATATTTTCTCATCAGTGGTTAGTAAACAATTTTCCAGTGCTATACCCATCCGCTCTCCATTGATAGTATTCAACCATTCCAGAGTAAAAATAGAGGTATAGGAAACTTCTGGAATCACGACTTCCTCTACATTATGCTTGTCTTTTGCCAAACATTTCAACACAATTCGTGGAGACTTCTTCAGATAGGGGACCACCTGCAGGTAGAAGTCACCAGGCTTCAAGATTCGCCAGTCAATGGAAGCCAGCTGGACTACAACCTTCTCGTGAATGCACAGGGGCCAGCCCTCATGGCGAAACAGCAAGCCACAGTACTGAACCTGGGGAGAAAAGAGAAAGTGTTGTCAGCATCAGGAATGGATCTCAGCTCAAGCCTTTGGACAAGAGAGATCAACGCTTCTCTTTCACAGCTCTAGTGATACAACAGCGGAATTGAGGGTCTTTGGTTATTAGCGTAGGGGAGCTTTCCATAATGAGGTTTTCTCTTTAAAAAGCAGAACCAACAATAGCTACCAACACAAGCCACCAGCAACTCAGCACCTAAATATGAACCAACCGGCTGCCAGAAGTCCCAGCCCTGTTTTAAACCTGGGTCAGCACAGATAGACAGAGGGCTAAGCCTCAGAACCGCAGCGCAAACGGGTGTTCTCACCTCCTACTGCTCAAGCTCTGAGACCGTCTCCACCTTGTTTCCAACTCATCAGTATCAACTGGACTAAAAAAAAAGTGAAAATTCAGACTATAGAACATCCCTAACCAAGAACCATTAGAGAAACACAGCAGTCTGCTTACAATGCACTGACGAAACCTACTGTCCTCAACTAACAACCATCCAAGGCCTCAATAGAGAAGGTGGGAAATACTACACACCATTTCCAGAGCACACCCCCCCCCGGTGAGGTCTAGGTTGTACCAGGTACACTCGACACCAACCTGCCAGGAGGAGGTTGTAGATGCAGAAATCTCATTGCACAGGATGTCACCAGTCAGCCTGGCACCACAAAGTGTCTTTTGTCTGGTAAGCTGTGTCGGGTCTTTAGACTGAGGTCTGCTGGAAGGGAGGTAGTGACCTTTGCTGATGCGGGAAGGCAGAATGAAAACACCAAGGTCTGTCTGAGGACTTGTTTTTATTCTCTAATATGCTCCTGCTGGAGTACCTAGTGTGTTCTGCCTAATTTCAGTTAAAGCCAAATTGAAGAGCATGGAGCCAGCAGAGTGTGACCAGCATGTCGAGAGAGGTCATCCTCCCCCTCTGTGTGCAGTTCTGGGCTCCCCAGTTCCAGAAGGACAGGGAACTGCTGGAGAGGGGACAGCAGAGGGCTACAAAGATGATGAGGGGCCTGGAGCATCTCCCTTCCGAGGAGAGGCTGAGGGACTTGGGTCTTTTTAGTCTGGAGAAGAGAAGGCTGAGGGGGGATCTGATCAATGCTTATAAATACTTATAAGGGAGGGTGTCAGGAGGATGGGGCTGGTCTTTTTTCAGTGGTGCCCAGGGACAGGACAAGAGGAAATGGGCCCAAACTTGAATGTAAGAAGTTCCACCTGAACACGAGGAGGAACTTCTTTTCTGGGAGGGTGGCAGAGCCCTGGAAGAGGCTGCCCAGGGAGGTGGTGGAGTCTCCTTCTCTGGAGACATTCCAAACCCACCTGGACATGTTCCTGTGGGACCTGCTTTGGCAGGGGGTTGGACTGGATGATCTCCAGAGGTCCCTTCCAACCCCATAGCATTCTGAGCCAGGTAAAAAGCATCCCTCATCTGGTGCTATCGGGAGCCTATGCAAGACAGGTAAAGTAAGATTTAAACTGAGCCATGACATACGCCATCAGTTTCATGATTAATTTCATCTTTCTGTCACAACAAGAGTTTAGACAGGATTCACCTGTATCAGATGCAATGTTTAAATTAGAAAGCTGTCATCTGGAAGCCCAAAGACTCCAGTATTGGCAGCATTAAGCTTCAGACATTTTATCTTGTTTCTCTTACATGGTCACATGGGAATCTTGACAGAGAAAGCGATTTATAAGAATTCTGTGTTCTGTAGGCCAAACAGATGAAAGAAAAAAATACTTCAATTCAAATATTTTGCCATATAGCAGAGAAACCACCGAACTGGAAGGAACCTCCTGGATCCTCATACACCTTGAAACAACAGGTAATGATATTAACGAATTTCTTCCCTACGTTCATCAAGATTTACCTTCAGCCCAGCCAGGTTTCTTATCCTCACTGCACCTGATGCAAAGCTGCTCAGAGGCTTGAAAGCCAAAAATCACCCTTCAGATTCAACAATTCCTCCTCCTCAACCCTGGAGCTTATGCTCTGGATGTGCTCCCATTGCTTAAAATTATTAAGTTACGTCACATCACCTTAACAGGCCTCCCTTGATCACCTCTCAGGCCTGCCTGAAGCGCCTCCTTGGTGAGGCCTTTTCCTTTTTTCTTTCTAAATACCTTTCTTTATTCCACTTTTTCATTGTGCAAAGCACCGCAAAACACTGCACATAATGGCACCAACACTTCCCAACTGTGCTAGAAGCATCTCTTAAAGCAAAGATCACACTTGTCTTCCAGTCACATCCCCACAGTAATCCAGTCATCTGCTGGTTTTTCTTTCCAAACTGATGAACTCCAGTTCATAGCACAAATATTGCCTATTACTTTGTCGAGGCACACACTCGCCCTCTGAATCCACTGTTATAAAATCGTAATTACAAGGTTTTAGAGCTCATCTTGTGTAATACATTTATCACCTTCCTCTTCCTCCTTTGGGTTATTGCTCATCTCTCCCAGACTGGTTTCATCACAAGTATCTGTCATCCGCATACTCTTACTTTTGATGCCAAGGTCACGCATGAGAAGTACTGTGTGCCTCTTCACTCCTGTCTCCAACTCAGTTTTCACTGCAGCACAAACACCCTCCCTTTCACCAGTTTGTTACCCATCCTGCAATACTTGCATAAGTCTCCATCCCTTTGACACAGTAATTAATTTTCCGTATGACTCCATAATAAATCCTTTATGGAAGAGATTAGACAACGAAACTTTTCTCTCTAGAGAGAGCTGGTTTCTGAAAAAGGCTGGTCTTACACTACCTGCCATGGAGCAAAACCCATGAAAAAACATTATCCAGTTGTTAATGAGTCACTTATTTCAGTCTTTGCTCAGTGTGTGCTGTTGTACACTCAGCTTGTTCTCTGTATTTTGTTACTGGCTCTGACTTAACAAATTCAATAAAAATCTCTGTTATCAGACATTGATCATTACCTGGTACCTTCTTCCATATTCCAGGACTGAGATCAGCCAGTCCCTTTCCTTTAACGTAGTCAATTCCATAACCATTTCAGTCACAGCACTTTTACTTTTGTTCACTAAGTGCAACTGCCTTCCTGCTTTATGTACATGCTGCATTGCTACTAAACTTAAAGTTGTTTGTTTGAAGGATGATATTAACATTACCTTTATATTTTAACCTTGAATGCAGAACAACTGCCCACTCCCTCTCTTTATTTAATAATTTAGAATTACAAAGGTCTAAAAATCTACCGCACGGTTTCCTGTACTTCCCTCAAAGGCACAGGGAGCTAAGCTTTGCAGTCTTACCTTCTCATGCTTTCTGACCTCTAAGACACAGATGATTCTACACCAACTACTCCTGTTCTTGCACAGCATGCCTGAGTTCACTTCTTGTAAACCAAGACCTCCTCTAAGAGCACACAGTTTGCAGAAGTTGCTACTGGCTTCAGCAAGCACCTTGGTCAAAACAGCTTATATCTCTTACAGATGTGCTCAAGCCAAATATTCTGTAAACGAGGTTTTAAACAAAAACCATGTGCTATTTTCCAGAAAAGACCATATAATTGCACCCTACACCAGACCACATCAACCCTTCTGCTGCCATGAAAGTACTTCCTAGTAGGTACATTAAGGCCATCTGGACCCAGGGCCTCTGGGGGAACGAACAGGCAGCCACACAAAAAAGATCAGTTACCAAACCACCAAAAATAGTTTATATGACTAAAAAGTGAGAGAGACGCCATTAGCAGTAGCATAAACACAGCTGATTTCCATCTGCACCTGACATAGAGTTTCTGTCAAAACCCGGATGCAGAGTAACCATGACATTAACAAATCCAAAAACCCAGCCTCACTGCTGAGATGACCTGTCCGCCTAACTGCCTGGCTAGTGGAAGAAAACTCAGCAATAAAATCACCAATATCAAAATGCAGAATGCATTGAAATTCCTGAAAAACCCTACAAAGCCACAATCTTAACTGCAGCAAGAGCTAGAGGAATGTCCAAGCAGGAACGCAAGTCCTTCAATAGCCTCAACATTTCAGAGTTTTAGAACTTTAGAAGTGGAACATCCTCATGCTGCTCCTGCTCCAAAAAGCACCTTCAAAGAGAAGACTACACGAAGAGGCTTATTTTGTTGTTATTTTAACGTTTCATTTTGAGGCTCAAAGTGAAAGGCTCTTTGCTTTTCTCATGTCGAATCTCTACCGAGCCAAACCAGGCTCATCAGAAGGGTGCCAGGAACAGACTCAACGCCCAGCCTGGTTGCAGCCAGGAATAAAGCTGCCTCTGAAGAAACAGCTGGTCACCAACGATAAAGACGGCAGCTCCTAGAGCTGTGGGGATGGCTGGGCTGGAACAGATCATTTTGCTGAGGATGTCATCTGAAGGCCAGGGACAAAATCTGGTTTCTTACTCTGTGCTGAGCAGACAGATCCCTTGGCACAGGCCTCTTCAGTCCCTGGGGATCACACACAGGCTATTGATTTTAACACACCAAGCTGAAGCCTATGACCTTGTCTAATACTTCATGAAGCCACTCACGCTTTTGTCACTGAAGAGGCTGCGAAAAAGATTTAACGCTCTCAAGATTTCCTACAGTAGCCATTCAGACAGGAGTTACTTAGGAAAAGCTCACATGGACCAGCTGAACTGCAAACTAGGGAGGAAACGCTGCTTTTGTTTAGACTCTCTAAAAAGCAGACAAATCTTTTAAAGAACAAGTAACAAGAAACAGGTCCTGTGATTTCAGACAGTGAAGACAAAAGAAGGGGCACACAGTGCAGGTTCAGGGAAAAGGAGGAGTCCACAATAAATAGAATAACTAACTTTCAGCAATAAAAATTCAAACAAGCAGACTTCTAAATGAAATATGGAATAGCACACGCCCACCTTTAAAGACAGTACAACGTACCTAGAGCGTCACTTGATCTCCCTGTATTGCCACTCTGAAAGTACAAAATCATGAAGGGGTCACAAGCAAGGAGAAAAGGCTCAAGCCATCCAGTTGTGCTCTTTGAGAGGCTTGTGCCCGCACTCTGCCTCTTGCTGCTCACTCTCCCAGACACATCACACCTCAGCAAAAGCCCCCACGTTCCTAGTGCTGAGCCCTGGGCAGCCCTCACCAGAGGTGGCTTCCCCATTGCCCACATCAGCCCCGCACCTTGTGGCTCCTGGGCAGGCCAGGGAGTGCCAAGCAGGCCCCCAAACCCTCCCCCATTCTTAGGCCTGTGACATGAGGGTGGCTCCAAGCACAGCTCCTGCCCCTGCACCTCCCCAAACAGCGCTGCAAGTGCAGGACAGCCTCACCATACTGGCTTTCCCCTCCAGCAGCATCACCACCAGGCCCCTCGCCTCCACGTCACCTGGCCCCATGCTCCAGGCCGACCTGGGGGGCTGCCAGCACCCTGAGCCCCTCCGGGGTCCATCCTCATCTCTCCCACTTCAGAGACCTCAAGAGCCCACCACCCTCCCCTCTCCCGCCTCAGGGCCTGCTGCTCCTCACACATCTCTTGCCACAGCACCCCCCACGATCCACCACCCTCCCACCTCTCCTGCCTCAGGGTCCCTTGGGGCTCCCCACCCTCACCTCTCCCGCCTCGGAGCCCCCCCCCAGGGTCCCCCACCCTCACCTCTCCCGCCCCTCAGCGCCCACCGCCCTCACACCTCAGGGCCCAGCGCCTCCGGCTCCAACTGCCCCCTCGGCTCAGCCACGCCCCGCCATGCCCATCAAGGCAGTGCCATGCTCCTATTGGCTGCTGTAGGCTCTGCTGTCCTCCCATTGGCTGCCGGGCAGCGCAAGGCCCTCCCTACCACCCCACCCCGCTCCCACAGGGGCCTCACCCCGAGGGCAGCCATGGCCCATGGCGGGGCCTCACCCGCCCCAGCCTCACTGTCCAGGGGACAGTGCCCCCCTCACCGCCCAGCAGACCCCTTTGCTGGCACCCCTTCCTGCAGGCTGCCTCCACACCTCCCCTTTGGGAGAGCAGCCCTATGGGCCGAGCTGCCTGCAAGCCATGGCGGGCAGAGGGCCGTGCTGAGGAGGCCGCAACTCCTTCCCTCCCCTCTGCCGCCCCACCGGCCCAGGGCACCGCCGGGAAAGCTGCCGAGATCTCAGGGAGCAGGGAAACTGCTCCCTCGCCTCCTTTGGAGGCGGACTGGGGAAAGCCACGAAACATCTTGCAATCATTACCTTTTTTTTCTTCAAAGGGGAAAACCACGCTATGCACCCACCGCCTTAGAAACTGCAGCTAGATACAGCAACTCCTGTTCGACCTAGATAAGCCGATGGAATAACTCCTCTATCGAGCCTTCAGGGTGAGAGAGAGCAGCTCCCCAAAAATCCATACGCACAACCTCGGATCTTCCTGTACCTGCTCGCAGAGAGAGGGCTGGCCCCACGCTGGAGGCTGACAACGCGGCGGGACACACACCGCACCAAAACGCTTGGAAGAGGACCAGCTCCCAGGGGTTGTGACGTGGGTTCGTGGTATGTGATGGGTGTTTTCCTCCCAGCATTTCACCTCCTTGAGACAAATGAGTAACTGACTATTTCAGCTTCTGTTTCATATTTTACCTCCTCCCAGACGTCCCTTGCCCTCCACCATGAGTACTTCTATCAAAAGCCTGGCTGCGCACACCCTCCAGGTTGAGAAACAAAAAGGCTAGAACAAACCCTAGTTTTCGGTTGTTGGTGTTGGTTGGGCTGGGTTTGGGTTTGGTTTTTTTTTCCATCTTGCAAACTTTGAGCCAAGTTTGTGATGGAGGCATTTGACTCATCGTTTCTAACATTTTAGACTCCCAACAGTAAAGCACGTTAATCTTGGACTCGTTCTGGCAGTAAATGTAACGTGACTCCTCGGGGCTACTGAGCCTTGCGACTGTTCCAGCAACCATCAAAGGGGAGCCGGAGTTCTGGGAAAAACACCGACTGGCAGCATTTCGCCCTGCACGTCCTTCTGCCAGCGGCAGGAGCCTGATGGTTTCATCCATGGGGCCAGGAAACAGCTGGGGCTAGTAGCCACCCGAGTCAGCCATCTCCAGCAATGGGGTTGCAAAGGCTTTGCTAAACCTCCCCCTCTGAACCCCATAAACCTTCTGCTTGGTGTTGCTGGTCACAGAAGGTGAGGGCACCGCTCCATAGCTGATCTCTGCACGGTTTAGCTTCAGTAACAACTTCTCAACTGTTTCCTAATTGTCTGCCTGCCCTCCCACCTAGGCTGCCGTACGCATGCAAGCACTTTTCTGCCAGCCGTTTTACACGGGAGAGAAGAAAGCAAGCTGTCCGAAAAAGCCTTCGCAGGCCTTAAGAGAGCATGATGTACTCACACAGGCATCCTGCTGAATGCACTGCAGGATGTGCTTGGCTGGAATCAGGAAGTCTATGAGGTAGCGCAGTCCATCCCCACGGTACGTCTTCTCCACCACATCAAAAACTTGGCACAGAACAGTGGCTGCGGTAGCCTCAAACGGAGGGTAGAGTGCTGATAACGTACTCTGAATGCAGCCGTCCAGCGACTCCGAGTCCTGCCAAGAGAGAGAGCGTTAGCGGTACCACGGCACGATACACTCCGGTGCCCTGATGAGCCCTACACCCAGGAGCGCAGCCGTCTCCGTCCCAAAGCAGGAAGAGAGAGGATCAAAGGAGCAAAGCGCCGTCCTTTCTAGTTTCTTTTGGGCACCAGGGATTCCCAGGTAAATGGGGAGGAAAAAAAAAAAAAAAAAACCAAAAACAAAAAAACCCACACCAACAAAAAACCCAGCTCTCCCAAAACGCCAGCGGAGTGCTCGCTCTGCGCTGCGCACAGCGGCGAGATTTCCCAGCTTTTGCTTACGCAGCAAGTCCTTCTCCTGCCTGCGCTGGGTGGGGCTGCTATTAAACCATTCCCGCGGCACGTGAGTGCGTGCGAGCAAGAAAGAGACAGCATCATGGGGGGGGGGGACGACACAGATCGGCGGGCCCCGCGTGTCGGCGGGCACCCCGGGCTGGAGATGCCGGCCAGCACGGGCAAAGGGGAGTCGCGGGGGCAGCAGTTGTGCTGAAGCTCCAGAGGCTGCTGCGCCCTGATGTCCCCGTACAGGACGAGCGGCCGGAGCTGTTTGGTACCAGGGAAAGGCGCTCACCAGCATGATTCCTCATTATTCAAAGCTGTTTGCCTCTCGTGAAAG
This sequence comes from Calidris pygmaea, assembly GCA_003697955.1. NCBI lineage: Eukaryota > Metazoa > Chordata > Aves > Charadriiformes > Scolopacidae > Calidris > Calidris pygmaea. Next base: position 180,388 of record QJSC01020898.1, read on the forward strand.
GCTCGCTCCGGGAGCCAGGAACTTTCTGGAGTGAGAGATGCCTCACAACAGGATCCGCGTGTGAACAGGGTTGCCTTTGAGCACGTGCATCCGTATGTAGGATGCCCGTTTGCTGCCTGGGGATCGGAGGCGGTGGCTTCCCTACATCCACCTTTGTTCAGGAGAGCCTGCCAGCCAGAGCCAGCCACGGTGTTTCAGCGCTAGAGGCCAAATTGTGATCTATTGCAGCGGGGTAAATCAAGAGAGCTTGCCAAAAAATAATAATAATAAAAAAAATAAATCTGTACACATCTTCAGAAAGGATGAGAATCCCTCCTTTCCTTTCTATTTTAGAGGGGACCCCTCTGACTAACTTACAGCCAGTGGGAGTGAGTTTCGCTACAAAACCAAAGGAAAGTTTACTCAGGTGTCTGGCCAGATCCTCATCTGATGTAAACCCACCTCCCTTCACCAGACACAAGAAAAGCATTTCAGCCACTGGCCCAGAAGCCCCACAGTCTCCTGTGGAACAGGAACGGCCGCATGGACATGCCTGAAAACACACCTCAGTCCCACAACAAGACGGGGAGAGAAAGTTAAACGAAGCCATGCTACAGCAGCTTACACCGCCACCGGGGAACAGCGGGATGAAGGGACAGGAGGAAGCAAACCGTTTTGCTGGTTCCACTCCAAGGGAGCACATTCATCACTCCAGATACCTCCACTGGCTTGGGAAAGCACAAGTCTCAGAGCAAACCTGAACCGACCTGCAGCCACAGCAGAGATGATGCTCCTCGCACAAGCCGTCCCACCTCCCACAGCTGCCCAGCTCAACCATCTTTTAATTCCTCCTTCAGAGGGTTGGGTGTTTTAAGCACAATATGAACTCCCTGCTCTGTTGCAAAGCCTGGGGGACTGCACAGGAGGGATGAGGACGCCCAGGCGATGCCTGCACCGAGCTGGCAGAACAGGGGTGACAGGCAAACCACACGCTGCCCGTGGCACGGTACTGCTTCAGGACAACCTCTGCCCTTTCTCCTGATGTCAGCAACAAGCCAGGCTAAACAGCAGCAGGCTCCTAAAGTCTCTCTTCTGAGAGACCAGCTGCCTCCTGTAATACACCTCAGGGTCCCTGTGACCAGATAAACAGAGGTTAAGGAGCTGGTTTTTTTTGTTCTTAACCCAAGGACTCCAAAAGCAGGAGGCCCACGTGCACGTTTCCAGGAGCTGAATGCCAGGACCAAGCACTTAACCTCAGTCCTAAATGGGATAAGGCTGTTTTGAATAAGTTTCTTTCCACTCAGAAAACAATGATCTAAAACCCCAACTTGTATTCCATTAATTGAAATGGAAAGCCAGAAATTCCCAGGCACTTTCTTCTCTGCAGGAAGTTCAGAGAAAGTCTTCTGCTGGAGATGGTGGAGGTCACAGCCAGCTGCCGAGAACTGAGAGCCTGCAGCTCTCTGCCCAGTTCTGGTCAAGACCAGCCCCACACAGGGTGTGAGGGGAGGACTCAGCAGAGCTCAGGAAATATAAGAAGAGAAGACAGACCACCAGGAACCGTGGGTGAGTTGTACAGACCCAAAAGGACAGCCAAAATAAGAAATGTTTCCTTTACACAGTATCCTGGACCTGCTAAAAAAGGCACCGAGGGGGCTGTAGGGTAGGGAAATTGGTATCAAACCCAATGTGAAGCCTCTCACAATTGGACATATTAATAATATTGCTAAATATTGATCTAACACACTGAAGGTTACACATCATTCCTCTCCCACGCTCTTGTGAAACAAGGGAGAGGGGCCCAGCGCAGCCAGCTGAAGGCAAGCGCGGGTCCAGTAACCTCTGGTGACACCAACCAGCAAGTGTCTGTGCCCTTGTCAGATAAAACTGGCCTTGACACAGGTGCTCTCCCACCCGGCACTGGCCACTGCAAAAAGCCCAGCCAAGTGCTCGGACACTATCACAGGAGTGTTACTGCTGGTAGCGTTTGAAAACAAGTTCCCTCTGACCCTCCACAGGTTCAAAAATCTCAGTCAAAACCAGCTGGGCTTGGTTCTGTGCCATCTTGTGCCCTCCCCTCCTCCCCTCCCCCGGCTTGTGCAAAATTCTTTCGGATATCAATCCCCTCCCAAATGAAATTTGTCAAGTTTACTATTGCAAACAAAACAAAGAAGTCAAAATATTTGCACATGAGTCAGTGCATCGCTCTAAGGTTCTCACACCATTCCTGCTGCCTTAGCAAAGCCTCCACAAGACAATTATTAACACTGGCACCGAATCAAAAATCCTTTATATGGTTAAAATAAACCGAGTTATCCTTCCTTTAGTAAAGTGTGGAATAACCGTAGCCTGTAGCCATCGCAGAGTTCAGCGCTAACACTGCACTCCTTAGCAGGGAGGCTTTATCTCTGTCTGGCTAGATTGTGCCGTGATAGCTGTGCGGGCTTCGAAGGGACAGAGAGAAGGTTTCAATCCCTACTATTTGGTACAAAAAGGAGATGTTTTCTTCACCAATCCCTCTGCTAATTCCACATGAAGAGCCCCAAAGAGGGAGCAAATTCCTACATCCCATGGTGCTGCATATCATTGTAGCACCAGCATCCTTGGGCAGCTGCAGAACAAGGATGGACGCAGCCTGTGTGCCGCAGGTGAACACGGAGGCAAAACTGGTTTTCCAGTGCTCCCATCCACCCAGGGTGTTCTCCCAGGGGTAGGTCTTGCCCAGGTAAGGGGTGAAACATGGTGGAGCCTCAGAAGCCACCTTGAAATGCAGAGGGGGAAAACTTGGCAGAGCTCAGAGCCTGCAACAGCAGCAGATTCACCTCTGATCATGGACTCATTAAACCAACTCACAATCCTAGGGATGGGGCTGCTTATTTGTTCTAATTAACTTCTCAGATTGCAGAGTGGCCTGAGGGAAGGGCTCAGTAAGGGCTGCAAGAGGCTGCAGGGTCCTGCTGTTTGATGCTGGAGTACAGATAGCCAGCCTCGCACGTCCAGCCTGTGGTCAGTGCCTCCCACGTGGAGGAGCCACGTTTGGAGGCCAGGAGAGGTTTGGAGGCACAGGGAACTCATACAGACCAGCTTGGGACAGCAATAGAAGAGGAAAGCATCCTGCGCTCCAGAGGCTGATAAACCTGAAGTCTGGAGCCCATCCTACCTACAAACCTTATCTCAAGCAGGTAATGTAACCTCCACGAGGAGAAGCCTCTGCGACCCAGGATGAGGGAACGGTGATGGAAGAGGAGGAGAACAAGCTAAGGATCAAAAAAGAGGGCACTCCTGCCCCAGCAGACTTTCAGTTCAGCCCATGCCTGCACAGCCAGCCCGCAGCAGCCCCCAGGAGCTGGCAGAACCAAGCACAGAAGCCTTCTGGAGAAAGCAGCTCCCTCCAGGGAATGCAAGTCTCAGGCTTCCTTACTTCCAGCAGTATTGCCACATCCCCCTCATGGGTAAGGTCCTGGACACTTGCTCCTTTTCAGCCACCCAGCACAAAGGCAAAAGGAGCGTTTTCCAACCAAGCCAGAGAGCATCTCCCCAAGCAAAACGTGTCTCGGGACTCAAACGCTCCTTTGTCCTTAGCACAGGAGGACCTATGAACTCCAGCTCACTGCCACTGCTCTGCCAGACACTCACCACACCTCCCAAAAGAGAAACAGGCTTTTAAAATAACTCCTCTATAAATCAAGGCGCTAAATAAAGCCCAGGTTAAGGTCACGTCCGGCCATACTGGCTTTCACTGCTCCTCAGCTGGGAGTCGGCTGCCGGGGCTGGGACATGGCGAGGGAAGAGGCACACGGGGACAGGCTGGGCTCTGTGGGCAGAGCCGTGCCACGGGGACAACCCAGCCTGGTCCCAGCCTGGGGGGCTGGGGAGAAGGGAGAGCCCAGGAGGGCTTCACAACTGGCAGAGAGCTTGGGTCTGAATGGGGGCAGAAATGAGCGGGGAGCCCCTCCTCCCCGATCTAATGGGAGACACAGATGCCGTGGAATGAATAGAGGGATAAAGACTGCCTTAAGACCCCCTCTCCCCATCACAAACTGCAGCAAGAACCAGGAGAGATGAGGTTACAGGTGCCCAGGCAGAAGCCCCAAGCCAGGTCTAACAAGCAGGGAGCAGGAAGAGGAGCCCAGGATCAGTTACAGCCCTGTTCAGCGAACACATCTACCTCTCCTGGTGCAAGCAGCTGCTGCAGGGTGGGAGAGGAGCCTGCCAAGAGCCATCTGGAGTAACCAGGAGCTTCCTGAGCTTTTCTAGGTGCACTGATTGAATTTTCTGTCTGAACTTTGTAGGCACAGAGAGAGCTACACAGCAGCTCCAGCCAGCAGGAACTCCTGCCATGCTACATTTCTTCCTGACTCAGGACTTGGCTTCTTCCTCTTTGGGACCTGCTGCTCACCAATTAAGTCTGAACCCTGAAGAGCCTCCTACAGGTTTGGAGAGCAAGAAGTCAGCCTGCCCCGGGAGCAGAGAGAAGATCCCCAGGGCTGCACACCTTGCACGGCGTCAGAATACCTGCACTCTCCCTGCAGGTGCCTGGGACAACAACCCAAGTGGCTCAGGACAACACAAGTCGATGCAGAGAAGGGCTGCAATGCTGCAGGACCCACCTGGGCCCACAAAGCCTTGGCAGCATCTTCTCTACAACTCACCCAAGCACCTTGCTAAGAAGACAGTGCCTTGCTCAAGAGTTTTGTCTACAAAACATCGAGTATTGGTCAAAGAGGCACAGATCTTCCCTGCTGACAGCCCAGATGCTATCTGAAGACTCCTAAAACCCATCAGTATGGTGAGGCCAGACTAACCCATGACTTATGGCAGACAACGCTCCTTTCTAGCGGTCTGGACTGGCCCACGTAACACACCGAGGATTCATCTGGCAGCAGGAATTTAACTAAAGGATCTGTGGCTCTGCTCGGAGAAATCTGGACCCCCTCATCTGAAACTACATATCCCAGCGTGCCCCGGTTAAATCCAGCACTTGCTGTGGCTCGGCAGAGCGAGAAGCGTTGCTGGGCGGTGGAGCGGAGCCCGAGAGGCTGCGAGCAGAGCGAGCGGTGCCCGTGGTACGCCCAGCTCTGAGTCACCCACCATCTCGGCTCCCACTCAACAGGGAGACCTTGCCAGCAGCTCCCACAACTTTCCCCTCCTTCCACTGGCTGCCCGGAGCCTGGCCACATCCTGCACGCACCCATTTTCTTGCCCAGGTATCGAGGGACAGCGTGAAGGCAAGGGGGGGCACCAGAGTCTGCCAAAGGTGAGGGGAGAAGAGACAACCCAACCCTCCCACACCCCAGAACTGGAAAGTAGAAAGAAGAGTGAAACTGGGAAGGGGCAGAGCTCCAAGCAGTGCAAGCTCGGCGCCTGCCCGTGGCCCCCAGCCAGTTTTGGGGATGGGGGGAAAAGAGCACACAGCAGGCGCTGAGCGGGGCCGGGCTGTGCTGGTCCCTCCGCCAGCACAGGCTGCCGTGCTGCACCGCTTGGCCAGGGCTGCTCCGCTCTCAGCTGACGTGAGAAACCTCATTTCCAGTAAAAACAGACCCCTGGGCTTTCCACGAAGCCCTTCCACTTTCTGACAACACAAAGTGGAAAACCAGGCCGCTTCGCCTTTAAAAACGAGACGTTTCTCTGTTCAAAAAGGTCTTTGGCTAAAAACACGGCTTGTTTTTCTGACAAAATTTGAGATTTCCCACTCCATTTCTGCAGGGAGGAGGAACCCTCCCAGCCCCATTTCCTGAGCCGCTCTAATCACAGCGGCAATGAGTTCAAGGGAGAAAAATCTTCCCAGAGCAAGTGCCAGCTCCCCCCTCTGCTGCTCGCTCCGAGGGAGGCTGGGAGGAGGGCGCCTGCCTTCAGCACCCTGCCTGCCTCTGGATGTTTGCGCTAAAATAACGTGCTATTAAATGGTGCAGCTAGAGAGGTAGAGCATTCATGCTGCTGTAATTACCCCACCTTCCTGTGAGATAACCAGAACGGCTCTACCTGCTCTTTGGGCTATTGTTTTAGGCTTTCCAGGGAGAAAAGCACAGCACCCAGTTCCATTTGGAGGGAATGGAAAAAGTTTCACCCAGGCCAGCTTTGCCCATGGGCTGTACCTCTGACAGCAAGCTGCCACCACAACTTCCCTTGTGCAGGGCACGGCGTAGCCCAGCTCGGCTCCCATTCTACCCGGGCAGGCAGGACGAGGGCTCCCCAGCCTGCGGATAAACCAGCTCCTACAGCCTTGCAGGGAGTGGTGCTCCGCAGACGAGAGCTTGGAGAATCATTTCCAGATGCCTCCCTCTGTTCCCCCGGCCCTTCTCCGGGTTGAGGCGGCTGCGGCAGCCAAAGCAGCTCCTACTGGGCAGCACGCAGGATTATCATTCCAGGCACTGCAGGAAAACAAGCGCTTGGAAGCGATTAACTCATGATCTCTCATTTAATTAAACAAAGGGAAAAATGATGTATTTGCTTTTCAGCTCTAAGAGGGCCCGCTTCTGCGCATGCTGTAGGTCTGAGCGTGCTCAGCCTGGGAAAGGCAGGCCCAAAGCTGGGCCATCACCCCACCAGCCCAGGGCGGGTTTGTTTTCACTCAAGGGGGACATCCTAGATTGCTTTGAAAGCAAAGCACGACCTCCTGCGAGGCTCGAGCTTTGGAGCTAGTGCACAGCTATACCGACGTTGGAAAGAAAGGTAGGGATTAGCAGAGAGCAGAGGCAACCTGGTACAGGTCCGTCCCTGGCTCTGCGCCATGCTTCAGGTGGCCAAACACCAGCATATGGCAACACGACCGGCAAGAGTCATCCGAGCTCCCCTGTTGGAAAGCCCTGCAGCACAGCGGGATGTTTATGTGGGTCTGATACAGCGACACGCGAAGCAAATCTGCTCTTAATGTACCCAAACCCCAATATTCATCCTTGCCAAGCACAAATTGTGGCTGCCCCATCCCTGGAGGGGTTCAAGGGCAGGTTGGAGGGGGCTTGGAGCAACCTGGGCTGGTGGGAGGTGTCCCTGCCCAGAGCAAGGGGTTGGAACTGGGTGCTGTTTAAGGTCCCTTCCAACCCAAACCCTTCTGTGATTCTGTGATATCTTGGCACAGTCCTTTGGGGAAGAAAGCCCATGCACCTGGAGAAGCAGAGCTGTCACTAGCCCTCCACTTACACGTCCCCAAGGGAAGCCAGCATCTTGCACAGCAAGGTCTCTGCTGTTCAACCATCACCTGACCAAACACTGCTCCCCAAAGGAAATGGCATCACATCCATATGCGGGTCAGTGTTTCATCCCCAGTTTGACCTCTCGAAACTGTTCAGTTGCCAGTGGCATTTCTGATGTGCTGGCTGTTGCATGGGCAACGGAGAAAGCCACAGGCCCTGCTCCAGAGAACCTGCAGCAGGAAAACCTAAAGGAAAGGGCAGAGAGGGGTAACGTGAATATAGAGCTCGGGGGAATGGAGATGAGCCTTTCCTCGCAGGGACGTGTCCTCGCAGGAGTGAGAGCAGGGCAGCTCTCTATGAACTGAGCAGAAGGTAAGTCTTATCCAGAGCAAGGAAAGAGCCCTGCTGCCAAAGGCCTGTTACTTTCTATTAGCAATAGATCAGGGAGACGATATAGGTTTTTAAAGGGCATATGAGAGAATAAACCAAAGCCCTGTCCTTAAACAGACATCTTCCAGCTGAAACAAGGGCCTACGAGCAGATGAGAAGAGCTGTGTTTAAAACACCATCCTACAGCTGCAGACCAGCTTATTTTGGTTTAGTTTAATCAAGGGATTAAGTTCCTTAATCTGAAATAACTGTCTATGCACAGATTTTTTTTAAAAACGTCATTGGCATAGATCTAACCATGCAATTAATTAACAAAGCTGTACTCGGTGTGATGCAAAGCTTTGGGTACTTTTTAAAACACCCTTTGCAGCAACTCTCATGCTGGAAGAGCGTGAGCACGTGATGGCTGTGGTTTCATTGCCCAGCGTTAGCCACATGCACCTCCCCAGCCTCTCCAGACACCCCCACCCCCCTCCCCGGGCAGAGCTGTGCCCTCTCCCACCACTAATCTCCATGGGCTGCCCTGGCTAGTGCACCAACAGCCTGCTCATGGCACCATTTGCCATGGGCCAGCCAGGCATCTCCACATTCGAAGTGTCCTTTTCCTGCAACAGGCTCGGACAAGGCTTGCTAGAGCCTGTCAGATGTCACCGAGAGAGCCAAGAGCTTCCCAGGCCACTTCCACACAAGACAAGTTCTGGGATTTTACAGCAGACTCCCTTTCTTTACAGGGCTCTTCTAGGAAATGCACTAAGGAAATAAATAAATCTGTCTTTCTCTTTGCTACCCCAGAGAATTGCTTGAGCTCATTCATCTTATTAGAGTATTTACTCCAGTCTCAACTTCAGGCATCCCTCTGGCAAACCAACCCGAGCAGCAGCATCGTGCACCCCTTGCCATTTGTGCCCAATGCCTACCAAATAATAGGGCACTCTAGGCGGAGGAGAGATTTGTTTCTACCAGCCAGCTATAAAAGACCCTGGGTAAGTCCTTCGCCAAGCAGGTCAGCTTATTTTAACACCTTTTAGTCTGAGGCACAAGGCCACAGCCGACACCTTGCGTTCAGACACCCATCTGGGGGCATCTTACAACAGATGGGCAGCCTCCTGTGCTCAAAGAGAAAATGATAATCCTTCAGCGGGACAGCTGACGAGTGCCAGAAACGATCTTCGCAGGGTCGGCATTTAGACTATTACTTCTGGGCCAGCTTTGCATGCGTTCTGAGCTGGAGGCTGTGGCTGGGTCACATTCAGATGCCACCCCATCCTCTGCAAGGTGCACGAGCTGCTGGACAGACTCCCAAGGGGACCGGTGGGTTCGTTATCTCTTGCAGCCTCCATAACTGAAGGTGGATGCCGCTAAGAAAATAGCATGTTTTAGTTAAAAAAGAGCCCCCAGATTCATTGTGGGAGCCAGCTAACGCTTTGCGGTCCCAGTGTCCCGTAACAAATAAGCCATAGATCCTTCTAGCCTTAAACACTCCATATTACCACGTGCTCATGAAATGCAAGGCCTGCTACATCAAGAGGGAACAGAAAATGCTCTGAAGTTGTGTAGGAAATCCAGGAGGGGCTGGTCCATCGCATGAGAAAACAGTAAGCGCACAAGGACCCTTCCTTGAAGGAGCACATCCCTTTGAATTGAGAAAGGAGCTGGCAGCAGCCATCAGACACCACCATCTGAGGAAGAATCAACAGGAAGGACAGAGCAGGCAGCCCAGGGATGTCCATGGCTACGCCAGCTCAGCCCTGGGCAACCACAAGAAGCATCGGCCTGTGCCCAGCTGGGAGAAGTGCTCCCGGTGAGAGGGACCCAGGTTTGCTCCAAGGCTCTCCGAGCTCACTGGGGAACACACACGTGCTCAAGCTCTCCTGCCCCTGAGCAGCCAAGCCCGGGACTTAGTCAGATGCAAACGTTTCCCCTATATTCGGATACCGCACTAAACGCACGCCTCCCCGAAAGCTAAGTAAATCAGCCATAAATTCAGGGCATTACTTTTACTAAACTCCTGAGTTAGAAAGGAGTAAACACAGGTTTTTAAAGCTACTCCCTTTATAGCTTTTTTTTTTTTTTTCCAAACAGCAAACAGTCTCACGTGTCCCATTATTTCCATACATATCAAAGGAGGGTGGAGATTTAACTAGCGATTTCTAAAAGACATCTTTGTGCACAGAAGGGATGTATGCCAAAACGTGGGTGGTTATAAGCCCAAACACAAAGGAGAATACATCCAGAGGCATTTTTCCCCTTGATCCATTAACGGGTCTACATACCAGCCTCCCGAGCGTATGAGAAGGACCTTGTTCAAAAGGTAAATGTATTCTGAAAGATGACAACAGACAGCAAATAATCCACATCCTTTAACCATGTTGGAGGCTCAGCAGCGCTGGGTTTTTGTTGGGAGGCACCGAGATTTGACAGGCAGCCCCAGGGCAGGGAGCTCCTGATGGAACCTGCTCAGGAAGCCTCAAACCTCCATCTCCTGCAAACGCTGCCACACCTAAGGCAGCCTGTGAAGCTCAAGGTGGACACCTAGCTCAGATCATCAGAACTCCTACAGCTTTTCTTCCCTGCACCACACAAGCCACCATCCAGCCACAGCATCGCATCCCGTTGGGGGTGACCAAACAGCCCCATGGACCTTAAGGTGCCCACGGGGGGTGACCATGAGGCTCCTCTACCTCCACGATGTGCAGGAGTCTTCATGCAAGTCTTCATCTGGTCCCCATTGCTCTTCAGCCGAGCCATTTGATACCATTCAAATTAATGGCTGGTTGCACCAGCTGGAGCAAGGGGTCATCCTGGGCACCCCAGGCTGATGGCAGAATGGTAAATTTGAGCAAAACCAAAGACTTTCAGATTCATTCTGTGCTGCTTTGATCTTGGAAGTTTCAGCTTGGCAGCCTTGGATGCAAAGGGATATGTATGAAACCAGCCAGGAGCACTTGCCACAAGAAAGGGCCCTTTTTTTGTTGTTGTTCATTTTTTAATGAAAGACTAGGCCAGCCCACAGAGATGAGACACTCCATGCAGCAGAGAGATATTAGCGTGGTCAGACCTTCAGAGTCAACAAGGGCACGTGTATTCACTTCTCCAAGCTGCAAGCCTGGTATCACGAGTGGAGTAGAAAGCACGGCACAGAGCATCCCACCACCAGAAGTGGGGAGCTTACCCTACCAGGCTATCCTTGCTTTTTATTGTTCCACAGTCAGCAACACATCTCATCCTGGTGCTACTACTTGCTTTCCCAGACTGAGCTCTGCAGGACAAGAACAGGGGGTTCCTCCATGGGTAGAAGCAGGAACAGGAAGAAAAAGGTGCTCTGATATTAAGTACCCACAGGTGGGTTGAGTCTATAGCTTCTGCAGAAGACACCTTGACTGCTTTAACAGAGATTTTTTAGGTCTTTGTTACTACAGGGGGCTGTAGCCCCTGTGCCTGTGTCTTCCACTGTCGCTCAGCGCTGATGCTCAGGTTTAGGCTGTGACCACAGGGTGTAGGACGGTTCAGTTTTCCATGGCTCAGTCACAGACACGGTTATGTTTGAGGTGAAGCTGGAAAATGAGGCTCTGGGAGCCAAGAGGCTATGACCGTGCTCTAATATTTAGGAGCAGCCATGCTGGCTGGCCATCTTCTCTGAAATGGCCAGCGGCAAGACTCTCACAAGGCTCTCACGTTGTGATGTCTTCTTCTGCCAGCTTCCCACTGAGGAGCAGGGTGCACTGAGCAAGGTGCAATGGCCGGCGGCACGGCCAGAGGTGGCTACGCCGCAGGACAATCATTTTTCAGAAAATAAGCGCTGACACTCAGCGCACGCTCCTCCTTGGACACTTGCCACGTCTCACCGTAAACACTTGCGGTCCTGCATTCCCATCTGGGAACCGAACGCCTTCGGTGATTGCTGGGCAGAGACACGTGGACACAGCTGGCCTGTCACCTGCATTTAGCCATTGTTATCATTGCTACAATGAACAGCATGTTCACCTGCCCAACATCCCTGGAAAGAAACAGGGCATTAAGCCCAAATTTTCATCCTTGTTACCCCAAAGAAGATGCTTTCAAACCACTTCCATGTGCTCAGGATTACGTCTCTGGGCTTTGTCTGTGTTCCAACATCTTGCTCATGGCTTTGGCACAGAAATAAAGAAAGAAGATCCCCAATGGTTAAAGCTCTTTGTGATTCCCAGACTAATTTCCTTCCCACCCCAGGAGAAGACATAACCGGAGGACAAAAGAAAGACTGTATTTTCTGCTGAGACCCATCCTCTTTCCTGCCAGCACAGAGCTGCCACCTGAACTTCTCTGCAGGAAGACACCAGCGTTTGCCCATCTTGTGATACACACAGGCCCTGCTCTGCATGTCTGTGTGATGGCTGGAGACTGGGAGCATGCCACCACGTGAGAAGGGTTGCCCAAGACACACAGCTGGGGGAGCTTCACTGAACTCATGTGCTGGGTCCACCCAAGCCAACCCTCCCAAGAGCGCAGGGTTTTGAACCTGCTTGGGTGAAGTGGGGCACCCTCTGATCTGGCCATACGCCCTGACCATCTCCTGTGCCCCATCCAGCAACAGGCACCAGGCAAGGTGAAGCCTCCCGTGGAGGAGGGATCCCTGCTGGAGAAGAAGGGCAGATCCCCAGCCACGAAAGCCACAATGGGAGGAGCAGAGTCGAGAGAGCCCAGCCAGGCTCCTGCCTTCCTCTTACCATGGGGTTTCCACAGCTGCACAAGTCAGTTCTAGTGGAAGTGGGCTACTTTGGCCGAAGGTATCTTACACATATGGTGCTTCAGGCATCTCCCAGCTGCAACCACCCTATGTACCCATAGGTACCACAGCATCCCTCACACTAAAGCACAAACACCCCATGAAAAGGAATCAGACAGAAGACGGCAGCCAGCAGTCACACCGCACCAGACTCCCATTGGGAGCCAAGCCTCTGAGAGTCCTGCAGACTTGCCAGCGGCCATGGGGAAGCCTCATGCAGGCCAGACTGCCCCACATTCACCAAGATCCAAATCTTTTGCCTGCAGGGTTTGGTTGATTCACCAGGACACCAAACACTCAATTGTTTGAACAGCTTGGAGCTAGGGTCACAACTCAGCCGCTCACAGATCACACCTCCCCAGCTGCAGACTGGTCTACCACGGCATTGAGAATGGATACCTGCCACAGAGCACAGGTGACCACAGTGCGGCCAGCACCCATTGCTAGGTGGCATCTTGGCCTCTGGTTCCTGCTCCTTGCAGCTGCCAAGCCTGAACCCGGCACCCAAGAGGCACACGATCCCTCCTCATGGTCCCTGCATGCCCACAACCCACCGTGGCACCTGGACTGGCCATGGCACTGCTCTGCACAAGGCCCCAGCTTCTGACAGCTTTGGCATCACACACCAAAACAAGGTGAAGGACCTGAACTGGGGATGAAGCACTTGGGAATCAGAAAGTCACCTCCAGTTTGCAGGAGCAGAGTAGCAGCAGCTGCCTCAGGCCTCCTGGAGGACAGCTTCGCGGGCTCTGCTCCAGCTCCCATGGCAAAACGCAGCCCATGGCACCACGAGGGACAGCACCCACCCTGCACAGCCCCAAATGCTGCTCTCCTTCGATATCAACTTCATACGATAACCAGCAGAGACCAAAAATTGCCCAAAACACACTAGGCATGAGGTAAGGGAAAGAAGTCTCCTGACTGGAGTGGAGAAGTGGAAGTGCACAGCAGGAGAGGAGAGGCCATCACGGCTCTGACATCAACACAGAGAGCCACAAGGTTCTTGGCAGAGGAGCTGGAGGGAGGCAAAGGGAAGGACATGGGTCCATGAGCTTAGCTCAGGTTGCAGAAGCCAGAGGTCAGGCAACTCTTCCTTCAACCAAAGTCGAGTTTCTCCAAGCCCAGAAGTTGAACGTTTAAGAAGAAGCAAGTCACTGCCAGGCACAGCAACAATGCAAGCTGCTTGTCCCCCTCATGGACTTTGTTCCCTCTGCTGTGAAGAAGCAGCCCATGATTTATTCCCAGCGCAGCAGGACACATCCAGGAGATTTAGGGCTGCTGGGCACCCAGAGCCCTTCCCAGAGCCCACGAACAAGCCACGAGAAGCCAGACTGGTGCTCAGCAGGATCTTGCCACAGGGCTAGTGAATACTCCAGCCTCTGCCACCGTGAATACTGGTGTCCCAGTGAATACTCTGGGCACCTTTGTTCGCAGGGCAGCGCCAGCACGGCTGGGCAGGGGACTGCCCTGCAGCCACTCCCAGGGAGACGGGGTGCTCTGCTGCCCAGCTGGGCTCACCAGTCGCTGCCCTCCCACAACACAGATCCCCACGTGCAGAACTTGGCACTGAAAAGGAGGGATCCCACCCCAGCTGCGGGGGTTCCTCTGAACGCCTGGCTGCCCACCTTGGGCAGGAGGAATGAAGGAGACGCTCCCCCTTTCCCTGGAGAGGGGGGAAGTGACCCCACTGCAAGGAGGCAGTGCCCACAGCCCTGGAGCTGGACTGGCAAAGAGGGAGGGCAGGAGGGGACTCCAGCATCCAGGCAGCCCGAAAAACAGGGCCCTCCCTGACCTGCCCCCTCCCAGCCCCTCGCTCCAGAGCTGTACCCCCACCCTGCGGGGGACCAGTGCCACCAAGAGCCCCGTGTCCCTGCAGCTACCATCCGGGGCTGGCACCCCAGGGTAGAGTGTGCCATCCGAGTAACGGGAAGTGCCAGAAGAGCCGTTTCCCACTCCCGGCATGAGCGCCGTGTGCTGGCTCCAGGCAGGCTGCCCCGATAGCAGCTCCATCCCGTACAGCTCCGCTCGTGCCCAGGGCAGGAGCCCTTCCCAGAGGTTTCCTTACCATGTTCCCGGCCTCCTTTATTCCCCCTCACTTCCAAAGGCAGCGCTTTTTCTCTTTTTCCTCCATGTGTGCGACGGGGCGTCTCCTCTCCCCTCCGACGTGAACCACCGAAAGCACTTTGAGTTCTGGACTGTAATCCAAGCCCTCACCGCCCCCAGCACAGCTCCAACTAATCTAACTCATGACACTACCGGGGCTGAGCAAGGGGACCTCCAAGGTTTCTCTGACAGCCAACTCCAGCGCTCAGACGGCGGTGGGGCATCGCGAGGGCAGGGGGCCGCGTCCCCCCAGCCCCGCGGGGACCTTCGGGATGCGGGCAGAGCCGGCACCAGCTCCTTACGGCATCGCTGCTATCTGCGTCCCTCGGAGCGCGCCTGGCCCTCCTCCGCACAGACCCGCTTAACGCGGATGCTCCGTGGCAGGGAGCTGCCTTCGCCCGGGAAGATGTGAATAGCTGCTACAGGAGAAGGAGCCCGCGGCAGGCATCCCGAAAAAGTCTCCAGCTTCCCAAAGAGGTTTCCAGCAAAATCCTCCACCCTCAGCTTGCTTTTCTCCAAGTCCAAAGAAGTTCCTCTGCCCCGCGAGATCCTGAGGCAGCGCTGCAGGTCAAGCAAAATGCCGAGAAATACAAAAAAAAAAAAAAAAAAAAGACTGCTCTGAAATATTGTTTTTCTAACTTCTAGGAGGAAAACAGAGAGGCAGTGACCGCTTCAGGCAACAGCAACAAACTGCATTGGTATCAGGCAAGAGATGTGGAGACCTCACCCCCTCCCAAAGGAGGAAGTAATTTAACATGGCAAGTTTCTCCACCCCTCCATTAATTGTTTAAAATGGCCAGGGGCCAAAATACTGCCCGAGCAGTGGGAGCAGCCGGGAAGGTCACCAAACAGGCAGGAACAGCCTACAGAAGTGACAACGGGAAAGGGCAGAGCCACAAGAGGCAGAGAGGGAGGGGAGAGGCAGGTGCCGCGGGGCATCCCAGGATCTGCTGACACACAAAGGCTTTGTCTAACGGGAAGCGGGGCGGGAAGTGACACACAGGCGAAGGCCTGGAGCCCTGGACACGAGGTGCAGGGCCTGGAAGCAGGGATTGGCACTGGGAGCCAATGGCCGAGCAGGTCTCAGCAGTCTCGGTTGGGGACTGACACTCCATCAAGGAGGCCGTGGTGCTGGTACCTGGCTGCTGTCCTCCCTTCTGGGAAAGGTCACACAAGCCAAGCCATCCCAAGAGGAAGGCTGACTCAGGCAGGACCTGAGGATCCACAGCAGGAGGAAAGATGTCCCTTGCAAGGGCAGGCTCAGTGGAGGAGGACAGGCTACTCACCTGCTGAAACTGGAGAGACTGCTACCGTACGTCCCTGTCACCTTGGCTCAAGGGGCAGGCCCCCACGGCCTTCCCAAACCCTGCTCCATGGGGACAACAGCAGAGCCCACATGGCTGGTCCAGCTCAAGAACACCTTCAGATACTCCTCTCCCAGGGAGCACTGCCAACAGTTGGCCCTAAAACCCATTGCACCGGACGGCCTCGCGGCATGTTTTCAGACATAAGCAGCAGACAAGAGTTCAAGCAGCCCCAAAGCCAACCATTCAATACACCAGCTGCCCACTCTACACCAGAACAGTGAGAACCTCCAGCCCAGGTCAGGTGAGATCAGTTGATAATCCCAACTGATTGAAGGTGAGAAGGAGAAGCATCCCTGCCAATGCCAGGCACAGGCACTACCTAGTTGTCGTCATCTGCAGCAACTGAAGGAATTTGTGATCTTGTCCGTGGATGCAGGAGAGCCTGTCTTTCCCCCTTATAGTCATAGCAGGAGGATGAGGAACCTGGCATACTTCCCCAGCAGAGACTCCGACCACAGATTTCACAGTCTGCACAAGGCTATGTTTGCAGAGTAGCTATGCCCTTCATCTATTCCCCAAACACATCTCCCAGCCCACAAACCTTCACAACATCCTCCCGTGGGTGCTGGGAATCTCCCTGTGGACCAACCCCCCTCCAAGAAAGGGAGCAGAGAGAGCAACACCCCACAAGCCTCGTGCTGTCAGAGGTGCTGAGCTATTTCTGTTGGAGGCACGGCCCCTGCTGCAGAGCAAAAGGAATTAGAAGAGATCCACCCTGCCTCTCGTGCCCAGATGTTTTATGGAAGTCTCCTTGCTGTTTCTTCAACCCCTGCAATATATGCAGGTTTCCTTTCAGGAGGCCACGGCTGCCCAGGGCTAACCCAACTCCTCGCACACAACTATTTTTATCCAGCAAGCAGGTTTCTGCAAGGGACCAGCCTCTGGGTAGGGATTTGAAGCCTCCAAGCAGCTTGGGTACCAAGATTGGGCTCTCCAGGGCTAGTCCAGCAATGGGCCAAAGCCCTGACCAGTTGCATACATCCCATTTGAAAGCCTGCTGTGGGGCTGGAAGGAGCCCCACAGGCTCCTGCACAAGCCAGGAGCTACATCACTTTTTGAAACAGAAATGTGTTCTTCCAAGGCACAAAGGCAATGCAGACCCAAGCAGGGCTGGGGCAACCCAGGAGCTCGCGGAGATGAAGGGGATGGGGCTGAGAACCTGCTGCCATGCTGTCACTGAACCAGTCAGGTCTCCTGCACCCAGACCTCTGGCAGCAGCTCCAGGATGAGAGCAGCTTTCGGCTTTCCTCATCCCTTCGGGTGGCTTGCGCAGGCCTGAAGAACAAGGTTGCCTTCTTCTCTGAATCAGCAGGTAAGACACTGCCAACCACCTCATTCGAAGCTCCTTGAGGGCCAGGAACATGGCATTTTTAGGGACTGGTGTAAGAGTATGCAGAACCCCATAAACAGATGAGGAGGGCACCACATAAGCCCACAGAGCCCATTATCTGGTTCCCATCCCATTTTCCACCTCTATGACCAGGGACAGAGCCAGGTGCTCTCCAGATCATACAGCCAACACTCTCTATCCAGGTCCTACTCAAACTATATAACCATTACCACATGCTTTTTGCCATGCAGCGTCCAGCTCGGTTGTGGACATGACAACTGAAAGCTCTCCACGAGTTCCCAAGCCAACACCATAAAGGGCAACACAGGAAAGTCGATGGTAAGACATTTATAGAAGCAGAAGGGGAATGGGTTGTGAAACACAAGAGAAGCTTTAGAGCCCAACCTCACGCCTCCTCCCTTTTCAACGCTGTGCTCGAACCTCAGGAGCACCTTCCCCCATGAAGGACTTCCAGGCTGGAGATCCCGACTCCTGCTCACCCCCATCCCAGTCGGAGGCAGTGACGTGATTTCCTGTCACTGCCACTAAGGGGAACATCGCACTGCTGTTTACTCATGGCCAGATCCTATTATAGCTTTTTTCCTCCCTTTTTTTTTTTTTTTTTCCCCCTCTCAATTGCAAAGCAGCCTTTCCCTCCTCTCCTGCATTGGAGATCCACTTCCTGCACAAGCGCATGGGAGACAGCTGTAGCCGGCACTTCAGTGGGTGTTAAAAAGCCCCTCTTGACGGAGGGTGACAACAAAGCCGCCCTTGTTCCCCCACACAGTCTTGCACTGTCTCCTCGCAGGAGCAGCTCCTTGCTCTTGCGCGAGGCCTGCGCTTTCCTCGGAGTTGCTTTAATTGCTGAAGTCAGTGCAAAAGGTTGTTTACTCTGCCAGCGAGCTCTGGGTGCTCCAGCTTCCCACCCGGCAGACCCAGCTCCTTTGCGTGCACCAAAGGGCAATTTTACCCTCGGGGAACCGCTTTGGTACCCAGCGGCGGCGGCAGCTGAATATTGCGAAGCACAACCTGTCCTGGAGGTAAAAGTATGGCAAAAGGCAGCAAACGCTGACATCAGGAAGGATGGGGAGCAAAACTTTGAAAGCCGTGGGGCCTCCCCAGAGTTGAAAGAGGAGGAGGTGGGAGAGGGGTCAGTACATCAACTCTTCTGAAACCTTCCGGGGTTATAACTTCAGACCCACGTCTCTTACCCTCCCCTGATTTTCCCCCCTTTCCCCGTTATTGGTTGTGGTTCCTGGAGCTGCAGTATTTTGAGAGTGGGGGCTGAAGCAGTACCACAACCTACAGCCCTGTAAGAGCTGGCAAAGGGCACAGGCAGGGGACCTCTGCCTTCGAGTCACTGCTAGCAGAGTTCTGCTTTTCAGTTGTGCAAATCAGGGAAAGCTCAATATTTTCACCAGTAGAACTCAGCTGTTCTGGAAGAAACACAGGACAGATGTTTTAGACACCAGATAAGGACATCTTCTGACCTAGAGGAAATTGAGCAATACACATGCGAGCTGGACGATTGCACGACAGCGGCCGACAGCTCTTAGGAAAACACCCCCACGGACTCCACATTATCTTAGCAAGATCACTGGTGCAGTCCTCAGCACAGCAGAGGGAACTTCCTATGTCCATAGCGACTTCTGGGGGAATGCAGAGCCCGGGAGCAGGCTGTGGCAGAGCAGGGCTCCAGGACCTCCAGCCCCTCCTAACCCTCTGCTCAGTTGATGCCTCTGAATCTACTTCCAGGCACCTCGTCGCCACCAGCGTGGGCTCTCCGCCAGCTCCCATGTCCACACACATGGCTGTGGGGATGTCCTGTGGATTAAGCTCTGCTCTGAAAGCACAGGTTCAAGACACGTACATTACGGTCCCACCAAGCCACCCACTGTGAACCCCAATCCCCTTGGCAGCCTATAAAAACATGGGAAGCCACCAAGCAGCAGCGTTAGACCCTGCTCAGCACAAGCAGTTGCCGTAAGTCCAGTGACAGACGCTTGCTTGAAGCAGGTTTCATCAAATAAAAGCAACAAGTGCTGCAGCAAGGAGAGCTGCGAGCAGCCCTTTGTACCAACAGAGCGTTTCAGGAAAGAACTAGTTCTGTCCCCATTAGGGGGACAAGAGGGGGCTGTACGCAGTTTAATAATATTTAAACCTTTATTTCACATCACAAGTAAAGCAGGCCCTTGGCTTCACAAAAGCACATCTTGGTTTAACTAATTAATTTGATAATCCCCTATTTGCAATCCTCAGGAGACATTCAGCTTCTAAAGCGAGTAATTACCACTAAGTGGCAACCTCTTTGTGAGGCCCAGTCTGATTAAGGGAAAAAAAATCTTAAGCCAGAAATATAATCGTGGTGTGATTTCCCAGAAGGACTGGAAGAGAGACTACATAACAACAGCTGGTCACGCTCACCATCCAAAGGAGCAGGAGCAACTCAATTACTAGGTCTCCGGCTCCACTTCAAGATGTTGTTCGGTGCCACGTGCAAGCCTGGCCCGCAGTTAACCATCAGGAGGCTTTACAGATGTTTTATAGGTAGAGAAATCAGGATAGTCCCACTTCGGGCTCTCAAATACCCACACGTGCCACAGGGGAAAAGGAAAAAAAAAAAAAAAAAATTCCATGTCAGGCCTGCTGCAGCACATGTGCAAGCTCATACTGTGCAGTCCCACAGCAAAGGAAACCCAGCGGGGCAGTGCCAGCCTTACAGCCTCCCCTCACAGACACGGAGGCACACCTTGATGACACATAGTGTCTTCCCCAGGCAAGCCAGCAGAGCACTTGCTAGTGTAATGCCTGCTCCAGGCATCCCCAAGTGCCCAGGGTCTCAGCTCACCAACAGCCCAGTGCCAGCATTGATCCCTGCCAGAGCCCGCAGGACAGTCCTTGCCTCTACATGCACCCAAGACGCTTGCCTCAAGCTGAGCAACTTTGGGCTGCTCTTGTGGGGGGACACAGGTGCCCCCCAGGCCTTGCGGAATGGCTACGCTGCACTTGGGAACTTCTACAAGGGGTTCCTCCAGAGTCTTCTCCTGATATGAAAGTCATGAACACACCCGGTAAGGGAAGGAGCCAGGCTTGGATGGAAACCTGGCCTCCTGCCCCAACCGGGCACCTTCCCAACAGACACATTTTCTCTAAAGCACACAACCCCCCGAGAGATATTTCCCCACTGGGGTGGACTCCCCTTTTGGTTGCTGGGTCTCAGCATCCCAGTGCTCTGCACCAGGCTGGTGCACCAGTTAGCAGGACAGGACCACCCTGGAGAGAAGATCCCAATCCCCCCGAGAGCCTGGAACAGAAACCTGTAGGATGCAGACCAAGTTAGGGAAGCTTAAATCCTTTCAGAGGAGCTGCTTGTTTGTCTCCCTGGAGTTCAGGCACTGCCTGGCTTTCCTGAGAACCAAGTGCTCTTGGCTTAGAAATCCAGCTGTGGTTTCAGGACTGCTGCTTCAAAACTCACCACCACCTCTGGTTAGAGATGGACAATCTCTGAAGAACAGCCTAAAACTGATCTGTTTCTCTCCACATCCCAGGTATTCAATGGCACAAGACAGTCATCTCTTTACCTTCCCTGCCGGCAGGGATGTTGCACACTACTCAGTCCCCATGGCACATGTTGACTGTACTCCCTGAGACAGCAGGCCCCCCTCCCAGCCAGACCTACGCCTTCCCTGCCCCAGCCCAGCGGCCACCCCCCAGCCCCTCTCCCACAGACACGGGAGATGTGGAGCTCAGAGCCTCGCAGCTACCACAAACACCATCCTCAGTCGCAGCTCCGAGAGCCTGCTCCTCTTTCCAGGTCCATGTGACAACGCAAGGGTTGTGAGGACAGACAGACACCCCACCCCTTCATACCCCTGCACGACCCGGAGACCCCCTCTTGTGTCCCTGCTCTGTGCCCAGCTCGCACCTGAGCAACCAGCAACCATGAGATAACCCACCCAACCCACACCAAGAGAAGTAGATGCCCTCAGTGGACACCCTGAGCAGATACTAAACATCAACCGTTACCAGACAAGGGCTGGGACATACTTTCGAGCTGGAAATCCATCCCTTCTCTTCCCAAAAGCAACCTATACCCAACTATGCCCTGCTAGGATGGAGGGCTCTGAGCTCTAAGTCTCACTGTGCTGGTGAGACCCCACCTGGAGTACTGCGTCCGGCTGTGGAGTCCTCAGCACAGGAAGGACATGGACCTGTTGGAGTGGGGCCAGAGGAGGCCCTGGAGATGCTGGGAGGGCTGGAGTCCCTCTGCTGGGAGGGGGGGCTGAGAGAGTTGGGGGGGCTCAGCCTGGAGAAGAGAAGGCTCCGGGGAGACCTTGGAGCCCCTTCCAGTCCCTCAAGGGGCTCCAGGAAAGCTGGGGAGGGACTCTGGATCAGGGAGGAGAGCCCTAGGAGGAGGGGGAAGGGTTTGACCCTGAAAGAGGGGAGATGGAGCTGAGATGTGGGGAAGAACTTGTTTGGTGTGAGGGTGGTGAGAGCCTGGCCCAGGTTGCCCCGAGAAGCTGTGGCTGACCCATCCCTGGAGGGGTTCAAGGGCAGGTTGGAGGGGGCTTGGAGCAACCTGGTGTGGTGGGAGGTGTCCCTGCCCAGGGCAGGGAGTGGCACTGGATGGGCTTTAAGGTCCCTTCCAACCCAAACCATGCTATGATTCTATGAGCTCTAACCACCTCACTCCAGGGGAACAGGGTCCCCCTTCTGACCACTGGCTGCAGCCCATGCCCCACAGGTTGCAGAGCCGGGGCCAGCACCCAGGTCCTACGTGGGGTGACAGCCAGGGACTGCAGCACCCCCTTCGCTCTGCTCCAGGGGCTGTGAGCCCCAGGATCGCTATTCCCCAGCCCCTCACAAACCCCACACTTACAGCCAGCACTTGCAGCGCCTGTGCCCAGCAGATCCCAGCAGATGCTGCAAACCATTCTCCCATGGCAGAGCCTCTCCAGAGAGAAGGAAAGCTATCACCTGCCTGCAGTTTGCTCCTCCGGATCAAGGCGGGCAGAGAAGCGGCTGGGTTGGCTCAGCACTGGCTGGGGCAGAGCAGTAGCCCCGAGGTGCAGCTCCAGCTGTGGGCACGCAATCAGTGCCTTATACAGCCACATGGGCGGTCCCTGGGACCAGCTCTCAAGTTGCCTGGAGCAGCTGGGTTGCGTTGCCCACTGAACTCATGCAGACCCATTGCAGCTCTTCCAGGTGCTTCCCAAAGCACTCTTAATCCTGCTGGGATTTCCAGCAGGGAATGGTGATGCGCTCAGAGCCAAACAACAGTCTCTCCCGGTGTAGGCGTGGGCTTTGCCCCCTTCTAGCCTTGCCCATCTGGTAGCCAAGGGGAAAGCTCTGGCTCCTTCATCTCACAGTCTCAACAGAGCAGCTCCACAAGGCTCCAGGCTGAGGTTCAAGTCACTCTGCAGAGGGCAAACAGCAGTTTGGGGTCAGGGTCTTCTCCCCACAGGGGAGTCTGGAGCCAGTTCTGTAGATCCAGAACACAGGAGGTGATGGGAAAGCTCCTCAGATGCCACTGGGAAGGGCTGGTTTGACAGGGATAGGAGCAGTCTGCCATGGGACATCTGAAGCTGGCAATTAGAGGAGTGAACCTCAGGGAATGCCTACAGCAAGGGTGCCAGGCAGGAAGGCAGAGCAGGTGGGACACGGGGCGCAGCCGGTTCCCAGAGGAGGTGGCATGATGGGGACCACGGGTCCTACACCGGGGACCCTTCACTCCCAGTGTGGGTCTGAGGGAGAGGACCCTGTGCTGGGCATGAATATGTGAGTATGGTGACAGTTGGGCTGGGCACATCCTCTCCATGGGCTGGAAAATCGTGGGATTTAATCCCATCAGCAGCAATAACAATGTGTCTCCTGAAGGAGATGAGCAGCTTCCTCTCAGGCCGGCAATGGCGGAGGGCTCATGCCATCGGTCGCTCCCGCCTTCCTCTCGCTCACCCGTCTTCCATCACCGTTGCCTATCTCTCCCTCCTTGCAGAGGGATCTCTGCTCCCGCATTCCAGGGTAAAACCAGCTATAAAGCAACCACGGGAAGGGACCAGGAGGCTTAGACCCCTCTACCATTCACGTAGGAACCATGCTGGCCCCATCATTAGACCGGGGCCATGTCCCTCCGGAGGAGATCGGCAGTAACTGGGACGGAGCGGGTCAAGAGCTGTGGGACTGACGTTCCCACTATCCCTAGAATATCCTCTCTGGGTCCGTCAATCCCTTCAGCAGCCCAGCTGGAGCCCTCAGTCCTCGCCCAGGTGGGATGAAGGCGTGTGAGGAAGACCATGGGCTGGATGCTCTCCCACAGCAATGGCCACCTCACGGGGGGGGGGGGGGGGGCATCCAGCGGCCAGCCCCCTGCCGCCACATCACACCCACCATCTGCGGAGCTCCCCACGCACGGCTGCTCTCCGCCACACCGAAAACGACCTCAAACTCCTACATATCTATCCATTATATATTTTTTTTTGCCCCCCCTTAAGGCTACCCCTTCGTGACAAGGCGGGGCCTGGGCCGGGGCCGGCGGGGCGCGGCGCGGCGCGGGAGGCCCCTGTGGGGAGCGCGGCCGCCATCTTGGCGGCGGGACGGGACGGGACGGGAGGGGACGGGACGGGGCGACACCCGCCGGTCGGGCCGGGCAGCGGCGGCCTCCGCGGCCCCCCCTTCCCTCAGACCCGGGGTGGGGAACGGGCTCCAGGAGGTGGGGATCCTCCGGTACAGCCCCGCACGGACACTGCTGCCCGTTAACCCTCGTCGGAGGTGGTCTCCTCACACCCCCGGCCTCCTGAGGCAACAGGCCCCAGGGCCTTGGGGGGACACGGGCGCCCCCAGTTTTTAGCAGTTTTGGGACGGTTTGGTTGCTTTTGGTTAAGTGACACCCCCACCTGGAGCTGGATTTGCAGAGAAATCCAAGCGCGGTAACTGCTAGGCTTTCTTTACTCTTTATTGCGCTCTTTAGTCAATTTCCTGTTTGCTTCAAACACTGGAGGGTGAAGGAGGGGAGGGAGTGGATCAAACATTTATAACAATTCTGTGAGTTCCCATAGCAAGAGAAAACAAAGAAACAGGTGTCACCGGTCAACTGTTGGCCACCAGCCTGGCTAACCTGCTTGCCCGGCAATCCCGGCAAACACAACCTCGTTCTCCGTCACTGACCGCCTGCCATCCGCCAGCCCCGCGCCACGGCCTGTGAAAACATACCTCTTTCTCAGGTACCTTTCCACAGCTTCTGCCAGCTTTCTCCATAGATAGGAGAGGGCAGGGATAGCGTCTGAAAATACACATATCTACACGCGCGTGCGTGATTGACGAGGGTTTCCTGGCCTTGGGGAGATGGAGCTCCATGAGAACACAGGCAGGACCCTGAGTGTCCAGGAGAAACCTGGCGGGTGTGACCCGACATGAGTGATGCTCGTCTGGTCCCAGCAAGCCCTGGTCCAGCCCAGGAGGGCTCTCGGGGCAGCTCTGGGTTCATCCAGCTGCCTGTGAGAGCCTCAGAGTCCCCCAAACCGCCGGGGATCAGCACACAGTGAGACTCCAGGTGTGCAAACAGCCCAGAAGGCAGTCTTCCCCCAGCCAGTCAGGAGCCAAAGCCAAGCTTTACCTGGCTCTGTGACTTCAACAAGCGTGGGATTAGCTGGGCAGCAAAGCTTTGCACAGGCAAAGATCACCCTCCATCATGGAGAAAGGGACAGCGCAAATACCTGTCTGCAGAGTCCAGTCTCCACCAGCATCCCCTGTCAAGGAGATGGGCCACCCTGGCCTCCTCAAGTCCTTCTTCACAGGTTGCCCTCAGGCTCGGGTCAACCTGTGGTCTGATGTAGACCAGACCAGACCTCAGCACCCTCCCTCTCCAACTAACGTGCCAGAGGTTTCATTTACCTTTGGGGTGGCCTGGCTGCACGGTGCTAGATGCCAGGAGAAGGCAAGGTGAGAGGAACCCAGGTGGCTTCTTCAGAGATCTTTGCTTTCCCTGCGGCTGCAAGGAACAGCTCGGGCTGCGGGGAAGATCACGACTCTAGGACCTGAGGTACCGGTGAAATCAAAGCCCCTGCTATGTCGGCATCCATCCTGGCTGTTCCGCAAGAGTCCCCAGGAGCAGGAGCCTGGCCATGCCGTTCTCCAGGGCAGGGAGTCCCGCAGCTGCGTTTGCTCCTCCAGGCAAAAGCAAGAGAAATCTGAACGACGAAGTGGGGGTGTGGATCACCCCACCCAGCTCCTGCTGACCTTGAGATCCCACTGATCTCCTCTGTCCTCAGCCCGTCCACGCTGCAGCTTGTTCCCCCACGCAGCCGGGGTGCGGGGAAAGCCTCCTGGCCAGCCCCCGTGGCCTGGCGGGTGGCACAGCCACTGAAGAAGGGTCCCCAGCTCTGCGGGGACGCTCAGCGCCGGCAGCCGGCAAGGAGACCCGGGCGAGCCGAGGGGCTGGCTCGACACGCGCCGGAGGGGCGCAGCGCGAAGCACAAAGGCTCTCCCATCCTGGCCGCTTTGCCCTGAAACGCAGCATGGGAACCGCTGCCCAGCACAAATCTGTTCCTCATTATCCGTCCTGGCTGCCGACGGATCCCAGCTCCCGTCACCAGCCATTCGCCGTTGTGGCCCTGGCTGTCTCGCATCCCGTCGGCCGAGTGACTTCTGTACGACTGCACCAGCCGGCCCAGCGGGGCAGAGCGGGGCCAGGGCTGGCACCCACCCCTCCAGAGGTGATGCCGGAGGGAAAAGGTATCATTCCCTCCACCAACAGGCAGAGGTGGCCTCCAGGGAAATCGGGGAGAAGGCATGGCTGCTTCATGTGCGGAGAGCGGGAAGGCAAATGCAGGAGAATTCCAGAGAGGTGTTCAGTCTGATCGTGTCCAGGTGAGATGGATGCCTGGACACACAGGCGGGAGCAGGAAAGACCAGAGATGGACTAATGTGTCTCCAAAATGTGTGTACCCTGACACAATTGGTCTAAATTCCTCAATTCCTCCTGCATTTGCCTTCCTGCTGTTCTCCATGAAAATGTGGCCAAAGCGACTGCCACACTTCGTGCTTGCTGGGGCCAAGGGGGAGGTGGAAGCTGGGCTCCCATTCACCAGCTTCCCGCTGCTCGTGCCCGTACGGGCCATCGTGAAAACATCACATGAGGGTGTCAGAAGTGCTCCAGGACGGTGCGGAATGAAAAATCACGCAAGGTTGCTCTTGAGTCAACAGCGCCCTTGCTGCAGTGGAGAACGTGAAGCTGGCAGCCTCAAGGAAATTATTATTACAGAATCACAGAATCTCACGGGGTTGGAAGGAACCTCTGGAGATCATCTCATCCAACCCCCTGCCAGAGCAGGTCCACCCAGAGCAGGTCCCTCAGGAACGTGTCCAGGTGGGGTTGGAATGTCTCCAGAGAAGGAGACTCCACCACCTCCCTGGGCAGCCTCTGCCAGGGCTCTGCCACCCTCACAGCAAACAAGTTCCTCCTCATGTTTAGGTGGAACTTATATTCAAGTTTGTGCCCATTTCCTCTTGTCCTGTCCCTGGGCACCACTGAAAAAAGACCAGCCCCATCCTCTTGACACCCTCCCTTGAAGTATTTATAAGCATTGATCAGATCCCCCCTCAGCCTTCTCTTCTCCAGACTAAAAAGACCCAAGTCCCTCAAGTATTCCTCTTGATTTGGTACCTGTGAGACCCAACTGGGTACTGGTTCCAGTTTGGGGGTCCCCAGAACAAGAGATAGATAGATATATATCAGAGAGAACCAGCTTTAGGAAGGCAAGGCAAAGAGGGAAGCTACCTACAGGGGGGCACAGAGAAACCAGAGCCCAACTCTTCTCAGAGGCACACCTTGGAAGGACAAGAGGCAACGGGGACAACCTGCCCCAGGGGAAATTCTTGCTGAGCGTAAGGAGAAAATCATTCCGTGGTGTGGCTCTGTCACAGGTTGACATCTCCATCCTTGGGGACTTTCCAAGCCCAACTAGACAAGGCTCTGAGCGACTTGCTATAGCTTTGCCACCTGCCTTGCACAGAGCCACCGACCTCCCGAGCCCCTTCCAGCTTAAAATTTACCTGATGCTTCAACGTGGGCCATGCAGTGGAGAGGATTTTAAGACGACTGGGCGGTGCTGCTGCTCAGCTGACTTGGGAGGTGGCCAACACCAATCCACCGCCCGCAGCTTGGTTCTTCCACCCAGCTGCTGCCCCTGCCACCAGAGCTGCCTTGCCCCCTCTGCTGACTTCCCGAGTTCTGCGGAGAAACTGGAGGAGCTGAGCATCGGGAGAAAGCAAAAATCACGGTGGAAAAAATTGTGCAGAGCTGATGGCAGGCTCTAAGGAGAAGCCTGTGTGCAAACTGATGGGTCAGGCAGCTCCAGGATGGGGTTGCTTATAATAACAGTCAGAGGGTTGTACGTTCTGGGTTACAGCCTGACAGGCAGCTCCTTGGGCTGTGCCTCACTCCGTGCTGGAGAAGCAGAGGTTTGGGCACATGTGCTCGTGGTTTGGCCCAGTTCTTGTGTTTTTCCACTGAAGCACTGTGGTATTTTTAGGCTGAAGGAGACAGCTCTGTGCTGTGCTGGAAGGATGAGAGCAGTCCTGCGCAGGAAGGATGCTGCCTGCTGTCTCTCCCTGTAAAGTGGAAATACAGAAAGTAGGGTACGAGAATAAAAACTGAGAAGACCCTGCGGGGAAGGGCGTAGTAGGAGCCACCATTCCTGGTCACAACGCGGCTGGGGTCAAGAGTGGGAAGAGGTGGCTCCAAGCTGGTGGCGCAGAGAGCCTGCACACACATTAGCTGTGAGGCTCAGATAACCCTGTGAGACAGCAGCGACCAGCCCCAGCGTTTCCCGAAGCCGAGATGTCTGCTTTCCCTCCTCTGAGGACCTGAGCGCCGCAGACCCACCGCTTCCAGGGGAACAGTCTGCCCCGCACAGCTTGGTGCCCTTGCCAAGGCCATCATGTCTGCAAGACAACGCTGGCGCTGAGGTCCAGCACGCGGAGCTTATCCCTGGGTGGTGGGATGTGAGGCAGATGGGAAACATCAGGAAGAGCCAGAGCTTCCCGAGGGACCAGTGGAATGCTCTCGGGGCTGGGAAGCTGGATGAGGACCCTGCCAAAAAGGACCCAGGGGTGATGGTAGATGCCAGGCTGAATCTAAGCCAAACATCCACTTCCGAACCAAGTAAACCTCTCCTTCAGGAGAAGTGGAGCCAGCAGATTGAGGGAAGAGCAAAGCCAGCAAACACACCGGCGCAAGGAGGTTCCTGTGATCCAGAATACCCTGAAACAGACCCATTTCAACCATATTTTTGGCAAAGAGAGAGGAAGCGTGGACAAGGGAAGATCTGGGCTCCCAGCAAGGGCTCTGCTGGCCTCTTGCTGGCTGCTCCCTGAGGCATGGCCTGATGACGGCTGCAGGCAAGCTTCTCTTTGGAAAGAATTTCACATTTTCCACAAACATTATGGAAACCAGGAAATCCAGTTAGGCACATGGAGTCTGAGAGCAGGGCTGTGGCCTCGGGAGGAGAAGAGCGCAGAGGCACAGGGACAACCGAACCAGGAGCTGCAGGAACCAGGAGGTGACAAGGTTCCTGAGGCAGCAGAGAGACCAGAACATGATGCCTGCTCCAACTCCGATTTATTGAACGTTACAAAATACTCTGCATATATTGTCACATTAAAACGATATTCTTGCAAATAAGATATTAAGTCTTGAGTCGTTTGTGGTGCCCATGGCTACAGAAAACACTGACCCAGCTAGAGATTTAGTATGGCCCCGTATCAGAAATCAAAACC
This sequence comes from Calidris pygmaea, assembly GCA_003697955.1. NCBI lineage: Eukaryota > Metazoa > Chordata > Aves > Charadriiformes > Scolopacidae > Calidris > Calidris pygmaea. The sequence goes on from QJSC01020898.1 coordinate 209,230, forward strand.
AGAATAAGGCATACCCGAAATGCAAAACTATATAAAAACCTTTTTAAAAACCTCATGCTCATCTGGTGGAACAGGTTGAGAGCAGAACGGCCTTTGCTGAGCCGTGCTGACAGTACCAGGGGGTACCACCAGCTCGCCCCACATTGGGCTCACTCACCCGGTGCATCCAAGTATCCCCTTGACGCCTGCCATCCCCCCACCTAGCTGGGACAGGCGGTTATTTACCTGTTTTGGGGCATTACCAGCCCAAGTCCCCAAGAGGAACATCCTGCCCCAAGAGGAACATCCCGCCCCAAGAGGAGCATCCCCAACCCACCCACTTTGCTGGTGCCCAGTTGCCGTGCTGAGCTTTTTCATGCCAACCAGAGCTTGGGGAGGAATTCTCTGCCCTTGGGGGTCACACCAGGAATAATTCACTGTGTGGGCCATCGCCACCGTGTCCCACCACCCTCTCAGGAGGGCCCAGGGGTGGCCGGGAGGCAGATGGTGGGGACAGACCTTCGAAGACATGCTCGTTGTCTTGCCCATCGCCCCTGTTCCTGATGTACATTCATACCTGCTGCTCGCTCCATGACCAGCCCTCCCAGCTGATGGGCCCTCAGGCAACTGGAGGGACTGGGAGGTGGGCAGGAGGAACGCCGAGGATGCTGTGCAGAGTAGCTGCCTCCCAGCAAAGCCAGAAAGCTCAACACTGGAGCTACTGGGAACACATCCAGAGGAGAGGCGTGAGGCTGGCACAGCAGGTTGGCTGCTAGAGGAGTCCCTGTGCGTACGGGTTCGCTTGGCCGGCTCCTGGTGGAGCCAAACCCCAGGAGCGCTGCTCCCAGTCCTGAGAAGGTCATGGCCCTGCCTCTGTGGTACCTCTACAACCTGAGGAACGCAGAGCTGCCATGGCAAGGAGCACACCTCTGGCTGAGCTCCTGGCTGAGCTCCACGCATGCCGTGAGGAACCACCTTGAAGTAGCCAGCACGTCCACACCTCAGGGTGGCACAGCCACGATGGGATTGAGTCCAGCTGGGATCCCAGCCCTGGGAGGAACATCTCTGGCCTCCCAGCACTGGGAAGATGAGTAGGGGACCAGAGAGGAAGAAAGAGGTTTGGGGTCTGTGCCTCCCTGGATGGACGGGGGTTGGAACCTGCTGTTGCAGCCTGAAGCCCAGTTATCGACCAGTTTTTCATCAGTAGGTGCATGGGCGAAGACCACCCTGGAGCGCAGCTCCGGGAGGAGTACTGGGCTCTCCTGGAGTTTATGGAGACACACACAAGCTTCACAACGCGAGACAGCAGAGCAGTCAGCAGGTCCCAGCCCGTCCGCAGCCCCCTGGCCCCTTCCCCACCCGCCATCTGCCTCAGAGGTGGCTTGCTCTGTTGAACATCAGCCATCTGGGCTCGGCGGCGGGCAGCATCCTGCCCTGCTCCTCCGTGGCCATCAAAGGCTGCAGCTCCTGCTGCTCAGCCCCCTCTGGGCTGCTGTCACTCTGCGACCTGCCGCTCTTAGGGACGTGGCTGGGGAACTGGAAGTGGGAGCTCTGCTCCGGCGTCGCCTGGCTCGCAGACTGGGGTTGCTCCTCCACCACAGGGCAGGCGAATCTCCTCTGCTGGGGTCCGCTCTCGATGCCCGGAGGGGAAGCGATGCTCTCCAGGGAGGAAATGCTTTGGTTCCACGCCTTCTGCATATCCACTGGCACGATTTTGGTGGTCTCCGAGGAGACGTAAACGGCCAGATCAGCCTGGTCTCCTTTCCACGGCAGCTCCTTCTCTGCCAAGGTGGGTGATGGCGGGATGATGCAGGGGCTGGGACAGACGTCCAGGCTGCCTGGAGGGGCAGGAGGAGGGACAGTGAGACACAGCTCTTGCTCTCTCCCTGGGCCTTGCAAGCGCTGCAGAGCCAACAACTACCAGGTGGCCAGCTGGCCCAGGGATGCAGGAGCCACCAGGAAGCCCAGGTGCTGTCCCTCCAGAGCCACAGAGAAGAGCGATTCTCCCATTCATGCTCTGCTGACTTTGGTTTTGCCCAGGCCAAGGCAACTTTGCTCCCCGGGTGGAGGAAGGACAGGCCACCCAACGGCAGCTGCCCTGGCGTGGGAGCCCCAGTGCCTACCAGGAGTCATCTTTCCCTGCAGGACCTCATCGGTGGCTCGAGCGATGAATACGATCCCTTCATCGTCCTCTCTCTCTGTCTCCGAGCTATCACTCTCCTCCTCCTCTGAGCTGACCATCACCAGGACAGGAGCTGCAGCCGGATGGAAGGAGTTGGTTTGGAGGATGGGACACCCAGTGGGGGAAGGACTGCACCCATGGGAGAAGGACTTGGTGCTAGTGCAACCATGGGTGCTGTCAGTGGGCAGGCAGGCACAGGGAGCTGCTCCATCCCACCCCACCAGGTCCCCTTGCCAGGACCTGCAAACCTCGCCTGCCACCGGCCTTACCTGCCTCCTGCCAGGGGACGTTTCTGTGCGTCTTCCCATTGGGTGCATCGCTGGTCAGAGAGATGTTCTTCTGTGAAGGAAGAGGGACCGGCTGGCACCTGCCTTGTGCAAACCCCTAACACCAACCCAGGTGGGCCCCCAAGCCAGGGTAACCCCAGGGACACAGCTTCCCACCCCCAGCTAGAAGGCAGCTGGCCGTCAGTGGTTCCTACTCCTTAGACGTTGCATCTTCATGGCCCTACAGCAAACAGCTCAGCTGCAATGGCTTCAAGAGCCTCCAAACAAGAGAAGACACCCAAGGCTTAATTTACGGCGCAGTGCCAACACTTCTGAGCCTGGATCTGCACCGATGTCCAGGATACTTTTTGCTGAGTGCTCTTGGAAAACAAACGTGGGGCTCCTCCAGGGCTTGGGACCACTTTGCCCAGGGAACAGCAGCACTGACGTGGTGGGGACACGTGGACATGCAACACCCACGTGCTCAGATGCAGCAAAAGCAGGACTGAGATGAGATGAGATGAGATGAGATGAGATGAGATGAACCGCTCTCCCCACTGGCTCTGGAGCTGCCGATGTCCTGCAGCACCTCAACTAACCCCCAGAGGACCTCACTGGCTGCAGCCTGAGGGAAGCCAAATCTCAGAGCTAGGAAGGGAACAGGCATTTGGGGAGCGCTTGCCTTTTTCCTGCCCTTTTCCTTCAGCCTGGCCTTGCTCTTGGAGGAGCAGACATTGTGCTTTGTGGACTTGAAGGTCTCCAGCCGCCTCTTCATGTTCTGCCGGAAGATTTCTTTATCTTGGCGCTCTTGTTTATCTGGAGAGATGAAGTGACGGCTGTAGCTGGCCTTGTACTGGCCGAGGGAGAGGCAAAGAGACACAGGGTGAGCAGCTGGCCCCACGGAGCATCCTCCATCCCTGCTCCTCTTGCAGGGGGGCTGCTACCCTCGGGGTGAGCCGACCGCCACGGCCGGGGAGCGCTCACCCGCCGGCGGGGCTTGTAGAGGCTCCCTCGCAGCACGTGGTGCATGGCGGCGTCCTCCTTGTCCCGGCGGCTCCGCACCGTGTCGATCACCTGCAGGTCCAGGCAGGCGCCGCTCCCGCTCTCCCTCCTGGGGAGGAGATGATGGAGATGATGGAGATGCCGGGCTCCGTGCCCGCACCCCCGGCACAACCCGCCCCCGGGGAAAAGGGTGGCTTTTGGGGGGCGCAGCAAGCTCTGCCCCGGGGTTTGGAAGGATGCTCGTACTCACAGGAGGTTTGTGACCGACGACTCCGACATGGACGTGCGGCTGGGCATGGAGGGCAGGGCCAGCTTGGCGGCCGAGAGCACGTGGCCACCCTGGGAAGGTGGGAAGGCAAGGCTGGCATGGGGGCAGCAGGGACCCAGCTGGACCCACAGCCTGCCCAGAGGGGACGTGTCGTGGCCATACACGGGGTAGACCACCACCCCAGGCCATCCAGTTCCTCCCGTCGGAGCCATCCCACCACCCCTCCCCCACCACGTGCCCCAACCTGGTCAACAAAGCTGATAGCATCACGGATGTTCAGCTTGTAGTAAACATCCCAGATCTCATCCCGCAGCCTGTAGGCAGATTTCCGCATCAGGAGCTGGCTCAGGTACTTCTTGTCGAACTGTTCCCACCTGCCACGAGATGAAGACAAGGGCGGTTTAGCTCCCACCGGGAACCACGGCCAGGCACTCCCTGCCCACGCAAGGTTGAGAGTGTCCAAAGCACGGCGAGAGCAGGCTTGGAGCCAGGAGTATGCTGCCAGGGAGGGCAGGAGGGGAAGGGACACGCTGAGCCTCCATCCTTGCCCCAGGGGAAGCTGGAGACCAGCAGGTCTGTGGGAGGCGATGGGAGCGGGACTGGGACCGGCACGGCTGCCCCGCTGGAGCGCTTCCCCTCCAGGAAACCGGCTCTTTCCCATCCTTTTCCTGTTGCTACGCTGCAGATAAACACTGCCCAGGCTCTAACAGGGCTGTTCCCTCCTCACCCAGCTCCATCTGTGGGGAGGCACAGGGCCACCGCCACCTCCAGGGACACCCCACGGCCCCCCAGCAGCCCCGGCATGGGTGAGCAATACCAGTTCTCACAGCATCCCCAGCTGCACCTGCACAACCTCTCTCTGGGACGCTTTTGGGATGCTCGGTCTGCTGCACAACAGCAGCCAGATGGCCCCCTTCCAGACGGACCCACGGACAGAAACACAGCCTTCCTGGTTCTGCCTCCCGCAGGGTTACCCTGCCCCGTCCCCATGGCTGGCGCGTGTCCCCCATCCACCTGATGGCCAGCGGAGGATCCTGGCTGAGACACTCACTTGTCCCGCCAGTAATGGTAGCCGTGGTGTCCCACGATGTCCTCCACCGCTGCCAGGATGTGGTCAAAGGCCTTGAGCGAGGAGAAGAGGGTGAGAGCAGTGGCGAGGCTGCGGGTGCCCCAGGGGTGCCCAGGCCGTTCATGGCCCTCACCCAGCCCCAGCGGCGTGGGGAGCCGGGCAGCCCCCCGCCCCAGCACCTACGTGCTCATGCAGCTCCTCGTTCAGCGTGGGCTTGTGGTGGTCGCTGCGCTTCACCTTCAGCCACGTCACCAAGGGTTTGATGGTCAGGCCCTGGAATGGCAGGAGAAGGCAAGGGAAAGACTGGGAGGGCAAGAAGGTGCATGGTTGGGGCATGGGGAGCAGAAGCAGCATGAAGTGACTGGGGACAGCAGCTGTGCTGGCCACACACACCCACACCCCAACCCATTTTAAAGTCACCTTTGGTACTCGGTGCCTCCTGGCACTGATGTACTTTAAGGACGCACCAAGGACCAAAGGTGGTTTGAAAAGAGGTACTTGCCCCAAGCACACATCCCCAAGTGCCCATCTGACCCCCCCAGGCGAGCTCTGGGCAAGAGGAGGAGGACACGGTGCCCACCCTCACCTGCACAATGACAGTGAAGAACACCACCACGATGGTCGTTGCCACAAAGTAGTCCTTGGCTTTCACCTTCGCCCTGTCCAGCAGAATGACCAGGGCGAAGGCTACGGCTCCGCGGAGGCCACCGTATGACATGACCACCTGGTCGATCCTGTCCAGGGGGATGAGGCGGAAGCGGTTGAGCACATAGGTCTGGAGGACAACGCCTAGGGAAGAAGGAGAGCCTGGGATGCCAACAGAGCCCTGCCTGCTCCTGGGGACAGGGCAGAACCCCAGCCAGGAGCCACGTCTGGCCTCATGCCCCGGCCTTTCTTGGGGGATACCACTTTTTGGCATGAAAAGAGCTGGATCAGAAGTACAGCGGGGCAGACTGACCCACAGCTCTGAAGAGCAGGATAAAGAACAGGGTGCCCAGCACCAGTGCTGTGTCCCATGCCCACTTGGAGGTATCCACAGCCGAGATGCCCAGAAACATGAAGATGATGGTCTCTGAACTGCTGGCCAGTGTCTTCATGGTGTACTTGACTGTGGTGCGGGATTTCTGGGAGATGTTGGCTTCCACGTACTTCTTGCAGCAGATCCCACAGAAGGTGACTCTGCAGAGGGGCAGAAGGAGCTGGCATGACCCTATGGTGGGGTGAGGAGCGGGTCTGCTCGCCGCCTCTTGCTGCCCAGCACTGCACCCCTGATTTCCTGGCCGCACCCCTGGGGACACCCCAGTACTCACGCCAGGATGGAGGAGAGGGAGACCATCTCGGCAGCAAGGTAGGCAACGTAGGCCAGGAGGAAGACGAAGAGCGGCTCAATGATGCGCACACGCTTGGTGAACCGCGTGATCAGGGCCAGCAGGAAAGCGAAGAGCAGCCCCACGGCTGTGCCCCCGAGGCTCACCAGGAAGAAGGAGGCTGGTGGGGAGAAGATTCGCTTGCACCTTTGGGATTCACCAAGGGTGAGTGAGCCTGTGCCCCATTGGCCGCGCCGGGCTGGGCTAGCCAAACTCCATGCTCCCACTTGGGTCCCCACCAAAGCATCCCATGGTGATGGCCAGCATGTGCCTGCTCCAGATGACAGCTTGGATGGAGATGACCGAGCTGTGGTGCTCAGTGCCCACCCTGCAGTATGACAGCACCCGTGCTCACCCCCTACACTTCCAAGCCGGAGGAAGAGTTGGAAGGGCTGGTGGGACACATACTCACCTACCCCCTTCACGTAGTCCGTGGCATGGATGTGTGCTGGGCCCAGCTCCACAAAAGAGTTGAAGACCTTGTACAGCACCTGCAGACAAGGCAAATCCCTTGGGGCAGGCAGGGTATCATCCTGCCTTGAGAGGGGCAGCCCCTGCGGGCAGGACGGACCCTGCAGAAGAGGCATCGCCTGCCCCACATCTGCCAGGTGACACAGCTCATCTCGGCAGGCAAAGTCCCCCCAGGCCAGGAGAGTGGACCCAGGAAGGATGGCATGGATCTGCCCCTGGCTTGGGGATGTCACCCGCATCCTTTGCCCACCCTGGGGGACACCAGTGCCCTGGCCCACGTCAGGTTCCACTTTAGAGACCCCCTAGCTCCAACTCACCACGGTGACAGCATCGTTCAGGAGGGACTCGCCAAACACAATGATGAAGAGGGTCTCATTTACATGGACCTCTTCGAAGACGGCCAGCACTGCCACAGGGTCCACAGCTGAGATGAGGCTGCCGAAGAGCAGGAAATCCATCAGCCCAGCTTCAACACCTGGATCTGCTGGGACAGAAGGACCAAACTCAGGCAGACCCTCCGCCCCAGAGCCCAGATCACCAGGCTGAGACAAGCCTGTCTCTCATCTGCTCCCGGTGACTTGGCCGCAACATCCCAACTTGGACTGCAGCAGGCTGAGCCCAGGAGTGTCTCCCCAGACCTCCAGGGTTCACCAGGTGAAGCACATTCTCACTGCAACATGAGGGGAGTGGGGCTTGGATGTCCCCCTTGGCATCCAGGTGCATCGCTGCCCCTCCGGCAGGTAGGCACTGAAGGAGGCTCAGCAGCCCCAGCTTCAAGTCCAGGCATCAAGCAATTCCTTGGGGCTCAGGAGAGCTCAAAACATGGCCCAGGTGAGCCATGACCAGTGGCTCCAGCCGAGGACAGGGAACGCAGCAGCGAGCAAGCAACGCTAGCCAAGGTCGGTGACAAAAATAGCAAAGACATGAGTCAGCCCAGTGCCGAGCCCGTTCATCCTGCACAGCTGATGGTCCTGCCAGAGCACCATTCCCAGGACGCCAGGACCCTGCTCCTGTTACGCTTCCTGGGACTCCACGGCAGGGCAGTGAGCTCTGAACCTGGGGGTGCTTTGCACCCTCCGACTCATTTTTTTGGTGATGTGGTTCCAAGCTGGGCAACTCTGTGCACCCACCCATGAGCCCGGCCCGCTGCAGCCCCCAGAGTGCAGTGCCGGTGGTGAAGGAGTTCCAGAGCGTGCCCACCACCGCGTAGGTGAGGATGGCGCCAATGTTGTCGAAGAACAGCCGGCTGGGCATGAAGTAGCCCGAGTCGAGGACGATGGGGGGCAGAAGGAAGAGGAAGAACATGTTGGGCTCCAGCTGGTACTCAGCTTTCTTCGCCACGGCCAACACGATGCCCCCCAGGCCCAGCCCCAGCAGGATGAGGAGGCAGCTCTCTGGGACGATGGACGTCACCTTCCTTGACAGGTGGAAAACTAGAAGGAAAGGAAGAATGAGAGCATCAGCCGAACGAGCGCACGGACAGAGCCACAGATCCACAAGTTCCATGGAAGGGTTGGCTGATGCATGACAGACCCCAGGGACGACAAGGGAGCACCCAAGGCTGCTTCGTGGCCCTGTGCGTGCAGAAGACCTTCCAGATCTTCGGGATTTCAGGTCCTTGACTCTCTGAGATCTCCCTCTCCTCCCCAGCCGCTCTCTAATAAGCCACTTTGCTTTCCTTGGCCTCTGGTACCCACGCTTAAAGGACAACAGCAGCCAGCGAGCACGTTCATCACGGTGTCCCAAGCACCGCCAGCTGCTGCTCAAGCCAAGGCCTCCCGATTCACCAGGACACGTTACCCGGCTCGGAGAGGAGGATGCTCAGCCCTGGTGACACCGGGGTGACCTTGTTTGCAGCCTTGTCTGGGCAGGCAGAGGGAGCAGCACGCCGAGCACTGCAGCACCAGGCAGCCTCCGTGCCAGAGCACCGGCTGAACTACCTGCATGCAAAAGACAGGGGCGCGGGAGCTGCGGGTTTAGCGACGCTTTGAATTCATCAGCTTATTCCCCGCGAGGTTTGGAGCAAATCTTAAACTGCCACGGAACAGGGCAGGGTTTTATTTTTTTTTTTTTTTTTAAAGCAAGCAGAGTATGCCCCGGTGTTCATCCCTCAGCGATGTGGCAATGAGCCTGCAGCTCGGGCATGAGCCAGGAGGACGTTATCCCAGCCAGCACAGGCGACTCGTTCCTCCAGGCAGCCTTGTCCCCAGGTAATCCCAAATCATTCCCTCTTCCAGCTGGGCAACCCCCCATCCCTGCGGATTTCTCCTCCCTAGGGCAGGGTGCTGTATTTTTACTAACCCCCCCCCCCGAAAGGGCAGTGCTTGGGGAAAGGCTGGGGAGGGTCACAGCAGCTTTGCCTGCCCCATTGCTGAGTCCTGCCATGGCTTGTGACATCCCGCCCAGCTCTGTAGCACGGCTTGGCCATCAGATAAAGAAACCTGCTCTTGAGGAGTGGGTTCCTCCAGGCACTTCCAGAGCCACCGCTGTCCTCGAGCATCCCGCAGGTACAAGGGACATCAGAGCAGCCTCTGCGCCGTCACTTGGCTGCAAGCCCAGCCCAGCTGCCAACCCAAAACCCCGGTCCCTTAAAGCCCTTTAGCTGGAGTGAAGGTGCCCACTGCTTGTGCCAAGTCATCCCACCAGAAGGAAAGCTGTGCTATGGCCACACGTCAACCCGTAGGTCACTTGGCTTCATCCCTCCTTAGCATTCCCCATGGACAGACCACAGCCCGGGGTCCCATCTCCGGTGGCACAGACCTGGAGAGGAGCCCAGGAACAGGCAGTGCTTCAATACTTGGCTTCCGTGTCTCTGTGCCCTTGTCATTCTCCTCTGAACCTGTCCCAGTCCTGCTCTACCCTTTCTGGAACCACTCCCAGTGTCCCCGAGATGCAGACACCCTGGGCACTGAGGTCGCAGACTCATGATGCTCTTCCTTTCTTCTTTCCTAGCACCTTAGTTGACTTTCCTTCACCACCGCTGAGCACTGAACTAGAGGAGGTAACTCAATGACAAAGATCTGGTTCCTAAGCAGAGACAACACCTTTGAGCTCACCACCGAGCAGGCAGGAGAAGGGATACTTCTTCTCTCATTGAGACCTTCACAGTGACTTGTGGCGCTCCTTGGCATGGTGAACCCTGTCCATGCCATCCTGGAGAGCCCCAGCACTTCTCCCCTGCCAATAAGCATTGGGAACACTGCCACAGCCAGAGGGGACAGAGTGGTGAGCACTGGGGCAGCCCGACCTGCAGCTCGATCACCAGCTACCTCGAGGGGAAAGAGCAGCAGAGCACCCGGGACCAAGCCTCTGCCCTATTTCTGCAGCCAAGCACTCTGGCCACAGAGCCCAGGGCATCCACCCTCATCCCCAGCCACCTACACTCACTGCCAGGGAATGTCATTCATAAAATCATAAAATGGTTTGGGTTGGAAAAGACCTTAAAGCCCCCCCAGTGCCACCCCCTGCCCTGGGCAGGGACACCTCCCACCAGACCAGGTGGCTCCAAGCCCCCTCCAACCTGCCCTTGAACCCCTCCAGGGATGGGGCAGCCACAGCTTCTCTGGCCAACCTGGGCCAGGCTCTCACCACCCTCACACCAAACAAGTTCTTCCCCACATCTCAGCTCCATCTCCCCTCTTTCAGGGTCAAACCCTTCCCCCTCCTCCTAGGACTCCCCTCCCTGATCCAGAGTCCCTCCCCAGCTTTCCTGGAGTCCCTTGAGGGACTGGAAGGGGCTCCAAGGTCTCCCCGGAGCCTTCTCTTCTCCAGGCTGAACCCCCCCAACTCTCTCAGCCCCCCCCCTCCCAGCAGAGGGGCTCCAGCCCTCCCAGCATCTCCGGGGCCATTCGGATGGCGATCATCGCCATTCAGCCCCGGAGGCGGTGGCCCTAAAGAGTCGATACAGCCCTTCAAGCAAACTCCAGCAGAGCCCGGAGAAGGTCTGGCCGAGCTCCAGCCCGGCCAAATTCCTGCTCAGTGACCGCAGGGCCCCGTTCACCCCACGCCAGCCCCGGCGCAGGCAGTGCCGGTGGGCGAACGGCGCTCGCTCAGCTCAGCGCCTGCGGCAGGCTGCGAAATCGCTTCCCGCCCACGGGAACAAGGCTCTGAAGTTCCTTCAAGAAGGGAACAGAGGCGGCCAGCCCCTTTCTGCACGCTCGGGGAGAGCGTTGCCAAGATTGCCAAGAGCGTTGCTCCCCTCTCCGGCAACCCATCTGCACTCCCCGTGCTGCAGAGAGATGCCCTCGGCCCACCGGAGATGCTGTGGGGACACGGGGACGTGGCTCCTGGCGGTCACCCGTCATTCTTTCCCGCGAGCCCAAAACTTGGGCAAAGAAGGGAGGGAGCAGCATCGATGGGAATGACACTGCTTGTCCCAAAAACGCCCCTGGCAGAGGGGGGGATGCTGCCACCCCCAGCAAGTGGCAGCACAGGAGCTCCTCTGCGCCACAGGGGAGCAGCCAGCAGGGACGGGTGGAACCAGCTCTAATTTTACACGCGCCAGTCAAGATTTTCAGCATCTATAAAGGTTCCCACAGCAACAGTAACTTAGCCACATGTGAATTAACTTCAGAACCATGATCCACGCTCAGGCATCCATAACACAGGATTTGCCATTGGGAGGACTCGGACCCAAAACCTTCTCCGGTGCTTTGGGAAGGGCGAGACACCTAAAGCAAGCCACGAAGAGCTGGGGACGGAGGTGATGGCGCAAGGAGAGATGGCGCGAGCGCCCCATGGGGATGCTGCCGGGCTGAAAAACATCCGTTTGCTGGCAAAACCCCCGCCCACGGGACAGAAGCAGGTTTGGGGCAACCCTCATCACTTCCTCCTTCCCCACACCCCGCTCACGTAGAGCCGTGCTCCCACCAAGGGCAGAAAAGGGCAGCGGAGCCCGGATGGTGCCTCGCTGGGCAGGAAGGCAACACCCAAGCCGGTTTGTCCCCGCCCCGGGTGTTTTGCAGGCTCGGGGGCACCCTGGCATCGTGACCGCCTGCGAGAACAGAGCCCGCAGTGTCACTTCCCCAGCAGCCGGGGCGCGGGGCCGCTTCCTCCCCTGCAGTCACAGGGCTGTGAGCTGGCAGCCCCAGCGCCGCCACCGCTCCTCCGCCCCAGCCTATGCCCGGCTTCCGTGGTCCCCTCCCGCCCCCCGACACCCACCACCTCCACGGGCTCCATCTCCTCCATGGGCTCCCCTGCACCCTGGGGACCACGCGTGCCACCTCCGGGGACCCCCTCCCTGCCAGCGTGCTGCCCTACAAGTCCTCCCTCCAGGTCTGGGCTGCAAGTATCCATGGGATGTGTTGAGCCTGGAGGTACCCACCACCGGGGTTGTGGTACCTGGAGGTACCTGGAGGTATCCACCACCCAGATGGAGAGGGCGGCCATCAGCTCTCCTCAGGCCTGGAAGAGCATGGTGGGGCTGGGGAATGACCCCGGCTGAGGGGCAAAGGGAAGCACCCGAAGGGAAACCCCCCCTGGGGAGCAGCTCCGAGGAGACACTGGAGAGGGAAAAAAAAAATAAAAAATAAAAGCAACTAGGGAAAGGAATCGTCTCTCTGATCTTCTGCAGGTAGGAGGTGGCACAGCTGCAGAGAGAGGGCTGGATTTTTAAGCTCACGACGCCCTTTAATTCATGCCTCGCGATGCTTTAGGCCTCCCTTGTGAGAAGGCCAAGGAACGAGAGGAGCGCGAGGTCCACAGCACTGGTTTTGACGGTGCTCGGGACGGGCAGAGGCCAGATGGTGGTCACAGGGCTGCTGCTGGTCCCCGGCTACTCAGGGACTCCCCTGTTTATCTCCAAACCTGCATCTCTTGAGCCGGCTCCGAACTTGGAGAGGATGCCCATACCCTGACAAATGGGGAGCTGTGCCCACATCGGGGACCCCCTCCAAGGAGGAAAACCTGCCTCAAGGTCATGGTCTCGTCCCCCGAGCCCAGCGGGGACACCACCGAAGGCGGGGGGGTGCTCACGGATGTCCCCTCCCCATCACCTCAGGGTGCTGGGGGGGGGGGCACAGCCCCATGGCAGCTCACACACGTCCTCCCTGCACCTCCCCCCAACCTCTGGGGAGCAGAAGACCCCAAGGCCATGCGGATCTGGGGTGACCCACCGGAAGGGACCACGGGCATGGACCCCAGGGGCTGGGGATGGGTCCATGCCCGTGGTCCCTTCCGGTGGGTCACCCCAGATCCGCTGGGGGATCAGAGGATGCCAGCCTTCGGGGTGTGGGACATCTTTGCTGGACATCTCAGCTCCTCTTCTCCCCTTGAACCCTCCCTCCTCTGCGTTCACCCCTCCTTGGGGAAAAAGGGGACACACACACACCCCCCCCCACCCCCAGCATCATCCCTCGGGCTGTACCTCTTCCCCTCCTCACCCCTTTGCCTGGACGTGGGTGTGGGGTCACGCCAGGCCACCACAGCCCGGCTGAGGATGGTGACCAGCCAGGTTTGTCCCCATCACCCGTGTCCCGCTGTGCGGTGGGCACCCCTCGCCCCGGATGCCCCCCGCACCCACCGGGGATGGCCGCATCCCACCCTGCTTGCCCCGGGGGGGCGGTGGGGACCGGGGAAGCGGAAAGGTGGAGGGACCGGGGGAGTGGAAAAGGGGGGTGATGGACGGACGGACGGACGGACGGACACGCCGGGGACGGACACTCACCGATCTTGGCCAGGCTGGCCACCAGGATCCAAGCGGCCACCAGGCAGGGAGCCTGCACCTCCCGCCACTGCCACCGCAGCAGCTCGGCGCCCTCCGGGACGGCGGCGGGGCCGGGGGAGGCCGCCGGGGGCTGCATGGCTCCCCGCCGCTCCCCGCCGCTCCGCCGCGCCACCGGCCCCCGCCCGCGTCACGCGCACGTGGGGCCG
>QJSC01020919.1:0-13800 GCA_003697955.1 Calidris pygmaea
CCTGCCTTTTCACGCTAGCATTATTGCTGCACATCTTTGGAGTAAACATCCTGATTTTAAAAGAATTTGTTTACATCTTATTAATAAAATGAATGACACTTCAGAGACAGAAATGGAAAATTGCCACAAGAGATGTCAATTAAGTCTGAGTCAGTCTGGGTAAATTGAAATCTTTATTTTGATTTAATTTAATGTTCTGCGCATATGAGGCACTTTTATCAAACCAAGGAATCTTCGTATAGAGAGAAATGCCTCACATTGCCCTATTAGCACTAAATTGATTCATAATTAGAGGAAAATGTTGTTGCCTCGTATGATCTCGACTGTCAAAAGGAATCCAAATGCTGTGATGGAGTTTTCACTTTAGCACTCAGTCCCATGTTAGCAGCCGTTAACAGCTGTAGTCAGTTCCTAAGTTACCACTGATGGGGTTTGCTTCCATAAGAGAGTGGTCACTGACCTTTGAGATGGAAATTGTTAATGCCAGTTTTACAATTGTCATGTAAAATTCTTCTTTTTCCAAAAGCTTAACTGCAAAAATCTACAAAGAGAAGCAGAAAAAGTAACTCAAGAGCACCACAGCCTGCAGTGGTCACAATAAACAGAGCACAGAACACAGCCTGGTCACAGGCTGAGGGCAATCCTAACTGAGCAGTAAAAAGCTTCATATAAGTTCTGTCATTGAACTGTTAACGCAAACAAGGAAGATGGACTTCCAGGTACTCTCCTGAAAGGATCTTCATGGAGTAACTGCATGGAAATGAGCCTATGGCTATGAGGAGGAAGAGCTATGAAGTGTACGGTGAAAGGCAGCTGTACCACATTTCCACCAGGAAAGAGCGGAAGAATAGTTTAGTGTTGGCAAAGTTAGTGAAAAGTTCTTCCTGGAGCTAAACTGTCACATTATTGGGCAGCTTGGTGATGAGCCATAAGAAACATCAACAAGCAGGAAAGGAATTTTGGCAACTATAACAAATCAAGTATTTTTGCTTGGGATTCTAACAACAACCAACAACTTGAGGCAGGTTAATATTTCATACCTCTCCACTTGACCCATTTTGAAGTGCTAGATCTTTTATGCCTGAAAGGAGGATTTCCTTGACATCAAAGTTGGATAAGAGATTTAAGGGAAAAGAAAACAGCACCCTCACCCCCCACAAAGGTCTAGGAGACTATAATAATTAACTAGAACACTTTTAATACAAAGATTTTCCTAAAGCTGAGAAAGATGTAAGTTTTCAGCCATAGAGAACAGAGACATTCCAAAATACGACAGTGTGTTTTTTCTCATCACTTACTGATACTTCTCAAGTGCAATCTGAAAACAGGAGAACTATTTGGAATACAGAGGAGGTGCCAGAAGGATCTGAATTTGATGATACCTGGGACCCCAGAGAACAGCCAGAGTGAGCGAGCTGAGACTGCCTGCATGGGCTTTATAGAGCATTAATAGAAATGGCAGTTAAACAGCATCTACTGCATTTGAGAGAAACAGCCATCCAAAAAGCTTGTGGCATGAAAGGAGAACAGAAAGGATATTTTTGTTGCATCTCACACAACACGTGAGGAGTGATTTTAACCTCTCCCTTAGAAACCTTCAGATCTCGTAACAGAAACAGAGTAGGTTTTCCCCATCGCAAGACTACTGGCTGTGTCAGATACTTGTATAAAGTGGGATTTGGAGGGGGAGTCAGCCAGCAAAACAATTTACTAGCTTCAAAAAACGCGCCATTTGTGTGAAATACCTGTCTTTTCCCCCTGCAACCGAGATTCATTTATGCTTCATGCTCATAAATTCATGAAGTACTCCAACTTATATTTGCATTTCAAAGAATTAAGTTCTTTAGAGACAAATAGTACTATAGGAAGGTAGGTGACATGCAGGCAGTTTGGAACTTTTAAATCTTGTCATTCAATCTTAGTCTATTGAGGGACAGCCTAAACCCAGGCTTTTCCCTCACTCATTCACCTGAAGCCTCACCATACAGCTGTACATGTGTTCTTGAAACCCTCACCTGTGAGTTACAGAACAGCCTCTCTTTGTGTTGTGGGCACAACAGAAGCTGTTCTTATGCTATTTTTTGACCCCTCCCCTCCCTGCTGGGTAAAATGCAGAGCTTCTCTAGCCTCAAGCAATTATGAGCTGTGTTGCAGAGATGAAAAGAGTGGAAGTCTCTGTGACAGTTCGTCAAATTGAATCAAGATGTCTCAAAAGGAAAGCAGATGAGTCAAAAGGTGCAACCACAGCTATTAGACATTTCTCATTGATTTGGGAATTATTACATACAAGTATAAACACTGGAGAATTGGAAAAGACTTTCTCTGTGCTCTTCCCAACAGCTTAGAATTGACTCTCTCCACTTACTACGTGAGAGAAGGCAGATTGGGTGCAGGGAGAGGAAAGAAATTATAAAATAAAGCTCATTATGTGTTATTTGCACCCCTTCAGCATTTTGCTGAAGAGACACATAAAGAGCAAAGCAGAATTGAGCATTAGGGCAGGCCTGCTAAATACATGATAATTCACTTCCCTCTACTATCCCTTCCTATTGCCCATAGGAATGGGCATCATGACCACATTTAGCATTTAAAAGTCCTGGCAGCAGACTTGTTGACCATGTGCTTTCCTGCACCCTTGTGACAGAACAAGCTTCACCACCTCAAGTCACCACACAAGAACCATTTTTCTAATGGCACATCTAAATTTTTAATTGAGTACAAATT
Organism: Calidris pygmaea; assembly: GCA_003697955.1. Classification (NCBI taxonomy): domain Eukaryota; kingdom Metazoa; phylum Chordata; class Aves; order Charadriiformes; family Scolopacidae; genus Calidris; species Calidris pygmaea. Next base: position 2,725 of record QJSC01020919.1, read on the forward strand.
CCACTTATAGGTACCTGCACAAAAGAAGGTACCCAAAAGTACTTTATTGCCCGAAAGTACAGAAAACAAGGCCCGCTTTCACAAGTGGAAACACAGGGAATTGGAAACACAAACTCCAGCCAGTGGCAGGAGGAACCCGAGTCTCTCAGACAGCTCCTGCTGGGGACAGCTCTTCCTTAAGTTGTCCCTGTAAAGACCTGAATCAAAGCTTAGAAGTCCCAGCTGAAGATAGTCAGGTTCCACTGAAGTTCTGGAGAGCTCAGCCATGGAGCCACAGAGGGCTTAAATCCCTCAGGGGCAGCCTCTGTGTATCTCAGCAGCCTGCAGGCAGTTAGAAACACCGGGAACAAAGGACACTACTTCCAGCACAAACTTCATGCAGTCTCTGAGACCAGAGTCGGGGAATTCCAGTCAGTCACTGCAAAGACTGGCTTTGGAACAAACAAAAAAATTTATTACAAGGAACAAACCCAGATTGTGATTGGAGACCTAGGTCCCCAGCAACCTCTATTTTCTCAGGTGGTGTTGCATTAATCCTTTAAACATTGAGTCCTTCAGTCAAATGCAAACCGAAAATTGCGCTCTTGCTCCTTGCGGCGGCTCTCACAGACCTTTGTCACCTCTTCTACCTTTCTCTGCAACACGGCTGTGGGAGAAACAAGGCATTAGGCTTACAATCACCCTCAAAAACACAACCCTGCACAGGTTAGCCTGCAGAAGGAGAAAGAAAAGCATTTGACTTTTGACAGTCATTGAGATTTGACTATGCACAAAGGAGGAAAATCCAACACAAAGCACTGCTAACCCTCCAAGGCAAAGAAGATTGGCTAAAAAGTACTTTGAGGCATTCAGGGACCACCAGGCAGAAGGCTGTTGACACTGTCTGCCATACCAGTTTGTTGCAGTTTCAGGGCACAGCATCAGAGAGCAAAGCCTCCATCAACAGGAACTGCAGGTCCCCAGCTTGAGGAAAAGCAATTGCTCTAGAAATCAGTTTCCCCTACCCATCTCCTGCTGAACTCACTTCAAGTTACACAAGTTACAGGCCAACCACACAATCTGCTAGAAGTATAGACATATTTTCTTGCTGGATATCACAACTTAAGCCACCAATTGATCATCAACTTGATATGCAGCAGGTAGTGCAATATACCAAAAAAAAAAATCTTGGCACAAGCTAAAGCAACTTCTAGTTTCATTCCATGAAAGCTTATCAGAAGCTATTCAACAGGGCTATGGCATTATGTCAGCCCATGGCTTCCAGATGGATATTCCAGGTTGGGTTTTATTTCGTACAGCATGCCAAACCCAGAATCTTCCAGTAACATTAGGCAACACACAGCAGTTCACCACGCAAAAATGCCTATGGCATAAAATGGCAGTTTGCCTCACAGATGTCTCTCACCCAACTTGGAATTCCATTGTAACTACAGAAGAAAACACTTTCTGGCTCCCTCAGGACAAGGCAGAAGGTTAGAACAAGGCTTTGTCCAAACACCCCTTTTTTCTTATGGAAGCAGCAGCGCCCTATGGCCATGCTCAGCCAGTTCATTTAATTGTGGCAAGTTAAAAGCGATTTGAATCAAGTGCCACAGTTGCACAGAATTGACCTAGGAAAGATCATGTGGCAATTTGTTTCCAAAGGAAAAAAAACCCTGACAACATCACCTACAGCACAGATAGATGTCCCAGTTCTGGCTTGTGGGGTATTGGGGTTTTTTTAATTAAAAAAACCCCAAAGTGCTAAGAAATGTGTCCTTCTTAGGACAACTCCATTTACAGATGGCAAGCGCTATATGAAGGCTTAATTGCATCATTTTTCTACCACACCACGTAAATGAACACACTGAGACATTTTCTTTGATACTGAATGGCAGAAGTAAAAATAGGTCTCCCTTCTAGGAAAATTTAAAGGAAACAGGTTGCTGTTTTCACACACATTCTGTGAAGTCAGAATTCTGATGCCACAGGAGCTGTACCACATGGTCCAAGAAAGGCAAGTATGGAATGCAGATGTAAGCACGTATGTTCTGGGAAAAAAAGCCAAATTAAACCCTGACCTAAGCCAAGAACATAATTTCAACACGGATAGTGGTATTTCTGCTTTCTCCCAGGCAGTACACCAGCTGTGAGCACCTTCACAGTGCTGCAGCCAGACAGCGCAGTTCGGTGCTGGCGAGAGCAGCGCTGCTTTATTCTGCCGTGCCCCCGTGTGGCTGCTGACATCAGTTCAAATCAAACCCGGGTAGAATTCTTGAGTCCCTCACAAGGAGGCACCCCTGGGGAGAAAAGTTCCTTTTTTATGTTTGTTTTTAGAATGGCATAATGGCATCATACTAGTTACAAATGAATCCAAGACAAGAAACAACACTCCACTATCAAGTTTTCATTCTTGAGTGCATCTTCTGCTCTGACTACACCTCAGGTTATTGCTGCTCTGAAATTTCCACACTCCAGTGTTTAGCAAGGCTGCAGATAAGCACATGCCACTCAACCTTACCTGGATTTGGGGTTCCCTTTGCAGGGGAGAGGATGATATCATTACAGACACAGCCCTCCTCAACAATTTTCCTATTCCAAAGGGAAACCCCACAACATTTTAGAAGCTGCAGTATTTAACCATAGTTTGACAGAACAAAGCACAAGCTTTTCAAGTCCTCTGCTTTGCACTGAGGCATTTCAAGCAGCGCTTTCTGTAAAACATTGGCAGTTGCCAGGAATCACTTCTCAGCAGAGGCCTTTCATGCACATCAGCAGAATTCAAGAGCAGAAGGGACAGTGTCATTGAAGGTGAGGAGGAGAAGATTCCTCAGGGATCTTCAGAAATTCATTGATGTTCAAGAAACACTTGCCCACGCACTACATGCTTTCTATTTACATTCCCAAAAAGCTGCAAGACAACTCTCACCTGAGTTCTGGTCAATCCACTGCAATGAATCCATGTGGGCATTCAAAATTTTACAGATCTGCTGAAGCTGAGCAGAAAGAGAAGGTGCAAGTCAGTTTTTAGGCAGTGTAACAAATCAGAAGAGTAAGACAGCTGCAAAAAAAAAAAACACTCAGTCTGCAATAATGAAAGGAAATTTTTACTTAAAAAAATCTTCTCAGTAAAGTTACGAGGAGCATCAAGATCAATTTAACACATACCAGAAAGAGCTGGTATTTGAGATCTTTTCACGAGGATAGAAAAGAACGCAAGGAAAAATTAGCAGCATCTGCAGAGCTAATAATACCCTTCTGAGGTTGTAACTAGAAGCAGTAGAATACCCAGGAGTGGACAAAGACAGAACTGTTTAAACATCCTTTGTCTCTTACTAAGAAACAAAAAATAAAGCTTGGATTTACCGGGTCACTTGTGTCTGNTGCCATTCGCTTCAACTGAGCATCTATGTTTTCAGCCAGTTTATAGCTGCAAAACATGTAGGAACCCAGGTTTAAAGTGAACTTCATACTTTAAATGTACTTCAGAAGACCCGCTCCCAGTCACACAAACTTTAGGCAGACTTTCATTCCACACCTTTCAACCAAGGCTGGCAAATACACAGGAGCAGCACCACGGAGATTCTACCACACAGATGAAGTAACTCCTGCCCTCTTTCTTTCTCAAGAAATATAAGCAATAATGCAGAGGAATTTCTGGAAGGCTTTGTCAGAATTGAAGGAACCAGCCAGAGCAGGATCTTCAGGACTGATATCTCTTAAACCAGACAAACACTTCTCTTCATAAGCCTGCTACGATTCAACACTTAAGGCTTACAAGGGTGCTTCAGCCACACATCAGGCATTCTGCTCTCATCACTTCTGTCACTAAATAATCACTAATTGTCAGAGATTATGCCAAAATTAGTAACTTTTCCCAGACAGCTAAGTAGACCAACACCCAAAGAGCTTTTCATGCTGATTCCAGTCACATTCCCCCTGTTTCTAATACGTAAAATCTAAGTTGCCTGGAATAAAACAGGGTTACATNTTGATGTTCAAGAAACACTTGCCCACGCACTACATGCTTTCTATTTACATTCCCAAAAAGCTGCAAGACAACTCTCACCTGAGTTCTGGTCAATCCACTGCAATGAATCCATGTGGGCATTCAAGATTTTACAGATCTGCTGAAGCTGAGCAGAAAGAGAAGGTGCAAGTCAGTTTTTAGGTAGTGTAACAAATCAGAACAGTAAAAGCCAGCCTGCCTGTCCCTGCCTTCGGAACATGATGCAAGCAAATTCCTCTTATGTACAGCTCCACTGACTGTCCAGTCACTTTGATAGCTTCTCTTTACCATCAAGAAAACAGACTGGTTTTGACTATATGCTTGTGGATTAGGCTTATTCCAATTCCTGGAATAAGCCTAGGAACACCTAGGAACCACCACAACATAAATCGCCTTAGGCCTAAGGTGGCAAAAGTAAAAATGAATGGGAAAAAAACTCAGTCTGCAATACTGAAAAGAAATTTTTACTGAAAGAAGCTTCTCAGTAAAGCTACAAAGAGCATCAAGATCAATTTAACACACATCAGAAAGAGCTGGTAATTCAGATCTTGTTTTCAGGAGAATCCAACAGCAATGTAAGGAAAAAGTATCAGCATCTACAGAGCTAATTCTGAACAAAGTTTAGATTTGCCACAAGGAACACGCAAGCAGTGGAGCAGGCAGAGGGATCAACATCAAGAAGGGCCTCCAAAACAAGTTGTAATCCAGGCAAAAATTAGACAACGTGCAAAAAACCTGAGTTCATATCAGAATGAGATACTTTGAAAACTACATGCTGTGTTATAGTGCAGTTTGACCAGAAGAAAAACAAGCCAAGAACAAAAAAAAAAAATACCATTCCAAGGTTTTAACAAGAAGCAGTACAGTATCGAAGTATGGACAATCACCAAGTTCGAACTGTTTAAATATCCTTTGTCTCTTACTAAGAAACAAAAAATAAAGCTTGGATTTACCGGGTCACTCGTGTCTGCTGGGCCTCTTGATGTATTCAGGTGCTCAGTGATGTCCTTCAGATCTTGTGCCATTCGCTTCAACTGAGCATCTATGTTTTCAGCCAATTTATAGCTGCAAAACACATGGGAACTCAGATCAGAATATTTAAAGTGTATTTCAGAAGACCTGCTCCCAGTCACACCAACTTTGGGCAATCAGAATTTCATTCCATGCCTTTCAACCAAGGCTGGCAGATGCACGGGAGCAGCACCAGGGAGACATTCTACCACACAGATGAAGTAACTCCTGCCCTCCTCCTCTCTCAACAAGTACATGGAGACAGACAAGCAATAGTGTAAAGGATTTCTGGAAGGCTTTGTCAGAATTGAAGGAACCAGCCTGTCCCGATTCTTCAAGATTCGTCACTCTTGAACCAAACACTTCTCTTCATAAGCCTGCTATGATTCAACACTTAAGGCTTACAAGGATGCTTCAACCACACATCAGGCATTCTGCTCTCATCACTTCTGTCACTAAATAATCACTAATTGTCAGAGATTATGCCAAAATTAGTAACTTTTCCCAGACAGCTAAGTAGACCAACACCCAAAGAGCTTTTCATGCTGATTCCAGTCACATTCCCCCTGTTTCTAATACGTAAAATCTAAGTTGCCTGGAATAAAACAGGGTTACATNTGGTGTCTTACGTCCTCTCCCGTTCTTCATCTGCATGCTGCAAGTAGATCGTCCCGCTCTGTTCCTTCACAGACTCCTCCAGAGGGGTCAGCAAGTCTTCCAGCTCTTTCTGCTGTGACAGAATGAAGTCCAGCTCCTGATCCAGTCTGAAAAGAGAAAGTGTCAACGACTCCACTGAGAGGTTACAGACACTCTACACTCCCTACACCACAAGGTGGGAAGATGCAAAAGAGCAACAAAATCATCTCAAGTCTTCATAGTTTCGTACCTCTTCTGATCAAGCTTCACTTTCTCTACTTCTCTGTGTAGAGAGGTAATCTGGAAACAGGAGACATTTAATTATTCTATGAAAATTCAAAAGTCAACCCATAAAAGAAGAGTAGTGGAACGTAGAAAGCCAGCACCATACAAATGGCTGCTGTTTCTACAAGAAACAGTTTTACAGTTCTTTTATTATTTTTTTTAATATTTACATACCAAAACTGAGTAAGGGAGATTTGGCTTTGAAAGCTCCACTCTAAGATAACTTGTTATCACACAGTAAACTCAAAGAACAGACTCCGAGGCTTCAAATCCAGAACCGACACACAGTGAGGCTTTCACAAGCACCATTCACATCTATTTTTTTTACGTCAGAAGTCACACTAGATGGCTTCCTCCATCTGTAGCACTTAAGGCCTTGAAAGATCTAAAGCACGATCAGGTTACACCAGATGTCACCTTACCTTCTCCCCATTCTCTATCAGAGTCTGATCCCAGGCATTAACTTGTGTTGCTTGATGGAGGAAATGTTTCTCTTGGTCCTCCAGTTCCAGACTCCACTTGTTTATCAAACTCTCCAGCTGGGCATAAGTCATCACTGGAGGTGCACTGAGAGGAAGGGCAAGACAGTACAGAACAGGAGATCAAAAACCAAAATATAAACATGACAACACTCCTTTTCCCTTGCTCCACCAGACACCAGCACTGATACTGCCTCTTGCCCCAGCCAGAAAACAGTCCGTTATAACAAAATGCTCACCTGGTGGTTGTTGTGGTGGTTATGGCAGCTGTAGAAGTCCCAGCTCCAATGGCACCAGTTGTAGTTAATGGCTTAAGATTCAAAGCAAATCCAGAAGCAGCAGTAGTGCCTGAAAGAAGAGATTCAAGTTAAGCAGAAGAGGACATATATGCTATATAACAAATCGAGAACAGGTCCAATATGGTCTTTTAAGCGCAACAGTGTTATGAGTTCACATAGGTCCCTTAAACACAAAGCAAATCCTACATCTATCAAGATGGGGAACGAAGCACATCTTGACACAAAGGGAGTGGACTCTAAATGCTTGACTAGTAGCTCTAGTAATACAAGGAACTATCAGCCTCCATTTAACCTGGGCATTATTCAAAAAAATCCACAAAATTAGCCCACACACTTCTTAATCTCCTCACATTAGACCTAATAACTACCAGCACACTCAGTTCCTCTCCTGCATCTGCACAGATGATGAGATTTCTGTGTTTTCACAAAGCTAACAGTATCTATCAGATGGTGTTGTCAGCCAGTCCCGCGGCAATTCTAGGTATTGAACTCAAATTCTTCACAGTCACTCCAGAAACAAGCTTTAGAAAGACCTTGAGAGCTGAGCAGCATCCATGTTTTTACACTGAAAACTGATCCCATACTTTCAAACTTACAATATGGAAGAAACACATAAGGCCGAACTGAAACAAAAACCATCTGTCTAATAGTCCCTGCAAGTCTTCGGCCTCTCCCTCCCCTCGTATGACAATTCTGCATCTACACAGGCAGGCTAGAGAAGGAGCAGCCAATCTATTTACATTACTTGCTCCAGACCAGAACATCAAAGTCTACAGGCCCTCCTTCTCCCAAAGTCCCTCTGCTGTCAACAGGCTCTCAAAAGTCATAAGTAACTGTGCATTTGGGGAGATGGAAAGGAGGATTAGAAAAAGAAATATTGTTATTTTCAGTTACTGGAGGGCATTAGTAATTAGAACTGCTGTGCTGCTACATCAGCACAACCCTTTAAGCTACTACAGAGCACTGAAGTCAGGCTTCCTTCTCTTCAACTACTTCCAGCATCTGGTTCTTACTAGTGGTTGTGCTTGTTGTGGCAGCTGTAGTTCCAGGAACTTTTAACCCAAACCCAAGGGTTCCAAGACTGGCCGTCCCAGCAGAAGGGGCACCAACTGTAAAAAGACAAAATAAAGAGTCTCTGTCATCCATTACATACAGACCCCCTTTGAAAAGCTCTACCCTGGTTGCTCACTCATCTCCATCTCGTCTTTATTTATATTAATGAGGATCACTTTACATGACAGATCACCCAGACAAGACATGAAAAAAGGCAGGCTGAAGGAATAAAATAGCCAGAATGCTCTGCCTAAGTTTTCAGAGGCAGAAGACAGACAGCATTACATATGGAACAGTTGCATTAACTCTGGCATACATTGACATTTACTGTAGCTATGTCATCCCCACAATCAAAGGAAACTAAAATCTCATTGCATCTCATTGAAAAAGAAACTGTTAGGACTGTCTCCAAACCTGGGCTACTGCCTTAAAGCTATCTGAAAACAAGCACTATTTCCTACACAAAAAAAAAAGATTTTGCAAGAGGAAACTGGCCAGTTATTACCACAGGGGCCTGCAAGCCTCTGGCTGCATGAATACTTGTTTTTAGCACCCTGCATCTCCACTGTCACAGGCCACTGCTCTTAAAGAATTGACAACACCTATTGCAAGAGGCAGACATAAGCAGACTCAAGGCACTGGGATCTGGACGACAGCAGCTTAAACCTCACCAGAGACCTCAGCTGTGGAAATTCTACCCAGAATTAGAAATAAAAATATTCATACACGGCTAAAGCTGTCCCAGGCTGCTGCCCACCCCGAGTCTGAAGTGTGCTTTGGTCGGAACAAAACCCTCCNACTGACAGGGAGCACCAACCACACTGCTCAGTTCTTCCCCCAGCAGAGGAAATCCACCTGTTGTGACTTACGTGAGAGGCCCGTGGTGGTAGATGATGTCGGTGCTGAGGAACTCACTATAGACGCAAACAACGTAGGCCCCGTTGAGCCAAGAATGGAGGTTGTGGTGGTAGCAGCAGTTGTAGCAGCTGTGGATGTTACTACAAAAGAAAAAAAACATCAACCTTGTACAATCATGCTGAGAATGTGACACAAATATGCCCATTTACACCAGTTTCTTATGGATGTAAGAATTTTAAATTTTTTTTGTTTCCCCTGTATTTTACCTCAATCTCTTTTCCAATGTACCCTTTGAACCTGTGGCTTCTTTCCACTACGCTCCATCAACAAGCACAGAATGAAATTCAGCACATGGGATGCAACAAAAAATACAGAATACTAGGTCCAATGGCTGCATGAACTGTCTACGATGACTGATGCCATCACAAATTCACAGTAACAAATGCTTCCAGCCCATTTTCAGACGCCAGGTTAGAAAACTCTTCCCAGAAGGAAAGCAGATTCACAAAGGCTGGAGTAACCTGGAGATTCCTAAAACCACTTCCTACCTCCAAGTTTTGTTCCAAAGGACAAAGCAGGTTTCTGGTTGGTGCTTGTGGTCGGCATTGCCACAGGAGCACTCGTGGCTGCTGTTGAAGTCAATGACCCAAATGTTAGACCTGGAACAAGCAGAAATAAAAAAGAAAAGATGAATCTTTCAGTAGAGAGGAAACAATCACAGCAACATGCAACTTACAATCCTCAAGAGCACAAGAAGTAGCATGAATTTTCAATGTAAGCAATACTCTACATTGTCCAGGAAATGAACTGGGGCTAAAAAGCCTCACTCTCCAAAGCCAAAGGCTCAAAAGCAACTGTTACTCACCACTGAAGGCCCTGGAGAAGCACAGCAGAAAGCCCTCCCAGTCCAGCCACCCGCTTCATTTCTCACCAGCAGAAGCAGGAGCTGCACAACCTCCACACCAGCCCCAGCTGCCCTCCCTCCTGACAGCGCCTGCCATCTCAAGCCCACACACTCACCTGGGGGCTGCCCCCCGAGGCTGAAGGGGGCCGTTGACTGCGTTGTCACCCCTAAGGTGGCCGCGGTGGTGGCAGCAGCTGCTGTTCCAAAGGTCAACCCCGCGGGCGCTGCTTGTGGAGCTGCAGTGCCAAGGGTGGAGGTGGCTGTTCCAGCCTGTGCTGTGGTACCACTGGAAAAAGTAAACCCTCCGGTTGTCCCAGACTGAGCAGTGGTGCCAGTAGAGCCAAACATGAAGCCAGAAGGAGCTGCCGCTTGGCTCGAGGGCGTGCTGGTTGGTACAGAGCTCCCCAACCCAAAGCCCCCTGTGATTCCAGTAGTCTGAGTTGCCGTGCTGCCACCAAGGTTTATTTTTGGTGCATTTGCCCTAGGGAAGAAAAGAAAAGAAGGCAATCTGTTGGAAATGTACTCCCAGCCAGGTACCAAATCAGCTTTCTCACAGAACATCTGCTGACAGCAGCAACCACCTTTCAAAAAGATGTGCACTTGAACAGGTTAATGCTTCGGTTTTGACAAAGCCTGTATCACAGCTCCTGTCACCTGCAATCCTTCCTAAGGCTCTTTATTCTGAACCCCCCCACAGTTACCACATCAGGGTAAATAAAGTCGCTCATTCTCTCAGCTCCTCAGCACCCTTTTCACCTCCTCTACACAGGACTATTTTTTGTCAGCTAACTGCTACTGCCGGGCCCCACGTCAGCTCCCTTCCCACTCCTCCCATCTGGCAAGCCTCCGCAACAGCACTTCTGAAGAAGCCCTTCAAAGCCTACAGCCTCTCGTAAGGGCAGGACGGACCCACTTGGATGAAGAACCATTCCAGATTCAGATCAGAAAGAACGCTTTATAACCCAGAGGCAAACTTTTACCATCTCTTCATGCAAGCATCAATATCCCGATTTCAGGCTGAGGCGTGGAACAGCTTATTCTTAACACCCAGCTGAAAAAGCCAACACCGACAAATAACGGGACCCACCAAACGCGTTTCCCAAAGGGCTATCCTGCAGCAGGAACTCTAAGGCACAGGAACAACGGGGCTGCTCACGGAGAAGCCCTCCCAAAGGGCCTCCTCGCCCACTCGCGCTCCCCAGCGGCCTCCAACCCCCCGCCCCGGCAACGCCCGGGCCCCGACGCCCCTCTCACCCCAGCGGGAACACGCTCGCTGCCGGCGCCGCGGCGGCCGTCGTCGGCGTCCCGAAGCTGAAGCCGCCCGGCTGCGCGGCCGTGCTCGGCGTGCTGAAGGAGAAGAGCCCGGCGGGCTGGCTGCTGGCCGCCGTCTGGGCCGCGGACCCGAAGCTGAAGCCCCCCGAGGCGGCGGGCGTGGAGAAGGAGAAGCCGGTCGTGGCCGTGGTGGCGGCCGTCTTCGGCGTGCCGAAAGTGAAGCCGCCCCCGCTCCCGGCACCGCCCGACCCGAAGTTGAACTGGCTCATGGCGGCTGCGGGAACGGGCACC
>QJSC01020919.1:14264-95363 GCA_003697955.1 Calidris pygmaea
CCTCGCTGCCAGGCCTGAGCCAAGGCGTCCAGTGCTGCCCTGGCCCTGGCTGCAGGAGCTGCAAACCCACCTTGACAGGGCGTCTGCCAGAGCCAAGAGTCGCTGTGAGGCTTGAGCTGCGATTGCACCCACTGCCTGAGGAGAGAAAGGGTCTCTAATCTAAGCACAGAGAGAAGAGGTTGACTGTGTTCCGTTATACATGTTTTGATGTCACACATGTAAGAGCTTGGTGTAACTTCACCCTTCCAGAACACACAGCAGGAACATTGTGCTTTACAGACAGCACAGAACATAATTTTTTTTATTCATCTGTCACTCATTTTGTCCGCACAGGTTATTGGGGAATGCTGATATGGACAGTCTTTCCTCAGGCACTTCTCTGCAGTTCCTGGCTAAACTGCTTTGTGATGCTCCAGAGGAAGAGGAGGAGGATGAACCTGTGGTGAGTCTTTCATAAGAAATGCTGATTCTTTTACATGTGGTGCCACAGTCTGACCATGTTAACTGAGGAGAAGCAAACCCTTCTTTGACCAGAGTGAGCAAAAAGAGAATGACAACCGTAGAAGGCTTTGGACTGACAGAAACAGGTAGATACTAGAAGATACTTTTAGGGTATCAAGCTCTTGAGGGAGACAGTAAGGTACATGCCCCAGGAAAGCAAGGATGCAATTGTGACAACAAAATAGGAGGGAGGTTTAATTTTTCAGCCTGAAGGACGTGAGAACAGGTAGCTGAAAGAGCTTGGAATACCTTAGACTTCCCCCTGCTTTTCCCTGAAGCCTGCCAGCGATGAAGGCAATTACAGCTAAATGCTTCCTACGAAGGGGAAAAAGCTAATGCTCAACTTCTGAGAAAAGCCTAAAATATCCAGAGGCAACTGAGGGTACTGATTCTGTGTGTCAGGCGTTGAAGAACTGTAGAGAGAATTGATCACTGCAGTACCACGGATCTGTTGGTGACTGTAGAGTAGGAAAGGGTGAGTAATCGTTCTACGGTGAATGATTAATGAGAGAAATATCTTTCTGTTCTTCTCTATCAGTTCCTCTCAGGACTGGGTGAAATTCACAGCTGTAGGAAAATGTACTTTTTTAGCTGCAATATACAAGTTACAAAAATGGCAAGTTCCTCCAAATTGCTCCTCAACAAAGAGCCAGCTGGCTGCCCCAGCAGTCGGGCACTAGTAGTGGCAACGGTAGCAATATTTGGAATAAAAGGGTTGTGTATCCCTTGACGTTTCCTTTCAGTAGGTGGTAGATGTGGTCCTTCACGCTCTTCACTCCCATTCAACTGTTAAATCCCTGCCTTTTCACGCTAGCATTATTGCTGCACATCTTTGGAGTAAACATCCTGATTTTAAAAGAATTTGTTTACATCTTATTAATAAAATGAATGACACTTCAGAGACAGAAATGGAAAATTGCCACAAGAGATGTCAATTAAGTCTGAGTCAGTCTGGGTAAATTGAAATCTTTATTTTGATTTAATTTAATGTTCTGTGCATATGAGGCACTTTTATCAAACCAAGGAATCTTCGTATAGAGAGAAATGCCTCACATTGCCCTATTAGCACTAAATTGATTCATAATTAGAGGAAAATGTTGTTGCCTCGTATGATCTCGACTGTCAAAAGGAATCCAAATGCTGTGATGGAGTTTTCACGAAGCACCCTTGGTCTCCTGCAATATTTTCGTGGCAGGCAAAGCATGGCAATTTTGCCCAAATGCCATGGAAACTAATGCTCAAAAAGCACTTCTGTCTGTAATCCTGTGCTTCTGGGAGTGCTGCTTAAACCCAGTGTGTCGAGGCCACTTCCTGCAGGGTGACAGTGCGGAAGAGCAAATGTTCAGTGGTTCGGCCATGAAATCACGGGATAATGTTTTTTGGATTCTAGCGGGGATTTGCTTGACCTCAGACAGCACTTTCTATTTATTGAGATTATCTTTGTTACTGAGCTGAGCTCTAGGAAAACTGATGGAAGTTCCATTTGCCTTTTTTGCAGCCACGCTCTTCTGTTAGTGCCATGACTCCTGCTAGCATTGGACCAGTAAAGAAAGAGAGCACTGGTAAGGAGGAGTGTTTGTAGGCTTTAGCACTCGGTCCCATGTTAGCAGCCGTTAACAGCTGTAGTCAGTTCCTAAGTTACCACTGATGGGGTTTGCTTCAATAAGAGAATGGTCACTGACCTTTGAGATGGAAATTGTTAATGCCAGTTTTACAATTGCAGTGTAAAATACTTTTTTTGCTTGAAAGCATAACTGCAAAAATCTACAAAGAGAAGCAGAAAAAGTAACTCAAGAGCACCACAGCCTGCAGTGGTGATGATAAACAGAGTATGGAACACAGCCTGGTCACAGGACTGGGATGAGCGTAGCAGGAAAGGAACTGTGGGAACTATAACAAATCAAGTATTTCTGTTTGGGATTCCTATAAAAAGCAGAGATTCTACTGTAAAAACCTTCAAGTTGCAGATTTAGAACCATAGAATCATTTAAGTTGGAAAAGACCTTTAAGATCGTTGAGTCGAACAATAAACCTGACGCGGCCAATTGTCTCTAAGCCCTGTCCCTCAGCATCACTTTTACACATCTCGTGAATACCTCCAGTGATGGTGACTCAAACACTTCCCTGGGCAGCCTGTTCCAAAATGCTTGACAACCCTTTTGGTGAAAGGGGTTACACCACTTATTACCAGCTTAGTAGAAAATATATTTTTGTCCATGTAGGACAGGCATAAACCATAGTATTCTGCCTGTGAAATTTCATGTGTCTTCAGTACCTCATCTGGACTGTGCTCAGTAATGAATGGGAAGAACTAGATTCCTATGTGAGGAGTAGGTCATTTTGTGAATGACTGTGCTCACTTAAAAATCTCCTGTTGGGGGACTTGGGGAAGGTTAATATTTCATACCTCTCCACTTGACCCATTTTGAAGTGCTAGGTATTTTATGCCTGAAAGGAGGATTTCTTTGACATCAAAGTTGGGTAAAGGAGATTTAAGGGAAAGGAAAACACACACCCCCACCGCAAATTCTCATTCACACAATACTGAGGTGAAGGAGATTATAATCATTAACTAGAACACTTTTAGTACAAAGATTTTCCTAAAGCTGAAAAAGATGTAAGTTTTCAGCCATAGAGAACAGAGACATTCCAAAACATGACAGTGTGTTTTTCTCATCACTTTACAGATACTTCTCAAGTGCAATCTGAAAACAGGAGAACTATTTGGAATACAGAGGAGGTGCCAGAAGGATCTGAATTTGATGATACCTGGGACCCCAGAGAACAGCCAGAGTAAGTGAGCTGAGACTGCCTGCGTGGGCTTTACAGAGCATTAATAGAAATGGCAGTTAAACAGCATCTACTGCATTTGAGTCAGCCATCCGAAAAGCTTGTGTCCTGGAAGGAGAAAGGAAGGATATCGGTGTTGCATCTAATGCAACACGTGAGGAGTGATATTAACCTCTCCCTTGAAAATTTTCAGATCTTGTAACAGAAACGTAGAGTAGGTTTTTCCCATTGCAAGACTACTGGCTGTGTCAGATACTTGTATAAAGTGGGATTAGGAGGGGAAGTTGACCAGGAAAACAATTTGTTAGCTTCAAAAAATACGCCATTTGTGTGAAATACCTGTCTTTTCCCCCTGCAACTGAGATACATTCTTGTTTCATACTCGTAAATTCATGAAGTACTCCAACTTATATTTGCATTTCAAAGAATTAAGCTCTTTAGAGACAAATAGTACTACAGGAAGGTAGGCGACACACAGGCAGTTTGGAACTTTTAAATCTTGTCATTCAATCTTAGTCTATTGAGGGACAGCCTAAACCCAGGCTTTCCCCTTGCTCCTAGAAAAACAAAACCAAAACTGTTCTTGAAACAAATACAATCAGGCATGTTAGCTGTAGTTTGTAGGAGTCCGAAAGCCCTCGGGATCAACCCACAAAGCAGCCTGTGCATTTTTAATCACTGTGTTCTGATGCAATATCCTGGAGTGCTAAATGCTGGAGCAGATGGACTGAAGCCCACAAAGCTGCACGTTGCACACTAGATTGTAGTCCAGAATCCTCATTTTTCTCAGCACCTAAATCATGCCATTAGATGTTCAGTTTCCTGATCTCAAGAGGAGACTGAGACCCACCTGGACTTAGACTCAGCATTTCTGGAAATGATTTGGCATTCACCTAAAACCTCACATACAGTTGTACATGTGTTCTTGCCCCTCACCTGTGAGTTACAGAACAAGCTCTCTTTGTGTTGTGGGCACAACAGAAGCTGTTCTTATGCTATTTTTTGACCCCCTCCCCTCCCTGCTGGGTAAAATGCAGAGCTTCTCTAGCCTCAAGCAATTATGAGCTGTGGTGCAGAGATGAAAAGAGAATGTAAGTCTCTGTAACAGATCATCATATTGAATCAAGGAAGATGGCCCAAAAGGAAAGCAGGTGGCTCAGGAGGTGCATGCAGAGCTATTAGACAGGTTTTCTCACTGACTTGGGAATGATTACATATGTGTATGAACATTGGGGGTGTGGAAAAGACTTTGCAACAGCTTAGAGAAGCGACTCTCTCCACTTTTGTTCAATTTAGTAGGAATAATGTATGTTCTAAAAGCCATCTTTAGTTTGTATTTCCTCATTCATTAAGTATCAAGTGCAAGGGAGTACATTATTCTCCCTATTGTAGATGCAAAGGGGTGGAAGATCCATTTTGGCCAAAGACAAAAGAATTACAATCTGACGAAAGTGTGACACTCAGGCTGCAAGAAAATGTTGAACAACAGAACAGAACCCATGTAATTGGGACAACATGCTTTTCAAATCTGTTTCCCAAGAGTTTGTGGTGTTTGACTAGTTGCTAAGTATGATACTCACATAGGATGCATTTCCTAATCCTGCAAAGGCTGGTTAGCTAAGTAGAGGCAGCAAAGTGAGCGCCTTGGAAGGTGGAGTGAATGTTCTTCACCCGTCTTCTAGCGAACTCAGTCATGGCTCTGAACAGAATCCCAGTGCAGATGTGTTGAAGACTTGAAGGGAGACCAAAAGAAGGAGGGGCAACGCAATGGGGATATTTAAAATCCTCTGAGAAATACAGTCTCCTTTAGTCTCTTGCGCCTTTTCCAGGATTATTAGGCAGCTACTTCTCTTTCTCAGGTATCAGATTTTGTTCAAACAGTGTGTGGGAACAGAGGACGTCTTCTTTGGGATGAGCAGAAAAGACCCCTCCACAGCCTGCTGTGAAGATATGGTGGTGAGCTGAGCTTGTGTCTCCCATCCCTTCTTTGTGTTCTTTCTCTGCTCTTTTCAATCTTGCCACCTTCTTGAGGGACTGAATGTAAACACAAAGCTGTATTGCTGCCTTTGACGTCCTGTAGGATTTTCTAGTAGCTCTTCCAGCATTTGTAGATGATGTTTACACTTGCTAACCTGAAGAACTCGTGTATCTTCTCAAGGACCTAGTGTGCTCAAGAGAATCTGTGCAAATGCATACGCCACATACAGATTTGAGGGAAATAAAAAGTAGCTCTGAGATGAAGTTTCATCTTGGACACAATTTTGGAACGGAGAGGGGCTGGGAAGCAGATGGTTTTCATCTGCCTGCATTTATTAGAAGGTATGTGAGTTAGCAGAATGCTACAATACCGTCAGTCTTTAAAGTTACAGGTATCAGATCCCGTCCCATTATTATATGATCAAAGACCTCCCTGCTTTCTGAACTTCAGGACAGCTAGAACCGCTGTGCAATTTTTCTAGTAGAAGCAAGCTGTCATTGGAATACACAAAGCCAGGGGGGTTTGCTGAAGGTAGAATACCTGTCAAGTACAGTGTCAGCTCAGAATTTTGAAGAAAATAGGATATCAATATACATCACTAAGATACTGAAATCAGTGATTATCACTGTCATATTTTCTCTGATACAAATTACCTGCTCAGAATGTTGCTCTTTGACACTAGCATCAAAATATTCATGTAGATGAGATCTTTGATGGCTTGGAGAGCTATGTATCTAATCACAACCTTACCTCTGCCCATCATTTCAGATTAAAATCAAGTTGCCAGAGACAAAGTACTCAGACATCACATTGGATATCCAGGACAAGGTTCTCGACCTTCGAACTCCCCAAAAGTAAGTGAAACACAATTGATAGAAGTGCCGTTAAGATCTTGTTTGAAAGCAGGTTTAACCAAGCCTTCAACTGAATGCTGTATGGAAAGCAAAGTTAAAGATGAAGATCAGATTATTAACTGCACATGAGAAATAGATATAGACAAAACCAACCACAGGTGTGTTTGGACCATAGGTGTGTAGTGTGCTGACTTTGAATCTGGAATACTGTTCTAGTAAAAAATAGTTTTAAGGCAGATTTTGGCTACATAAACAGCAAGGCTTCGAGGGCCCCAAATGACTGTCAAAAACCTGCCCGTGGTCTTGAAGGACTTCTTGGGAGTTTGCTTTCTGAATACTAATTTATACTACTCTGTAACTGAAGACGGTCAAAAATGTGCAGATACTTTTTCAGAAGTTGAAAACCAAATTGTGGACATATCCAGGCATGGGTGCAGAGATGGAAATGTTACAATGTTAGCAATGGTTTCCCTAAAGAGATTTCCTTTCTTTTTTTTATAGGGCTGTTTTGAACCTGTAAAGGTAGTTGACTGACAGATGCCCTCTCAGACTTCTCAGTCTTCCTCCATATTTCCCTCAGTGTGCAGTTGCCCTGCCTGATATTGCAAGATGATTCCCATGTCTGTTTTGCTTGAAGTCCTTCTTCCCAGTAGAGTGCTTTCATAAGAAAGCTTAGTATCTCTGGGCTGACTTGCTGTACTGAATGGGATGTGAGAAGGTCCACATGTGAATAGCTTCCTGCAAGTAAATTCAAGGTGCAAGCCATGGATTAAGGTTCAAATAAGTTCTGTCCCTAGTGGAGGAACTATAGAAAAGCCACCTTCCTCACAGACAAAACCAGGCTGACTTAGTTACCCCCTGCTTGGATTTAAGTCAAAGATGGAACAGGAGTGGAAGAATGTTTAGAAGTGATAGCTCTGAAACTGGAAAATCAGGAGCAATAATTGTTCAGCTAATGACTTCAGAGCCTATATGCAGTGAAAGAGGTAGCTTAATGCAATACTGCAGATGTAGGAAAACTTCAGTATCCTTTTTCTTTTGCAATTCTGTCTTTTTGGTGACTCAGACCTGCCGTTATTTTCTTAGTATCCAGCTGTCTCTAGTCACAAGCCTAGCAAATAAAAAGTTTGCCGTAAATCTAATGGTTGCTTGGGTACCGCCTGAGCCAGTGCTGCTTTCACAAATACAAGTCTTCTCAGTATGAAAGAAACAAGATTTAAAGTTCTACATACTGAAAAACACTGTACTCTCACAGATGTGTAGGAGGGCTCAAAGGAACTCTTTCCAACTCTGTAGTCCTGGGGCTGATTCTAAGCCAAGCTGATTTTAAGGACTTCTCCAAATTATGGCAAGTGGTTGCCTTCAGTAGGTGTCGTACAAAGGTGTTTTGACTGTACCTCTTTCAGCCGTGGCTCCTGCAAGACAGCTGAAAAGGTCTGAAAAAGAACCACCATGATTTAATCCCCGATTTAAAGTACCCCTGTCTATGCTACCATGTTGTCTTGTTCGGCTTTATGGAGTTTGGCTGGGCAGATGTTCTGAATCTAAAGTGTCCTTGATTCTGTTTGCACTGTCAACAGAGTGGAGGTCCAGCACTGGCCCATCATTCACATTGTTAATATATAAGCCTGGGATAAGAGGGGAAAGAGTCCAGACTCTGCATGAGCAAGTGAGTTTGGACTGTTGTCAGTGAGAAGAGTTGAATGACTCCCGACTGAAACATCCTCGTGAGGAGACAAACTGCAAGGCTTGTCAGCCATTCCAGGAAAAGCTGTATTTCTGAACATAGCAAGGGACTGTGGAATAGTTCCCGAGTCCGAGATCCAGCCTTTCTTTGTGTGTTATGTTCCTAAGCCACAGGCGGGGGATCACTGAATTTAATCTTTGCTGCAGGTTAAAATCTGGCAACTTCAAACCCTAAGTCCATTCTCATACCTAAACTGTGATTTGCAGCGTAGACATATCATTTATGAAACTGGACTAGCCAGAATCTCTAATCAGGCTGCACCACTTATTTCTTTTTACTAGGGAAGACAAACTCCTGAAGACGCTTTCAGGCTTTAGGCATTATTCAGATTTTTACCACCAGGAGACCATTATCAATGCAGCTTCTCTTTCCTCTGCATTTAGAATGCAGCACTGTGCAAAAGCAAGAACAGAGGAGAGATCCCACAATCCATTATTGGAACTGTTGTCATAGCCACAGCCAAAAGAAAGGAATAGTGTTGGAAATATTTCAGGGCCTGTGTAGCTGTGCTCCAGGTATTGCAGGAACCCCATAACCTGTCGTGAAAAATGAGATACACTGAAAGAACATTGCTGGGTGTACTGATTGGCGGATTGCAAGAGTAACTCTCAATGCCATTTCAATTCCCCACCCTGTCTGAGACATCAAAATTCACTGTGTCTTCTTTTACAGGAAGCTGCTGCTGCACCTCCCCTACCCTGTAGACAGCAAGAATGGTAAAGCTCGTTTTCTCTCTGAAGAGGAGACCTTGGAAGTCACCTTGAGAGTATCAAGGATGTTTGATTTCATAAATTTTCTCTGATGGATAAAGAAATAGAGAAAGTTTGTAAAAAATAATCTCTTAACTTGAAGTCTTCTTGAAATCTAACTGGTCATGAAATAGACTGTTTCCCTTGAACAGTCCATGGGGAATATTCCTGGAAAAATTGAATGAGTCAGTAGGAACGTAGCACCCATAGGTTCTAGAAGCTGAGGCTGTTCTCCTCTTGTGCTGCTGTGGTTCACGTTCTGCTTCCTTCAGCCTGGTACAGGCTCTGTGAATGGGAAAGCCAGAGAAAATCTTTTTGTGTTTGTGGCTGTTGAGTAGCACAATGAGGCTCTGGCTGATGAGTTTGGTGCTTAGTTACTGTTGTAAGACTTGCAAGTGGTTAATATTCTTGGTTGGCCTCCAATGCTGGGACTGGGGTCCGTTCAGAATCTCCTCTTGGCTACTTCATGAGAAGATCAAAGCGCTCAGGGATCCATTTCCACATCTAAGGCTGCTTTACACTGGCAGAACAAGGTAACCAACTATAGTTGGATTGTTGAACAGCTCAGCTCTTTTGAACAATTTTTGACAATGTATGGTTTAGTGTCATCTATTCACCTGCTGTCCCTCCAGCTATTTTTCTGATCTTTCTTGATTAATAAAAGAATGTGTTCTAATGAACAGTCTCAGTTACCTTTCACTCTGCCTTTCTATATTATGTCCCAAGAGATGTCCTAAAAGTAAGATAAGAGGAACCTTGCATAACAAAGCATCACTTAGAGGGCTGAAATTCAGCAAAAGCATTTGGTTGGCCTTCAGGTCCAATCTAAAGCTACAGAGATGGGTAACCAAAATGTTTCTGTTACTAGCTGCCGGGCAAATATGTTCATTTAACATGGTTAATTGTGCAGGAAACAAAGGTATTTGCTCAATGATCAAAGTGGAGAGGACTAGCAGGGCCTTGCATGTTGATGGACTTTAGGTACACTTAACCGAAAGCGTGTAAGCACTTTAGAAACAAAATGGCTTGAGTCCTGCGTTCTTCTGGTGTAGAAGAAGAGGAAAAGAATTGACCAGGAAGTTACAGACAGTACCCATGCAGCTGAATTTGTGGCAAGCTGTAATGAGAAGATGAGTTCTCTGTGATAGATTGAAGACACTGACAGTGAGTTTCCAGGTGTATTTTTTTGTTTTGTCAAGAATTTTCAGAATTCACAGTTTGTTTGTTATATTCTGCATTATAACTCTAGGACAAATGAAACTGGTGTCTGGACATTTCAACCATTTCCCTTAAAAGTGGACTCATTGCTTGGGTCAGAATAATCCTACCCAATCTCTGCTTTAGTGTTAATGCTCTGGAAAGCAGCTATCTCGGTTATGATTCATCACAAGCTATCAAGTACGCTGATAACATTAAAGGGCTACACCAATTTGTATTTGCTTAAGTTTCCATAAATTACATTTTAATGTCTCTTATTCCTGCTCTACGAAGCTGTGGTGGAGGGGAACAATGCAGATGTATGAAAAGGCTGAGATCATTCCTTCTGACTCAGTTTGTACTGCCTGTGGTTGCCAAGAAGGCTGTTTCTTGGAAAAATGTTGTTTTTGTGGCCCCTAGACAATGTGCTGCTTCATCTTCGCATTTCTTATGCAGATTACAAGAGAAGTGGAAGATTGACTTGTATTTATACACGTGTGAAGATAGCATTTGCCCTAATTCATTCAGTAAATCCACAGCACAGCAGAATATAACTCTTCTGAGCCCCATTCCAGCGCTCCATCCACAAGGTAATGTTGCCTTTATAATTGGCAGTAGTAACTCACTAAGCCTTAAATCATCAAGCTCTGCTTAATTTAATGTCAGTGTTTGATACTGAAAACAATGATGAGTTTGGCTCATTGTGCCTCTCTCCGGTGTTTTAGTTTCCTATGGAAATGAGCGTACGCCACACTGGTATCCGTGTCCTATTTTCTCCCCAAATATTTTTTAACCTGGGGGCATTTTGTCTGCATTCAAGAGACAAAAATCTGAGGTAAGTGTAGGAAAGTTGGCTGCTGAACAGAAAAGGGAAATACGAGTTAGTACGGCTGAAGGGGGAAGTTCTAGTGTGATTTCTGTACCTGCTGGCCGGACTCCCGGCCGCAGTGGGTCACCCCCACCGCTCCGTGGGGGGAAGCTGGCAAGCTGGTGACATGGCAGGGTAGGGAAGGAACTGCAGGGGAAGGGGGAAGCTGAAATCACGGCGTTAGGGCATGTGAACACGGGGGGCAAACCCATAGGAAGCCAGGCTTTGTATTTTCCACTGCTCAAATGGACAAACTACTGCTGTTCTCAACAGAGTAGAAACTTTGGTCCTGGGGTGGGCAATTTGCTGTTCTGATCAGGTCTGTTGCCTGAATGCACCGTCACCTCCTGGAGATCTTCTCACATTCTTCCTTTCTTCCTATCAGGAGACAGAGGTTGCCTTAGGCAAAAGGTTGGCGTTTTTTTCCCCTATAGATCATCCCAAGAGGAAGGTGGTCAAAAGGACACGGAGGCTGCCAAGCTTCCCAGAAACCCGGGGGCTACTGCCAGCTACAAGAGTTAACTTTTTTGCAAGGGCTTGAAGGCAGTTTTGCTTTGCTGAACTAGCGCTGCCAGAAATCCTTTTGAAGGGGATACAAAACCCCCTTTGCCTCTGAACATCAAAGCCGTTGCCTAAGTACCACTCCAACACCTGCAGGCATCTTAATTAATCAAAATTATGAGCCCAGTTAAACAACCCAGCCATTAAGCCCCAGCCATTAAGCATCATCAAGCTTTATTTGGTTCCCTAAGAAACATCTTGATTAAACGTATTGCAGTTAAGTAGAGGGTACTGTAGCTGTGGAAATGAGATGGAGGCTGTTTGTGGTAGTGTCACGATAAACTGCAGGTTGTCATCTCGCCTCCTTCATGCATCCTGTCCTCCAGTTGTGGTGGCAGAGCCCCTCTTCCCGTTTAGACTTGTTCCTGTTTTCTCTCAGAACTATCGTGTTGTGTGACACAGCCCCGCTCGCTCTGTGTGTTTCACCTCCCTTCGCATTCCCCTTTGTCCACATACTGACCTTCTGAGGCAAAGACACTTTCCTCATTCTACAGCCTGAGAAAGAGAAAACCCAGAAGAGTTGCTCCATATAAACACCCGAGACAAAGCAAGAACTTAAATTTAGGGCTTTTTTTTCCTTAAATCTGTGGTCTAGCTTCTGAGCTGCTCTCATTCCCATTTCCTCCAGGTCTGTTGTTGGTATCATCATATACCCCTTGTATCTGTTTTAAAAGGAAGACTACTTCATTTTTCTGCTGTTCAGATTAAAGTTTGTATTCAAAGTTTCGATGTACTTCTTTCATTTTGTGAAACACTGCTTTATCGGTATCTGCTTCCCTCCAGATAAAGTTTTATCTAAAATAACTAAGCTGTGTCTGTGTGTACAGGAAGATCGCTCCCCTACAGAGTAAGTGAGGAGAGAAGACTGATACTGCTTTTTGTCTTTCTCATCTAACCTTGAGCCCTGGTATGTGTGAGACTAGACCCCCATGGGCAAAACAGAGCTGTGCAGCATCCCTTGCAGGCTGTGGTGCTCATTGACACTCTGAGGAGCCCCAATACACAAAGGAAGCTCTTGGCGAAGTAACCTGTATCCCCAAAGCCTCCCAGATGTTCTCATTCAGGTAGAGGTGACTGCTTTTAGCAGTATCTACTCTGGATGCTTGGCAGCTTGGGCTACTGGATAGACAGCAAAACAGACTGATGGGCAAGGGCACGCACCAGTGCCAGGGCAAGCAGGCAGCGCCTCGAACATGTCCAGCAGGCTCACAGAGCACATAGCATAGAATCATAGGGTCACAGAATCATAGGATCACAGAATGGTTTGGGTTGGAAGGGACCTTAAAGATCATCCAGTTCCAACCCCCCTGCCCTGGGCAGGGACACCTCCCACCAGACCAGGTTGCTCAAAGCCCCATCCAGCCTGGCCTTGAACCCCTCCAGGGATGGGGCAGCCACAACTATAAATATCCATTACTTGTATACCTCCTCATGCTGGAGCGGGTGCCTCTGAGCCTGCTGGTGTTGGCAGACCTTCACCCTCTTCTCTGCAGCACCCGCAGCTAGGATTCATCATTATTCTTTGGGACCCCCTTCAAGAGCTGCTGCCACAGAGAGTCAGTCGCTGCTGGCTGCCTGTGGTCTTGGCTCCAGGGAAGGTGCCTGGAACCTGCTGGGAGTTGGGTTATTTCTTTCCTATAATCTTCACAAACAGGAGGCATTTTTTCTCTTTGTATCTATTTGCTCACTTTGTCTTCTCCTTCAGGTAGATTTTACTTTCAGATTGTGATGCGGAACAGCCAGTCCCCATTTTTCCTTTACCAAGGCCTGAAAAGTTTATTTCTGCTTCCCAGTGTGTCTCTCTGAGGCCCAGATGAGTACTTAAAGAAGTTTTTGAGGTCCAGTCCAGGGCAACAGTGACACAGATGACACAGGAGCGTGCCTTTGATTTTGGAGTATTTCTCTCAGTCCATTGAAATCTTTGACCACTTTGGGCTTACTCAGCTCAAGGTCTCCTTTTCATCTCTTTTCCCTGTCTTCACTCAGTCATTTCTGAAGAGATCATAGGAAGTTGCCGGCATGGTAGCGGATACTGTCCACCTACAATCCTTAGAGACCATCTCTCTCTAATTGTGAGCTTCCTTTGTGGATCCCAGCAGCCTGGCAGCTCACTTCTGATGCTCATCAGCATTTTTTTCAATCTGCACCATTTTAACTTGGTGGTATCACAACCCAGCAAAGACTGCCAAGGCAGCTAGGTTGTGTTTGGCAACCTATCTCCTGCAGCTGCTCAGCAGAGAAGAAAAGAGCCATCGACCTCTTCTGGAAAATTCTATTTGTGTTGGAAAGCTGCATAAAAAAGGAAGAGGATAGGAATGGAGATGGACACAGCTGATTTTGTTAACTCATAAGGAGATGACGTGGGCAAATCAGACATTTCCCAAAGAGCAGCAAACAGGAACTGTAGCAGATGTAAGCATCAACGCATGAGCTTAACAAAGCTGTGAGCTTTGGGTGGGTTCCACCCCTCACACATGCCCAAATGAGACCCCCATGGTGTGCTCTGGCTGGTGACCCAGGTAATGGGATCTCCTGACCAATAACTCTCTTCCTGGGGGTCTCAGATTCCCGTGGCCATATCCATGAAGCAGAGCCTTGGGTGGCACTGTGACAAGCTGGCAAGTATATGGAGGGGAACAAGGGGTTGACTTCACCTGGGATACTCAGCTCTACCCTTGTCTCACCTGAGCTGATCCCACCCACCTGGGAGCCAGAGGGCTCCACCCAGGAGGAGTTAAATGGTCGCAGAGCAGACCTAGGAGAAGCTAAGCAAGCAGGGGAACTTTCAGGCGTGGTGTTTGCTATGCTCATGGTATTCTTGGGGTGGAGAGGAGGAAAATTTGCATGACTACTGTACAAGAAGCAGTAAAATAGCTGGAAGATGTGTGATTTGTCTTGGCTTTGGGACTATCTGCGCTGTGCCTGGGAGGTTCAAGAGGCAATTGGCCAACGGCTGGACATGGGAGGCTCTGACAAGGTGAGAAATGTTTCTGGTGGTGTTCTGCGTCACGGGCACTATACAAACACTGGACTGTCAGGGTGACTTAGCTGGATGTATGGCTCTAGGTCAGCAGCAACTGTCAGAGCTGTAACAAGCTTCTGGGGGGGACCTGAGGTGCTGAGAGGAGCTACAGGAGGTCACAGGAAAACACTGAAAGTGCCACCCTGGCCCCAAGTACTATTTGCATTGTGATTTGCCTTTAGTAACTTGTTGACAGACATGGATGGTGATGTATCTTTGGAGCTGCTTGGACTAATGTGGGTGAAGATGTTGAAGGCCAACGCTGATGTGTGTGCTGGAGAGCCGGGCAAGGCTCTGAGCTTTGGTACGAAGAGCATCAGCGAGGCTGGAGGATGCAGTTATGTGGAAACTTAGGGCTAAAGGCATCACGTAGAACTGGAGATGTGCTGCCAGGCAGAGAGTGCCAGGCTAAATGGTGTGTGTGGTGATGGAATGAGAGGGTGAATGTGGGGGAGCGATGTGCATTGGGCAAAAGCACAAAATTATCAAGGTTTCTTTATAACCACTGTGCTGAAGGGAAAGGTCAGAGCAGATGGCTGCTCACCCTGAGCTCAGGACAGATGAGATACCTTTGTTAGAATGTCCCTAGGGCTGGAAATTCTATACCAAAAGAAGCTGTGGGAAGGGGACTGTATCTGGAGTAACTGTGAGATCTCCAAGAGGATCCAAGTACTAAGGTCGTGTAGATTTATTGAGCTGGGAACCCTGTCTCACTCCAGGGGCGAGCCCAAGGTGGCACATGGCAATTACTTTTATCAACAGTAGATGAAAGGGGAATCGTTGTGGGAGGAGTGGGAAATGTGGCTGAGGTTCGTGAACCCTCTCAAAGGCTTACAACAGCCTGATTCTCTGTGTTGTCTTTGCTGTGCCTGGTTCTGGGTAAGCAGAGTTAGCGTATGAAGTGCCTGGGTGACAGATTGCTGTGCCCTGGCCTGGAACGGTGGATGTCACATCTAGTTTTAGGCCCACATGCATATGCCTTCTTGCCTCTGTCTATTTTCCCTATTTAGAGCAGGACGTACTTATTTAAAAAGAAGAAAAAAAAAGGAAAACAAGCCTTTGCTCTAAGAACAGTAGGTAACTAAAGGGATTAGAGTTGTTCTTATTCTGTAGCAAGATGCTGCCTTCAGACCAGGGGTGGGGCATCTCTTGGATGAAGAGAAGGGTTTCATCATCTAGAGAGATTCCGCAAGGTTTTCCTGAACCACTGCTCAGATGAGAGAGGTGCAGGTGATCAACTCTTTGCTGTGGTATGGGTCCCAAATTAAGAGAATAGCTGAAGTAATACAAAATCCCATTTCTGTTGTTCTCTGTAACCATGAATTCCTCAGTTTACGCTCTGTGAGTTTATTTAAATTGGACCTCTGCTCCTATTTGGAAGTAATTTTTTTGTTTTCTTGAATAAAACATCTTTTCCAATGCTGTTGCCCCTCCCCAAGCCACAGTCAAGCAGTATCTCAGCCTAGTTCCTTAAATCAAGAGAATTGTTTATGTCCTTGGAGGCTGGAATAATAGCATCTGAAGAAAGCCATGAGACACAGCAGGAATTCATTTGTAAGTTAATGAAGGCTGTGCAGTGCAGCGTAAGGATGATCGGGGCTGTTCCTGGGCAGCATTTACCAAGCTAGATTTCTTCCTGTTGGTATTGTTCTCTCTGGAAGCATCGTGAACCGGCTTAAATACCACTTACATATGAGCTTATTATAGTATTTTTTGGTACAAAGATGTACACTGTGTAATAGAGCAGTGTACATGACAAAAATAGGAGGAAGTGTGATATGGATCAAAAGAGATAATCTACTTGCTTACATGCCCTACCAAAAGGAAAAAAAAAAACAACCATCTGGGTAGATTTTTTTTTTAAATGTAAATAAATTGCCACCTGGAAGCAGACTAATACTTTGGTACTTGTTGGAGGGGATAAGACTGAAGTGGAGATGGGGCTGACCCATGTGCTGTGTTTCAAGGCATTACCCTGCTATGTGAGGTCAGAACCACTTGGAGAAAAGTGTCAGTGACCTACATGGGACCAAAATGGGAGCACCTGTGGGGTGAACTGCTGAGCAAGGTGGGGTGGTGGAGTGAACTGCTGAGCAAGGTGGGGTGGTGGACAGCTGGAAGCAATCTGTTGAGCAGCTCTTTCCATGTGGCCTTTGATTTGGAAGAGTCCTGGTGAGCTCTGACCTTGTTCCTCAACTGAAGGGTGTGGGGATCCCTGGGGTGGAGGGGTGGCAATTAAAAGCCCTGACCCTGCATTTGGTCCCCTGCTGGTTGCTACGGCCTTGGCAATGCTCTTTAACTGTGCTAGGTCTGCACTTTTTTTCTGTTGGAGGTGTTCTAACTTGCAGGAATCTTTGCTGGCCGGTTACTTCTATGTTGTACCTGTACAATGTTGTTGTACACAGGCATAGAAGTGATGTGGGCCATGTCTTCCCTCAGAGGGATGCTGCCAAGAGATTAATGGAGAAGGCTCCTTCTGTGATAAGCATGACATGCCGTGGACACTTGAGCTGGTGGGACTTGAGGCCTCTGTATGGAGAATATCTGTTGAGAACAGGTTAACTCCTAGGTCCACTGTGTGCTATGGCTGTCCAGCCCCCAGATCAACAGCCCTGCAGTGGTGTTCTCATCTGTATAAAGTAAGTGCTGTCAGTCGAACTGGAGGGGAAGAAAGGGAGTATTGTCAGCCTTTAACATGAACAACACTGGGATGTGTGGTGGGGAGACAGTTGTCCCCTGCATGTGAGCCTTGATGCAGCCTGTGTGGTCAGTTTGCTTAGTGCTAGGAGGTGGAGAAACTTAATTCCAGATTTGCAGGCGCAGAGGCAGGTGATATCACTGCAAAGAATAGGATGGGGAAGAAGAGTGGGACATATTCAACCCATCTTCAGAAAGCCAGTGCCCTCAGAGGTGGCAGAGCATTCAGGTGCTGCTGGGTGACAGCTGCTCCCTCTCCAGACAGAGCCCACGATGCCGGGAGAAGTGCAGCCTGGTGTACTGCATCACGCCACCAGAGAGAGCCACGCTGCTCCGTCTCTCCCAAACCCTTCCCGCTGGATGCGCAGGCAGGGATTTCTCTCCTGTGCAGTGGAGATTTTGCTGTTGGAAGCTGTAGAATAGCCGAGTTCTCTTTGGGCTGGGGAGGACAAGTTCCAGAACAGCAACAGCTGCAGCAAAGCCAAAAGCAGTGACCCACTGCTCTGGAGGGGTTTGCAAAGGGATGGAGAGCAGCTTATTCCTCACCGTGCAGCCGTTTTCTGGCACTTAGTGTTGGCTCTGACAGATGACAGCGGTTGTGGCTTTTAGGACCTGGATGCCTTTCCAAGTGCAAATGGGCTGTTCGTTGGCTGATATGAAACAAGTCATCAGATAATAAATTGGGCTTTGCAAATAATTATATCCCACCCCTCAACCTTCGAGACCAGTTGCACAACTGAAAAATTCAACTTAGATCAAAGCGAGGATTTGAGGGGGGAGACTGAGTTCCTCTTTCCTTGCCAAAAGAAATGTTCTGTTGCTCTTTCTCAGGACTTGAAATCCTTCTTTTGATCTGAAGGAAAGTCAGTTGGTTTGGGGTTTCTTCAAGGAAAGCAAGGGAATTTGGAGGTTGGGCTCCTGAGACTGGTAGTGACCGCTTTTCCACCAGCAAGTGTGCAATGGGGCAAGTCAGAGAGATGGGAGATGTATGTGCACTGTTGATGTTGAGCTGTATGTTTCATGTGTACATATACACACAGGGATTGGCACTCTTCACTCATTCTTTTACTGAAAAAGAAATAGTTCCAGTACCCACTTTCTGAGCAAGAGTATTAACTGTGGACTGCTGGCAGAAAACAGGGGCTAATGACAACTGCATTTCCACCTGCAGAAGCCAGAATGCAGCTTTGAAACCCCCAAACATATACTTTTCCATCAGACATGCACTGTGCTGGGACAGCCCAACTCTCATTTGCCTTTAGTGAGTTTAGGAATTGGCTATCGCCGTACACGGCGCTCGATGAGAATCTGCTCAGGACTTTCCAGAGGCAATGAGACTTTGCTACCCTCTAAGCCTAGGGCAGGGCTCCTCTAACCTGCAGAGATCTTTCCAATGTTTGTTGGAAGTATCAATCAGCTCAGGTGGCCTGCCTCAGTGTAAATCCGTGCTGCTGCAGGGATTTTGCTGCTTTTGTTGTTAATGCAGTTCCCTACTTTCAAAGGGAGTGTGCAGAGAGAGAGCTACCAGTGTTGCTCCTATAACGATGCCAATGTGTGTGTCTGGGCTTACTGGAGCTGCACATTGGGATTTTCTGGAGTACGCTAATGCTAGTTGTTCTTACTCAAACACCTGATAAAACCAAAGCACACAGAAAGCCCAAGCACAACTGAAGAAACACTGGTAATGTTTCCCTGAGAGAGCTGGGAATGAGTTTGTGTGCAAGATCTTAATCGGGAGACAAGCTGCTACAGTAAGCAAGGATAACTCTTCCCCCTGGATCTGGGATTGCTCTTGTGATGAGGAAAATTGGGTCCTACAGTAAATATGGATGTGAATGCTAAAGCTCTCAGTGCTCGGGTGGACAGAGCAGGCCAGTGGTGGTGTATTACAGCGTTGCTTGGGCTATGAGTCAGATCCAGACTCGTCACCATCATGTGGCTTTCGAGTCACAAGGACAGGTTTGTCCCCCCTCATACTTGCGTTGCTGTGTGCCTTGAAGGAAGAGGAGCCAGAACTCAGTTCTGTGGCTTGCTTGACCCTGGGTTCTGCAGCAAGACATCCAGTGCTCAAAGGAACAGACCTGCTTCTGTTTCCTCTGTCTGCAAACCTAAGTGGCAGCATGGGGACTGAGATGAAGGTAGCCCATGGCCACCTGCCCTCCCAAGTCACAGGCTGGAAGACACCCTGGGGCTGTTAGCTCTGTTCTCCCACCCAGAGAAGGTCCTGTGCTCCTTCCTGGCTATGGGTGCCTGGGAAAAGACCTTCAAAATGTATTTTGAGTACAGTTAAACCAAGTAAACTTTGCACGTGCGGACAACTTGCCCCAAATGAGAGTAATGAGCTGAGTTGAAGCCTAGTTTCTATGGATTTGTCTTGCAGTGGTCATAGGAGAACCTAACATGGACCTTGGTGATTAGAGCTCTATTGCAGAACAGGTTGTGCCTGTCGTCCATGTGGATTCAGATGCCTGATAAAGCCTGAATCAGTGTGCCCTCAACAGTGGGAGCATCAGCAGGATTACTTTCCACCTAGTTGCCTGCTGATATGCAAGGTGTAAAAAAAAAAACCAAATCATAATTCCAGCTAACACTGATAGAGGCGTAGAGGTCTCATAGTAATTAACCACCAAGCTCAGAAGTTGCTGAGGGTGGGAGGGGAGAGGAGCTGCAAACAGTGCAATAGTATCAGGTGCTTCTTTCTTAAATAATCTGCCGAACAAATTTTAAATTGCTTGGAGAGCTCTGGGAGTGGGGAAACAAAACTGAAATCATTTGAGAAGAGGAAGAGAGAGGCAGATTTGTGGTGCTGTAACAGAGCTGCGAAGAACCCAGAGTAGCTAGGAGTGATGTACATCATGCTTGCAGTGACTTCACAGACTTGAAGGACTTGAACCATGCTGTTAACCTTTCCACTGCCAGCACCTCAGGCTACGTGATAAAGTTGGGTCTCAGGAAACACCCATATCTCCAAATACAGGCAAGGAAGCTGGAAGCTGCAGCTTTTGTTTGGTTAGAGGGTGTTCCTTGAAAACCCAAGTGCCTGATCTCCCAAGGCTGACCATCAGGTTGAGCCTCAAGTGAAAGACAAACACCCAGCACCTCAACCTTTATACTAACAGGTAAACAGGAGATACTGGCTTTTTTTTTCCCCCTAAAAAAAAAAAAAACAGATAAAAATTGTATTGTAGTGAATGTAAGAGTTAGTGGATTTGCTTGTGTCAAACTTCACAGATAGGGGGGCGACCAGTTTGGACACCCTTCCCCAGGACTGGGTTGCAATACGAGTGGGGGTGGAATGGGTGGTAATTTAACTACCATCTTCGCTGACCCAGAACATCCTCGCTGGTCTCAGTCCTGCAGGCTCCCAAGATGCAGCTACACCTAGCACAACAAGTGAGGCATCCCAAATCCAAATGTTTTATTTTTGTCTCTTTTATTTTACTGAGATCTGGTCTTCTGACTCCTGGCCTGACACTTGCTGCAGGTTCATTCAGGTTGCTAAGGGAGGCAGAAATTCCTCCCAAAGTCTTAGCTCCCAGTTTGCTGCTGATGTCTGAGCTCTGAAGCAGCCTTCGATTAAGATAAGGGACTGGCTGGGCAGGGACCACGGCTCCCTCTTGTTGATGCAATGCCAAGAGGACTGTGAGCTTTCAATAAAAAGTAATTAATGGTAAAGCAGACTCCTGCAATCCTGCAGAGCCTCTTCTATTTCTGTTACTTAGGCTTTTAAAGGCAACAGGATCACAGTGGCTTGACTTCCTTCTCTAGCCAAAAAAAGGAAGAGCACTTAATCTCGTGACCTCGCATTTATCTTCTGCCCTTCATTAGCGCCATCTGTCTCCCTCTGCCTGTTGAAAGGCAACTGTGCCTATCCTCATTGCTGGGACAATACAAATATTGCTCAATTACAGCAATGCTCCAAATGCAATTACTCAATTGCAGTGTTAATTGAATTATTTGAGTTTAATTATTCCATTAGGAATGCTGTCAGTACAGCCGAAGTTGCTTGCTTTCTCTCTGGGCTAGCAGCACAATGCAGCATCTGGCCGCACAGGGAAGGACTGGTTTTACTCAGACTCAGACAGCCCTAATTAGGCTGGGGAAAGTCTGGCACCGCTCAGAAATGGCGCTCTCAAGTTCAGGGAGAGGTGTCAAGGCTGCAGGGACCTTCTTTCCTTCAGTCCATGAGTTTCCAGGCAAAAAAAAAAATGCTTGCGAGCAGAGAACAGTGACTACTTATGCAGAAATAATTTTGTGGGAGAGCTAGTGTCAAAAATACTTTTGTGAGTGAAGGAATCCATCCTGAGAGATACTTGGCAGAAACCAAAAGGACCAGTTGCACAACATGAGCCTGTAGTTAAGACTGCATATAGTCAGCGAGGCAGTTGCTAAGGGCTCTTACAGGCCACGTAGGGTTTACCAGCTCTTGTGATAAACTTACCTGGGCAAACAGAAGGTCTGTTTAGGCTTTGTTCCTGATTCACAGAATCGCCAGGGTTGGAAGGGACCTCTGAGATAAGAGTCCAAACTAAAAAAAAAAAAAACAAAAAAAAAACCCAAACAAAAACCAAACAAAAAAACCAACAATAAAACAAAAAACACAACACCCCACCACATCACACCCACCCACAAACCAATAATCATGGGCTCTAGAGCATGCCCTGAAGAGCCATGTCTACATGTTTCTTAAATACCTTCAGGGATGGTGACTCCACCTCCCTGGGCAGGCTCATTCCTAGGAGAAGTAGGATGGAGAGAGTTAGGATTGGGAAGGTGTGGACCTATATGCCCTTAACACCCTTTAAAATTCCCAAGCCATATGTGTGCAATACTGGAAGTTGCTTTCCTGCCTCCCTGAGGCAAGGTCAGCTGGCACCTAGGTCCAGGGAAGCCTGGATCTCCTGTCCCAACACCCTGCCACTGTTGATGGTTTTTCCTCACTCGCAACATCATCCTGAGCTCTTGACTCGTAGGACACACTGTGATTAAGAAGGGTACTTAAATCTTTCCCTCCCTTGGTTGATGTAAGACCTGCAGCACCAGTTTAGAGCTGTGACAGGTGAACTGGAAATATCCCTGCCTGTTGCCAGCAGGAGATCTTCACCCACAGCCCCTTCTCCTGTTAGCATGGGTGAAGCTTTACCATATCTGTTCTGCAGCAGCCCAGGACTCTGGGCTTTGGGGATTTGTATTTGTCTGTGCTGCACTCTGTAAATGTCTTCACTTGATACCTACACTGTGTTAAAGCCCCTCTCCTTGCAGCTCTGAGAGCAGCAGCTCCTGACACTTGCAGGTTGAGGTGTTGCCCTTCCAAGAGGGAGCAGCAGCAATGCTAGGCAGGGATCTCTGAGGCAGGGAGGTGGGTTTGTTGGTTTTGTGCATCAGATGGACTTTTCCTCCTGGGGTAGCAACCCCAGGACTGCAGAGCCCTGTGGAGTCCAAATTGCTGAGACAGTAATTGCTCAGTCCTTGGTGACTGGTGATCCCTTTTGTCTGCTTGGCCCCCTGAACCCCTCTCTCTGTCTGCCCTCTCATGCTCACCTCTCTGCCACGGTGCGAGTGCTGCACGGTTTATGGACCCACCACATCGTAGGAGAGGAAGTAGAGGACAGGGTTTGGGTGTGAAATGACAATTTTGTGGTGGCTTCAGGTAAAATGCTGTCACCTAGAGACCAGCAGTATCAAGGGATCTTGGTTTCACACAGATGTAGGGGAATTAAGTAATTAAATAGTTGTGCTTAAATATTGTTTGCAAACACGGTCTTTATCTGCTGTGTTCCTCATTAACAGAAAAAATTTTGGCGCTTCCATCCTGGCTGGTGTGTTGTGAGCAGTTGTAGTTTGAAGGTGGCAGGGACCTCCTGTGGCTGTCACTTCTCAGTCCCACTTTGCAAACATCCCTCCCTCACCTTCTGAAGGAGAGGAGGTTTCCTTTACAACATACCAGATCTTACCCAGCTTTGGTGAGCGCTGACTTCACCAGACCCTCCTCGTGATGCTCAAGCCCTTTGAGTCAGGGGTGCTTGGCTGCAGGCATGGATGTGCCTTCATGTGCCTCGGCACAGGACTTCCCTGGCCCCATGAGACTGCAGATGGAGCTGGGGACAAGCAGCCGTGGTGGTCCAGGAGGTGCTGGGAAGACAGCTTCATGTGGCTTGGGCTGTGCTGCTGCGTGGAGGTGACTGAAGAGCTGAGGCCAGGAAACCTGCCCTCCTGATGGCTGTGTGACCCCGGCCTCCACCTCAAACGGAAGGGTTATGCTAAGAGAAAAGGATGAGCCTCTCTGGGGGAGAGTGGGGCTGAACATCCCACAGAATAACTGCATAGAATTGCAAAAATAGCTCCTAAAAAGCCTCAGAAGCTGAGTGATCCTAATGGCTGCTCCTGATGTCTTGGGCGTCGCATCTCCCTTGTGTTGCTGCTCAAGATGCATTCAGCCCATTGCATGGGGATGGTTATTTGAATTTCCCAGGCTGTTTTCTGTGTTAATTTCCGTTTCTCCAGTATCACATTTATGGGCTCTCTCAATCATTTTCCTCCACATGCTCGTGTGTACACATGAGTGCCTCTCTGCAGCTCCAACCAGCAGCCCCAGCTCTGTTTGAGAGATGTTACCCTATCAGTGTTATCTTCAAAGCCCTGCCTTTTTCCAATTTAACAAGGAATTGGATTTCCATGCTTGCAGTATCTCAGCATCTCTCCCCTCTGTACCTGCTCTGTTTTCCTGCCTGCTCTCCAGGATGTCTCTGCCACTCTGACAGAGCCTCCTTATTTCATTTCTGGCAGATCAGGTCTGCAAAGCTCAATCTTCTCTTTGGTGCCAGTGGATGTACCAAGGCACTGACTGGGGCTTTTCACAAGCACCTACAGCAGCCTCCTGGCTTGCTGGCCATTCCTGTGGCAAAATGGACTTGTGGGCAAAGCAAGAGCCTGGCACTGGGGAGCCTTCATCCATCATCCTCTGCCTTGGGCTCCATGGGGAGATCTGGACCCCAAAAGCCTCACCTCCTGGAGGAGCTGGGGGTGCTCTGAGCATTACGGGGGACCTGGTGATAGCAAGGGGCAGAGCAGCAGCACACCTAGCATGGGGCTGGGGTTTGTGGATGCGAGACGTGGGCTCTCGGGGACCAAGCTGGAGCCACCTCCCATTCCCTGCCAGTGCTGGAGCCCGTGCTGGGGCAGGTTTGCTATAAATCCATACCCATTTACGTCACAGGCAGACGGAGCCAAACCCTGAGGGTATTGGAAAGCAGCCTTCAGATGCGTAATTTTGTTCTTTTGACTCTAACGCCTCATTTAATATTTCACAG
Organism: Calidris pygmaea; assembly: GCA_003697955.1. Classification (NCBI taxonomy): domain Eukaryota; kingdom Metazoa; phylum Chordata; class Aves; order Charadriiformes; family Scolopacidae; genus Calidris; species Calidris pygmaea. Next base: position 38,539 of record QJSC01020919.1, read on the forward strand.
TCTTGGCAATGCATTACTGTGCCAGAGACACCCACAAAGGCCAGCTGGAGGTTCAGTGACTGACATTTATGTTATTAGGCTTAGGCTCCAGAGCTCGAGCTCGGTGAGGTGAACGGGGCTTTGCTCCTTGCTGGAAATACAGGGTTTGCAAAAGCTTTCGGCACCTGCTTTTAGCACTGATCCAGCTGATGGTTACAGATGGCAGAGAGGAGTCAGGACAATGCTTCTTTTTGGAAACCTTGCTGAGGTTTTCTTTAAATGGGAGGTCTGGACTGGGGTGAAGCCATCAGGAAATGTGTTGGGCCCTCAGTAAACACAATTCTGAGTCAAAAGCTGTTCCTCAGCACTCCTGCCCTGAACCGCTTCCAGATCCTCTAAAGACACCTCTTTAAATAATTGCCCTTCAGTTTGGAAATATTGGCTCTTCTCTTGTATCAAATAACATCTAATGTCACCGTTGCCGAAAGCAGGTAGGATAAAATTGCCTGCCTTATTTTCCCACTGTGTTGGCTTTATGCATGTGGCAGCATTTGGAGTCAAATCAATCTTAGTTTCTTCTCCTGGACAGGTACTTAGTTTTGCTGATGTCAGGGTACAGCATGTACCTGACATGTGGGGAGGGGAGAGGAGGCAAACGGTGGCTGGGACCACGGTGAAGGGGGTTACAAAGCTCCGCAGGGCTGGGATGGAAGCTCGAGGTTAGTGCATGTGTCTGGGACTCACTGTATCTCCCTCCAGTTCCTCCCTTGGCTTCAAGCTTCCCCTGTGCAGGCTGCTCTCTTCAAGCTACTTATATGATCTAAGACCCCAATCCCACTCACAATCCAGTTTCAAGTTTTCAAGGGGATCTAGATGCCTACAGAGGTATTTACCTGCTATCCAGGCTTCGTGGTATCTGCCCTGGCTTCCAAATTGCTTCAGCAATTTCTTTCTTCTCCCAGGACAGGAGGTACTGAGGTGGTGCTTGTGTTTGAAAATCCCCATGGGCTTTTTCAGAGATGAACCATCGTTTGGTTCCCCCTTGGAGAACAGGAACACCTTCCATTGCATGGAAGCAATGCCTCCTCTCCTGGAGAGCCCAGGGAGGGGAGCAGGTCTGAGTTGAGAAAATGTTGGTGGTTGGAGGCTTCTGCTTCCCCATGGAGGGCAGGGTTGGAGCTAGGCATGCTGCAGCAGCCCCAACGGTGTTCCTACTGGCTCCTTTCCCCCAGCTCTGCTTGCCAGCAGGTCACAGCCACTGCTGGATGCGTAGCACAGACCCTCAGCAATGTTCTCGGACCCCTTGCATGCCACAGCCACTCTGGAGCTGTGGGCTGTTGGTCGCTGCTGCTGTAACTGCTTCTATGTGTTTTATCCCTTTGCTGCTCTAGACTCCCCTGATCTCACTTTTGAGGGTTTTTTTTTTTTTTGGAGGTGTTCCGTGCCTCAGTTTCCCCAGCTGTGAAGCAGGGGCAGAACTGCTACCTTGTGCAGAGGAGGGCTAGCAGAGGTCTAGCAACATCATTTTTGTGAGTACTGAGGTCTTGTTATGCTTGGAGATGTGCCTACTGCAACCGATGAGGTCTTCCTCACCCCTCTTGTGAGAAGAAGCCATCCCTATGTCAAAGCTGACTTGGCTTTCAAGTAAAGGGCACCAGCTGTCCTCAAGAGGATTTGGAAGGGACAATCCTCCTCACTCAAGTACCTTAGGACCTGTGTGGACCCCTGACCTGTGGATGGGGTGGAAGACCATCTTCGAAGGAGGCTGCCATTGCGCTCTGCTTGCGTCGAGCTGCGGGACTCCCGTTGCTGCCGGCGCCGCTCCGGCACGTGAGACACGTGCGCAGCATCCCCTGTGCTGCAAGTGTCTAACCAGTGCTGCGGCTCGCTGCTTCTCAGAACCTGCCTTTCCTTACGCCGTCAGGCGCTGCCTCTGCTCTCCATCGCTGTAGATGAGTCCTTTCATTCCCTTCAAGAGGCTTCCTGCTGCCTCTTAAATCTTTTCCGTTCACCTCATTTAAATACTGCAGCCCACTTCAAAACCTGATAAGGCTGAGCGAGCGCGGCGAAGGCTACGTCCTCAAGAAATGCTTTTCTTCTTGGCTGGGAATGGCTCTCCATGTAGGGGTGCCAGGACTGGTGAAGGGCAGGTGGGTGGCAGCTGGACAGAGTCTCCGGCTGCTTGGAGGTGGCTAGTGAATGACCTGCCTGGGCACACAGATCCTTGGGAGGCCACTGTGTTGTTCAGCTGGTGCTGATGTGAGCCTTTCTCACCCCTTTTTGGGCAAAACCAGGTTTCTCTGGGTGGCACTCGGTGGGGGTAAAAAGCCTGCAGGTGAGGCTGCCAGCACTGGATTTCTGGACTCCTTCCAGCTGCAGCATGTGCATTTCTCCCTTCCTCCTGCGTGGCTGCTCCTCGGGCTGGCTCACCGTCCTGTGAGCAGCGATGGAGAGAAATCTTCCTCTCCAATTAGCTCTTTCAGTGCAGTTGCAGCCCGGTACTCCCTCGGATGCCCAGCCGCTGCCGAGTGCCGGTTTTACAGTCGCAGCAGGGGAAGCATAATCTCCATTCATTGCTTTATTAGTGCTGTAACTGCTTTGGGCTACAGTTACCTTTAATTACTGGCTCTGCTGGGGCTGGTTGTGCCTCTTCCAGTGAACAGTTTGGAGGTCCTTGCTCCCAAACAATGAAAGCACTTACTATCACTTATCATTTAAATCAGAGCTTATATTTAGCCGGTACCTTCCATTCAGTCTGCTTCCCAACACCTGCCTAAAGAAAAGCCCTGCAATCATGCCTTTCACAGAAGGATTTGAAATCTGTCCTCCAGCCCTGCTGCTGCAGCTGAGTTAGGACGGAGTGTCAAGGAGAATGTCATGTCCCATAGCTGTTGAGCTGTTGCCTTGCTGTTGAGCTTTTTTTTTTTTAATGACACTTCCTTCACTTTGTGTGTCGTTGTAGAGTGAAAAAGTCTTCCAGGCACAAAGTTATTAAGGTGCAGATAGTAAGAGGGACCCTCAGCTGCTCCCTGGCTATATGAGAGAGAGATGAGCCTCTGCATCTCTCTTCCATGGGGGTCAAAGGCAGAGCTCAACGAGGGGAGAAAGTGTCTGCTCAGGATCCCGAAGAGCTGGAGACTTCTGGAAATAAGTGCTGTAAGCCAGAAAAGGGAATTGTTTGCCCTGAAATTGTTATTCTTTGGATTTAACGCTAGCTGAAGGGAACTGGGAACAGCCCTGGTGTGTACCAGTCTGTTGTTTCTCTTCACATAGAGCCTCAGGAACAGAAACTGCTGCAACAAGTTGCCTTCATTGAACACTAACTCTGCCACCAAGAGCCATGATGAGCCCTTTGAACTCTGAGTCAGTGGGCAGGGAAACTGTCCTTCCTGCTCATCCCCTCCCAATGACTCTGGGATGGCTGTCTGGAGGGTCAGTGTTTGGAGGACACAGTGCCTTAAAATGAGATGTGCCACCATCACCCCTAGTTGCTCTTTTGACCTTGAGTGACCTGCATCTGGCAGAGAGGATGTTTCCTCCTCAGCAAGCCCAGTTGTGCTGCATCGTGTTGGAGCTGGTGAGTGACTGATTTCCCGCATGGGATGAGTGTTTTGGGCTGCAGTGGGAGAGCATGTGTCCAGAAGATGCTCTACAGCTGACTGCCATGCACGGCCAGCTGGGTCCACAGAGGACCATGTGCCGTGCTGTCTGCCTGAGAGTGCTCCACGCAGGATGAGATGCCGGTGAGAGGGGGAAGAGCCCTCACCTAATTACTGCTGTTATATTTATACGTGAGGTAGGGGAAGTGAGGAAGAAGCACACACTGGTGCTGGGAACTGGATGGCCTTAGGTGGGTGAGTTGAGAGCCAGGGCACACCAATTCAGATTTATATTTTTTTTCCTTTTGTACATAATGACTATCCCTCTCTCTTGCCTGCCTGGGAGGCAGGACTACCTGCAGTGCTCCCCGTGACAGAAGGCGGCTGTAGGGGAGCAGGAGGGACCCAGGGTGATGCTGGAGATGTGCAAGGACTGTCAGGCAGGGCCAGACAGCAGTGGGGACAGCCTGTCCCGCCATGGGGTTTGATAACAACACCCTTTTGGCTCTTGCCATGCATGGAGCAAAACAAAATGCACTGTTCTCTTGACCGGGGTTTCAAAATACCATTAAGGGATCAGAGTGTGCTCCAGCCCTGCGTGCCTGGGTGCTGGCAGCAGGCAAGGGAATGAAATAATTGATTGCTTTCTCCCTACGATCCAAAATGGTTTCGATGTCAGGCCATTCATTGCGGTAGCTGGAATACTAACACAATTCATTTGAGCTGCAGCCCCGCAAATGGGTGGCTTTACTAATGGCTAATCCGGGATGATGGATGAGCTGGGGGAATGATGCTACTGCTGAGTAAGGAGAAGGCAGTGAGAGGGAGGCAGCAACAGGCTGGGACCCAGCAGGCACTGTCCCAACTGTCCCCAAGCCAGCGCGGGAGCTTGAGGGGCAGGTAGATTGGGCAAGTGTCTCCACTCAGGGTGGTCACACAAGAGGTAACATCAGAATTTAGCCATCTGATTTTTGCCAGGTCTGGACTACGGTTTAACAAAGAGGGGACAAGTCTTCTCTCCATCCTTCCTGAAGCTCTTCTTAAACACTAGATGTAATTATTTATTTTTAATTAAAAATGCCCTGAAGTTGCCAGCATCCTCAGGTAAATGAAAGGCAGAGCTGAATGCAAAAGAGGGGGCAGCAAGAAACTGTAAGATTAGGGATCCCAGGAGAGAGCAGTTGTGTTAATTAGCATCAGGCGGGGGCTGCACCGTTCCCCAGTGTGCCAGCCCAACTTTCTTGTGGATCCAGGGACTGGTCCCATCTCCCCAGGCAGAAGCACATCACTGTGTTTTGGGAGTATTGTTCCTGACTTACACCGGGCTGAGTGGGAGGAGAGGTGGTGACTGTGGTCCTCTAGCCCTGCTTCAAGGCAGGGGAAGGGGATGCCCACTGGGGAAGGTTTGACTGCATCCCACCCCCAAACCATGGCTCGTGATGAGGGTTCAGTCCATGGCAAGGCTGGTGGCTTGGTGAAATAAAGAGGACTGGGGCTTGTCAGACCCCTGGTTTGATCTGCGTGGAGGGGACCATGCTGGGCTCTCGCAACAGCACCTTTCCACCCAAAAAGCAGCTCCCACACCTGTTTGCATGTGAACAGGTTGACTTCAAATAGTTGCAGATCAAGAAGGAGCCTCTCTTGGTTATCGATCACCTACTGATTACTCCAGCACTTGATATTCAGCTTGTAAATAAGATTACAGGGTAAAATCTAAAAAGGAAGCAGGCAGATGATAAGATTCTGCTCATTTACAATAAGCTCAAAGAACTTTTTCCCCCTCCACCCCTCCCTCCAGCTTTATTAGGAAGTCCAATAAAATACCCAGGGGAAGAGAGAGGAGCGATTCAAAGGGAACATCAAAAGGCACCTCCATCTATTTTAGCGTGCCAAGTTACAGGCACAGAGAGATGCTCCCAGCCAAACACGCTGGCTGCTCCAAGCACAGCAGCCCGGTGCCCTCCCCGCCACCACTGAATCTTCTCTGCTCAGGGCTTCACCTCCTCCATGCTAGAAAGACAGTCCCAACCCCATGTACGATCTCAGATAAGTTTCTGTTTTGATGGCAAGCATTTGAAGTGTTAGATGGGCAGTTCAATGCAATAGGCTGTTCTCGCTGTTTTCAGCCCATCTCTGCAAAAGTGGGGGGAGGGAGGGAAACCCGAACCAAATGCTTTTCAGCTAAAAATAATGTATTCCTCTTCTTTCTCTGTGTCGCTGCAGTTCTCCGCTTTGGGCTCCCAGCGGTGCCAAGTGCCCTGAATCTATTAAGATAAGTTGAAGGAGACTGTGATTTAGTGGCAGGACGTTCAAGAGCTAGGCACACCTTTGCCAGCTCTGGAAGCAACAGTCTTGTGATATCAAGTGGCTGAAGTAAGCCCCCAGCTCCTGGAGTCATGGGAATTACTGAGAATCCTTAAACTTGGAAGAAATGCAGTCTCTTCCACTGGGCAGCCATGGGAGGCTTCTCCTTGCTCCCTCCTCTGAGGGCAGGGAAAGCATCTCCCTCCTCTGAGCAGCAGGCAGAGAGCTGTGCAGGAGCTGCCCAAAAAGGGAGGTCTTCTGGACCTTCTTTATGGCTGTCACTGCTTTAAGGAAGGGAACAACCTCTTTGCTTGGAGTTAATTTAGGACGTGGCACCATCCAGCTCCAGGTGCTTCAGCAGCATGGTTCAGGAGTGGACTTCCCCCTTCCCAACAGGATGGGTTGCTCTGGCTTTCCCACGTGGGGTCTCAAGGAGACTTGAGAACACTTGGTCTAAATTTTGCTTTTCCGTTTGAACGTTTTACAGTGATTCGCCTTTGCCAATTTATTATCCTTCAGTGCTGTGTCAGGGAAAACTGTAACCTCCACCCCAGCCCTCCCCTGGAAAGATTTGGACCCCCCCAGTGCTTTCAGCAGCTCCTGCCCTCGCTGCTGGCAGTGAGGCATCTCTGCTGCACCCCTGGGGGAGGTTTCCCACCGTGTGCCAGCGCCGACACCGAGCACGGAGTGCTTCTGCGAGGAGCAGTGGTCCTTCAGTAATCAGGCTTTTAAATATAGAAGGATTGACTTGAAAACCTCAATTCATTAATTTTTTTAAATGCTGGCTCTCGGCTTCTTATCCGCTACTTCTAGGTGTTCATCCCCAAGCCTCCCTGGGTGTTTATGAGATCTTGAAATTTAATCCTAAAAGAATACATTAAAAATTCAGTTCCTCTTGCAGGCTTTGTGGTTTTTGGAGGCTGAGTTCTGAAGGAAAAAACAAACATAACGAGACAGTGAGAACCAGCAGCATTTTGTGCTGGTGGGATCAGGACATCAGGAGCCCTGTGCTGATCCCTCTGGGGCAGCGATGGCCTGTGCCAGCCCAGGGCATTTGTAATGTTGATTCAGAGAGTGTGATCCTGAGCAGTTTTGCTGCAGGATGAGCCGGGGCCGCAGCGTTGGGATGGGCACGGGGTCGCTGCTGTGTAGGAGAGGGGCTGGGGTGGCAGGGTTGGCATCCCCCCTGTCCACCCTGGCAGGGCAAAGCCAGCCTGGGCAGCCTCTGTGCTCTGATCCTGACCTCTGCCTGTCACAGACTGCCACAAGCCCTGAAGCACGAGAAGTGGCATCCCCTGAACTTTTGGGACCCATTGTCGGTGACATTAGTGCACGTGTACGTCTCTGCTTGGGAGCTGCAGTAGAGCCAGCCCCGCGCTTCCCACAAACCCCACACTTCCCACTGCAGGAGCTCATGGACCATGTGCTTTCACGGCCTTTGAGTCACTGCTGATGTTGCCCTTTTTCCCATATTAAGCAGAGGCAAAAGCCTCTACTTTGTTCAAGGCAAGAACTTAGAATCATAGAATGATTAGAGTTGGAAGGGACCTTAGAGATCGAGTGGATACCTCCACTATAGCAGGTTCCTCAAAGCCCCATCCAGCCTGATCTTAAACACTTCCAGGGATGGGGCAACCACAACCTCCCTGGGCAACCTGTTCCAGTGTCTCGCCACCTTCACAGGAAAGAATTTCATCCTAATATCTAATCTAAATCTCCCCTCTTCCAATTTAAAACGGTTACCCCTTGTCCTGTCACTACACTTCCTAAAAAAGAGTCCCTCTCCAGCTCTCCTGTAGCTCCCTTCGGATACTGGAAGGCTGCTCTGAGGTCTCCCCAGAGCCTTCTCTTCTCCAGGCTGAACAACCCCAGCTCTCTCAGTCTGTCCTCATAGAGGAGGTGCTCCATCCCTCTGATCATCTTCATGGCCCTCTGCTGGGCCCATTCCAACAGGTCCATGTCCTTCCTGTGTTGAGGACTCCAAAGCTAGACAGAGTGCTTCTGCTTGTGAGGAAGGGCATCCATAGATTACTGCTTGGGGTAAGGAAAAAGATAAAGTGTCTGAAGTTGCTGTATGTGTGGAGTGAATTTCTGGAGGGAATTGTGCCTCTTGGGGAAAATTCAAACATAGCTACGTAGCCTCTCACATGTGGTTTCTGGCTACCAAGGGATGGGGTAGCCCCAGAGCTGTGGAATCATTGGCCTGAAGCTTCCTGATATTTTCAAGTCCTGCTGAAGTTCCCTTCCCCCTTCATATGTTTTCAAGCCCACAGCCTCATCCAGCTGCTGGGGAGTCTGTGGGTTTACAGCAAACCCCCCAAAAGCCCACCCATCACGCTTGACAGCTGCTGGGTTGGTGTGGTTGGAGAGGAAAGCCTGCAGTCATCTTTCCCCAGTGAGAAAAGTCCTCTCCAGCCTTCAAAAAGGCACGAACTGCCCCCAAGAACTCACACCCGTGCTGAGAAAAAAATACCACCTCCTATCCAAAAAGGTGAAAAGAGAGGGAAAAGTTATAAACAACTCTGAAAATGACTGCTGAGTATAGAAATAGGTGTGTAACCATGGCTTCCTCTCTGCAGCGCACGCCTGTAATGCAGATGCCTACTGCTGGCCCTGCTCTGCTGGAGCCAGAGCCTGGGAAATGGCTCAGGAAAAAGCTCTGCTTCTGGGGCTGGGGATGATGCTGGGTACGGGGACATCTTTAGCCCGGAGTGAGAGTCCCTGTGCTGAAAGTGGGGAGTGTTTGAGCAAGGGGCAGAGAGGCAAAAGCATGGGAACATTAATGACACCCCATCCCAGAGTTGCTTGCAGGAGCTCAAGCCTCTCCTGGGGTCTGCCAGAGCCAGCCCCCTTTCCCCATCAGTGAAGGGGCTTTGTTGGGTGATGTTACTCCCACCATCCCTCAGGGAACACAGCTATATAGTCCTCCTGGGACAGATGAAGGCCACTTCTCACCCCAGATGGATCCTCTGTCCTTCAGGTGCCCTCTGAGGGCACGTTGGCAGAGAGCACACAGGTCTTTGCTCCTACCAGACCCATGTGTCCCGCTGCCACCAGCGCTCCCACCTCTGCAGGGTCCCCCACCCTGGAGGGATTTATAATGTAGGCAGGGAACTGGGGCATGAACACGAGCCAAGGCTGAGAAAGCCAGTATCTGAACGCCTTCAGTTCCTTCCTCCAAATAAATCACCCCATGACTCTAATTATCACGCTTGCCCTGGGTACACACCGGCTTAATACGGAAAATGACTGTGGAGGATTTATTGCCGCCGGTCCTTGATCTTTCGTTTTTGATATTAAAACATGTTTAATTCATTGCAACATAGATTAAAATAAGAAAGGCCACAGGCGGCCTCTGGTTTTGCACGGGGAGAATTTGGTTGCCGGGGCTCTGGCGGCGCTGCCCGCCTCGGGAGCTGGACCGTGCTGGCTCCTGTGCCCTTTGTAGCCGGCTGTGAATCCAGGTCTGGCTGAACCGTGTCTGATTTCACCACCACACTTGCTCTGGCTGTGGATTTGTGGTTGTTTAGACACCGACACCGGCGAGACGGTGTTGTAAATGTGTTATTTTCCCTGGACAGGCAGCTTACAGCAGAGCTGATAGCCCCCTTAGATGCAACAGGAGTGAGAGGTTTCTGAGGTTTTAAGCTTTCCTGAATAAACGGCCATCTCTGTCGGTATGAATCAGCTCTTGCTTTCAGAAAATGTCTTTTTTATGCTACAAAAGCCTTTTGCCTTCAGTACCCAGTTTGTATTGAATCTTCAGCTGTCGTGAAAGCGTTTCTCGCGCAGCCTGGGAGCACGCTGCAGAGCCAAAACCTTTTTTTCTTGCCCGTTTTGCTTTTAAAGACAGCAGCACGGCTTCTGCAGGGTGATGGCTCCCTGGCTGTTTACTCAGGGCTTTGGCAGCCGCTCCGGTGTACGGAGGGGGCTCAGGGGGTGCAGGAGCCAAGGCAGTGGCCCCCTCTGCTCGTGGCGATGTTGGGGGCACACAGGAGCATCAGTGTCCACCGTGAGGGCAAAGACACAGCCATAGAGCAGGAATATACATGCAGCACATCTGTATCCTGGTAGAGCATCTCCCAGGACCGCTGCAGCCCTCAGCCACGGGGAAAGGGATGTGTGGGGCAGGGGAGAGAGCAGAGAGGGTCCGGGGATGAGAAGACATGGAGTAGACGTGTCCACTGCGCTTATGGTTCTCCCCAGCCCTGGAGCACAGGCCAGATGGGGAAAAGGCTGAGGACAGGGGAAAGCAAAACTGAAGCAAGACAGGAGAATTCCCTGGTTGCACCGGTGTTGTCCCACACAGCACTGGCCCCCAGGCCAGCTTTTTGCACACACACCTTCCATGACCATGCCAAGCTGGGCACCAGGGGCAAGCCGGGTGTGCACTGGCATCATCTGCTCCTCTGGTGTTACAGGAGTGATCCACATCACCTCCATCCATCCATCAAAGCGCTTTTCCCGTTTCCCCTGGCGTGAAGGTGCCCAGTGCATCCCCGGCTGCAGCTCAGGCTTACGTGGAGTGTGGCTCATGTGGAGTGAGGCAAAGGCTGTGCTGAATAATTCATCACCCCTGGGAACCCTGTGTCCCCCTCCCATGAGCAGGTGGTGCACCATGTCACTGCAGCCCCAAGCCCTGGAGGGGGATGTCACCTCAGGCGGCTTCTGGCTGGGGAGGAAGGAGGATCTGCACTGCCCGCTCTGCCAGGGCATCTCCAGCCCCACGGCATCAGGACACCCCTCCTGGGGCAGCTCCGTGCAGTTCCGCAGATCGGACAACCTCTAAACCACCCATGGAATAGAGAGGATGGGACCCATCCCTCTGATCGCATCCTGCCAGGATGTGTCTCTATTTTGGGGTGCACGAGGAAGGGGGGGTTCCTGCAGGAACCCCTCTTTGTTAATGGGCTGGAGGGAGAAAGCAGGGGCGAGACGGCAGCAGCCCAGCTGCTCTCTCCTCCAGCCAATGGTTCACCTCTTGCTTCCTCCCGTCTCAGCTCAAACAGAAATTGCTCTCTGGTGCGTGACGGCGTTTTGTCTTCCCGGGCCCCGTCCACAGCTCTACAAAGCCTCTTCTCCTCCTGACAACGCTGATGCACATCTGACAGGAGCAGAGCTGGTCCAGCCACAGGGCTGGAGAGGGTGAGAAAGGGGAAGAGAAATGCACAGAAAGGAAAGGGAATCATAGAATGGTTAGAGTTGGAAGGGACCTTAGAGATCATCGAGTTCCAACCCCCCTGCCCTGGGCAGGGACACCTCCCACCAGACCAGGTTGCTCAAAGCCCCATCCAGCCTGGCCTTGAACACCTCCAGGGATGGGGCAGCCACAGCTTCTCTGGGCAACCTGTTCCAGTGTCTCACCACCCTCACAGGAAAGAATTTCTTCCTAATATCTAATCTAAATCTCCCCTCTTCCAATTTAAAACGGTTACCCCTTGTCCTGTCACTACACTTCCTGACAAAGAGTCCCTCTCCTTCTCTCCTGGAGGCTCCCTTCAGATATTGGAAGGCTGCTCTGAGGTCTCCCCAGAACCTTCTCTTCTCCAGGCTGAACAACCCCATCTCTCTCAGTCTGTCTTCACAGGGGAGGTGCTCCATCCCTCTGATCGTCTTTGTAGCTCTCCACTGGAGGAGAAATGGAGAGAAAGCTCTTGGCTCTCACCACCTCCTTCCCCTACTCCTGCTCCAGCAGCTCCCTGACCCGGGAGCAAGGCCAGCCAGCACTGAGTCCTCGCTGGTGGGGAAGAGGACATGGGATGTGCCCTAGAGCTGTGTGAGGGGAAGCATGCCGAGCCCCAAGCCTGCCCCAAGGGGAACCTGCTGCCTGGGCGCTGGGCTGTCCCACAGCAGGGACAGGGATGGGGAGGTGGCAGTGCTTCACATCGCCATGGTAACCTGCAAGGACCGCGGGCATCCTGCATCTCAAGGATGAGCCTTGGCAAATCAATAACCCCAGCAGGGACAGTGACAGGCAGAGACACGGTTGGGCTGGGGGTCCCCTCCTGCGGGGTTGGGGACGGGGGTGTCTCTGCCCTCAGAGCACCAATTTGCTAACCCTCTGGGGAGCAGCATTACCCTGTACCCAAACACCTGAGCCAGAGGTGCTATTTCTGTGGCTACAGCAGCCCAGACCCAGCCGGGCACCGGTGTTTCTCTGTGCCCATGTTTCTTCCCTGACTCTGTTGGGAAGTTTCTCTCCTGATGAGGCTCTCGGAGGAGCCTTGGTTAGTGCACGGTAATTGAGAGACTGCGTCATACTGAAATGAAGGGGAGCTGGCGTCCCCCGCGCTGATGGAGCTGGCTGATTAGGAAAACGCTCTTGCATTTCTAACGCTGCAGAGGTTTGGGACGAGAAGCTCCCGGGAGGAAATCAGCAGCCTCAGGATGCTCTTGCGAAACGCCGTGTTTCTGCCCCGGCGGGATGCGCTCCCGTCCTCACGCCGCGGTGTGACACGCGTGTGCCTGCCTCGCAGTGCCTGGCAGTGATTCAGGGTCTCTCCTCACCTCCGCTCTCCCGTCTCATCGTCACAGCCCCGCCTGGGACCAGGGCATGGGTGGGAGAGTGGGGCTGCCCGGCTTTACCCTTGCCTTTTCTGAAGCTGCAGATCCATTCTCACCTCCTAGAAAAGGAGGCTTTGATGAGCCCCATTTGGGGAGAAAGCCCCGGGGGGGCTGGGTACAGGCAGCGCTGCCTGTTGGGCTTCCCACCCTCCTGGCATCTGCCTGGGGTTGAGGTCCTGCCTGGTCAGCTGTGCCTGGCACCAGGGAGCCACTCTGCCCCGACATGTCCCCGGGACATGATGCCCATCCCAGGGCTTCCCGGCTGCTGTGCCTGAAGCTTCCCCAAAGCAACGGCCAGTGGTGAGCCCATATGTGATGAGTCTGTGTGTGCTCAGCATGGGGCAGCACCCCCATCCCTTCTGGGGTTCTGTAGTTGTTCTCCAGTCCCAGCTGAACCATGGGACCATTTAAAACATGGATGAACACGCCATCACTCCCGAGCAGCAGCTGAAGCCTGTGGCCACCCTGCTGACCCCACTGGCCCTTGCTCAGGGCCAGACCTTTGCCCGTAGGTGCCTGCCAGACCCCTGGCCACCCCTGCCCTCCCCTTCCCTGGCTCTGCCCCAGCCACCACTTACAGCCTTCCCCTGGCACCCCCATTTATTTGGGGTTGATTTGTGCTGCGGCAGAAAAGCCATTAAGTGCCACCTTGTTAGTGCAGAAGGAAAGAGGTCTGCTGTACGCCCATGGCCACTTTAGAAAAACGGGATGAGGGCAGTAAATAAGGTTTCACTCTCTTACGATGATTGGAAAGTCTTGAAGGAGAGCTGCGGGCCGGCAGAGCTGCAGAGAAGGTGTCCTCCAAGGGGCAATTGCCGAGCAGCAATCTGCCAGCGCGGCGCTTTGCTCTCCATTTATCTTTCCGCTGAGCCACGAGACGGTTTCAAGCTCCTCATGCTGCCCAGGGTGTCTGGGGTGGTTGCAGGTGGCTTTGGGGTCCTCCCGTGGGACAGGGCAGGGTGGGGGTCTCCTTCAGCAGCGGAAGTCTGGCATTGGGCTGGGTTACGGGCAGCAAATCTGCTTCCTGGGCATCATGAAGGATTATAAAACATGGGAAGGGTTTGTCCTGCCACGGGTGATGTGGAGCCAGAGCAGCAGTTGTCCCCAGCTGGGATGCAGAGGGTGGTGGAGGTCTCTGCTCCTGCTATCTCCCTTCCTGCCCTCGGTAGCTCTGCGTGCCGGCTTCATCCCCGCCGCAACAGCAGCTCAGCTTTCCTCTCCTCGCTGGGTGTTGGGAGATTCAACTCATTAACATTAATGAAGCGTGGCTGGCTCTGCTGCAGGAGCATGGTGGTACGGCTCAGCTGAAGGTGTCTCCAGCCCCAGGGAGCTGCTCGACGGAGGGGATGGACGTGCTGGTTATAGTCCTCGGCTTCCCCTCCTGCTGAGTCACAGCCAGGCTCAGCTGCAACACAGGCTGTAAAGTCGCCGTTTAGGGTTTATGGGGTCCCTGGTCCCTTAAAGCATTTCTGAGCAGCTCCAGTGCCCCTGCAACGGGCCAGGTTGGCAGTAAGGGCTGACCTCAGTGGGGTGCCACCCCAGCTCCAGAGACACGCAGACCATCTCCCACAGCATTAGGAAGGGAGCAATGCACACCCAAGCCCTTGAGGTGCTTAATTCATCACCCTGAAGGACAACACCAGGTGCCTAAAATTAGACTCCCACCTCCTAATTTAGGCATTTCAATAAATAGACTGATTTGCCTCTTCCTTTCTCCTCCCTGGTGCTGCTCAGCACCCAGAGGCTTCCAGGGAGCTGCTCTGTTCTCGGGCACGTTGGAGCAATCCAGCCGCACCAAATCCTCCCGTATCCCTGATTTACCCTGGGTGGGAGTCAGGGCCTGGAAAAGGAGGAGCTGCAGCAGCAACTCCCCCATCCCTGGAGGGGGGGGAGCCCTCTTGGTGCTGCAGGAGCCTGCCGGCTGGCAAGTGGCTGCTCCGGCAGCTATTAATTAGCATTGTAAATAAGTAGCCTGGTACCCAGCCTCAGCATCCCCAGGGTGGGTGGGTGGGGGGGGTGCACCTCACTCTGATTATGCCCCGGGGAGGGAGTGGTTCTGATACCCCAATATAGTGCCCTTGTAGCATCTTCCTTATGCCTGTGGCCCCCACAACCTCTGGGGGGGGACAGGAGTGGTTTCACCCCCCCCCCTCTATCCCATGACAGGTAAACGCTGCAGGAGGAACGTGTTGGATGGGGACCTACCCGGGGCCATAGCCCTGCGTAAAGGGTGCCGGGGGTGGGGGACAAAGCGATGCCATCCTGGGCATCCTGCCCAGGGCTGCTCTCTGCGGTGGGACCCCCTGCTCCTTCCCCATTCCTGGAGAGACAGGCGACCCCCCGGCAGCTCCCCACGCGAGGCTGCGGCTGAGCCATCCGCCCGATCTGCCTGCGCGCCTTCCCCAGCGCGCACGGGTCCCATTAAGAAAAAAAAAGAGATCAGAGTTCCCGGGGATGCTAAAAATAGCGCCAGGCAGCGGAGTTTGGCCAGGAGGAGACGGTAAGGGAATGCGGGGGCGCGGAGCAGAAGGTGTAATTTCGCTGCCGGCTCCTCCAGCAGCAGGGGCGCGGGGAGAAGGGTGATGAATCAAGCCTGCCATCGCGGAGGTGAATCGCTGCTGAATGAGCAGCCCCTGGTAATTCAGCTCCGCGCTGCGTCGGATGCAGGGTGCTGGGAGGGGGTGGAGGGCAGGGGGGGAGAGCACGGCCGCGTCCCAAGGGGTGCCCTGGGGTGTGCTGGGGGGGCAGCGGGGAGGGGGCAGCGGCTGGATGCTCCCCAGCAGGCGGAGGAGGAGATGCTGGGGCAGCAGCGTGGCGGGGAGATGGGGTTGTGAGCTGCAGGGCCCTGGTGGTGACGGGGCTGCTTTAGAGTATGGCAACCCCTGGTGCTAAATGAAAGAGAGAGTGCAAACACAGGCTCTAATTACCACCGCTCCTCCAGAGCCAGCTCTGCCCGCTCTCCCCAAGCTGTCAGATGCTCTCTAGCAAATGCCTCCATCTCCTTTCCGTGGCCAAATCAAAGCTATTTATTCTCTCCTCGCAACCCGGCCGCTTCTGTTTTACCACTAGTTGAACAGCAGGGAGGAAGAGCAGGAGGAGCGAGGCGGGGAGAAGCCCCTGTAGCTCCTTGCAGCAGGATCAGCAGCCCCGTGAGGTCCAAGCCCCGTGTGACACAGAGGGGATGCTGTGTCCCCTACTGACTGTCCCTGCCAAGGGACAACCTGGCCAGTGGTGAGCCTCGCTGGGGGAATGATCTGCATTCCCCGACAGTGGCACGGGGAAAGGGATGGACAGAGGAATTTGCTCTTCAGGATAATTTAACACCTTGCCCTCCGGGTCTCGCTTCCCAGCACGGGTGAGAGCACGTGGCAGGTCCCCAATAACCCCAGCAGGCTCCCACCGCAGCCCGGGGAAAGCAACAACAACAAAAGCCATGGTAACAGGTCCAATTAGCAAAGGTGTTCAGCTTCCCAGCACCGTTCCCCAGCGCCGCCGGCTTCTGGAAGGGGCTGAAGGAGATGACTGGCAGCCCCAGCAGCTTTGTGCAGATGGACCAATTTAGTCAGGTGAGGAGCTGGAGAGCTGCCCTCTCCCTGGCCGCCTTTGGCGTTTCTCAGCTCTTTAATTGCTGCCGCAGGTGGGAGCAGACGGCTGGTATCCATCACTTCTCCTGCACCCAGCCTGATCCTGGGGCTTTCCCGGTGGGTCAGCACTTACAGCTGCACCACAGAGGTGCATTTTCCGGGGTGCTGCACCCCTGCAGGGGCTGGGATTTGTGCCTCAGATGAGCAGCTTGCTCTGCCCCAGGGTCCGGGGCTGTGGGTGCTCCTGGCTTTGGTGGGTCATGCTCTCTCAGCCTGGTTTCTCTGGGTGGCTGTGCTGCCTGTGAGGGGTCCCTTGGCCCGCCCTCACCTTTGGGGTGAAACCAGGTACCAGGTTAAATCTGAGATCCCCAAATGGTATCTGGCAAGTCTCTTGAAAATCAGTGAGTGGAAGGCAGAAACCCCTTGTCCTGGCCTCCACGGTGGGGAAAAAAAACCTGCTGTGTAAGATTAATAACAGCAGTATTGGATGCTTGGAGTCTTCCCTCCCAAATAAGCTTTGATTCAGGCTGACATCTTCAAGGGAGGCTGCTTTCAGGTCTGAGAGACAAATCCACATGGGAATGGCCTTCTTTCATACCTGTCAAACCCCTGTCTTTCTACTCTGTTCATTTGGCCCAGACATGAGCGACAGCAGCGCCCCAGGTACAAAGCATCCCTGTCCTGGGAGGCGCGTGGGATGTGAATCCAGGGCTGTCCCAGCCTGTGAGGAGCTGTATCACACCTACAGCTATAGCACCGAGCTGACAACTGCTGCACGGACCCAGCCGAAAACCCCCCACCTTGCTGTGATGGCCACAAGTGAGTGTCGTGGAGCCCGTGTGGTGACACCTGGGCTGCTGTAGATGCTTCCCCATAAGGAACAATGTGGGGCCAGGGGCAGCTCCTGGGGCAGGAGTCAGCCCCCGGCTGGGCTGCAGTCCTGCCAAACAGCAAAATAGCTCTTTACAGACAAAATCGCCCATCTTCTGCTAAAAACGTTGGGCTTTGCCTCCAGTGAGCTCCTGTGGGAATGCAAACTTGCACTCATCTAGCTAAATGGCTGTGTGGAGAACGCTCTTTTTTTTTTTTTTTCCAGTTTGAAGGGCTGTTTTGCTGTAATTGGAATGCATTTCTAATTGCATGTTTAATTGAGGCCTTTGAGGGCTGAAGAGGAAGAGGCTGGGCTGAGGAACGTGATGTGGAAGATGGGCTTTGGACACACGGAGAGACACATCTTGGAGAGGCAGGAAAAAGATGACCTGGAGGCTGGTGGTCCCTATGCCACGACCACTGTTGGACTTTCCTCCCCAGACCTGGACTGGGCACCTCACTCACGTGAGTGGGGCAGATGCTGCTACCAAACATCTCCATGACTCTTCAGGAGCCACTATGTCACCCTGGGGGTTCCTGATGCCCAGCTCGTGCAGGGTGCCCATGCCCACCTTGCAGGTCCCTTCAGCCTGGCTCTGTGTGTGCCCCAGGTTCCCTGGCTGGGAGAGCTGTGGAGCAGGTGGCTTGAAAGCTTCATGCCCTCCCTGCCCATCAGTGGCTCTGGGGACAGGGAAGGAGAAGGGAGAAGCCTCCTCCCAGCTGCAGCTTTGAAATTGCAGGTCCTGGGCTGCCTGGGACTTGCTGCTCTCCTCAGCATCCCGTGCAACGGAGCATCTCCATAGTGCCCTGAAATAATTGCAGGTGTGCCCTGCCCGCTGGTGACAAACGCTTTGGAGAAGGCAATGGTCTCCCCCTGCTCTTAGCTCTGCTCCCTCGTGCTGCTGCTCTCCTCTCAGCTGGTGAGCCTGTTGCTTATATAAATCGCTCGCTCTCAAGCGCTGATAGAGCTGTTTGCTTCCCACCCCACTGGGCTCTGCAAGCTCATTTTATTTTTTTTCTTGGCTTAATGGGATGTTTACTCCACAACAGCCTTCCCTCAACACCCGGCAGGAGGGAACTCTGAACCATCACCCCAACAACACTCTGACTTTCCCACTGAGCCGGGAGCAGCCCTGAGTTCCCTCCTCCCTCTGGTGCTGCTGGGGTCGGATGCTGGTCCCCCAAATCCCACCCAGAGGGCTTGTGCCCAGCTGAGCCAGCTTCTTCCTGGGGGAGTTTGGAGTCTGAGGGCTCTTCCACCTTGAGCAGGTAGGGCTGGGGCTGGGACGTGCGCCGGAGTCCTGCCACGTGGTGCCAGCACAGCTATAACCAGGCGAGGAGGATCCGGCTTGACAACTGTCAGGCTTGTTTCACGACAACTGCCAAACCGCCATCAGGTAGTCGTGATTTCTCCTACTCGCTCTGGCTTGGAGCGAGGGACAGAGTAGGAGGGGGCTGCTCTGCTGTTCTTGGAGAAGAGAGAAAAGCCAGGTATGCACAGATCCCTTTGTCATCTGTCCCCCCTTTTCCTGAGTGTGACACTTGCTGTGCTCCCCACCTTCCATCCCCATCGGATCCCCCTCGTGCGTTGCTCCCGGGGCAGTGAGGGTTGTACCAGGGCAGGTGGTCTTACAACAGCTATCGGCACCACCAGTGCCACCGGTTTGGTCAGTGGCTGTGCACATTGGCTCCATGATACCTCTGCCACATCCTGGTGTCACCTTCCTTTCCCCCAGCCTCTACTGCTGGGGCAGCTGCGCCTGCTGGCACCCAGTTTCTTTGGAGAACAAACAAGAGACCCCCTTGAAGTTTGCTTCTTGCTTTCCGTGAGCTCTGTGGTGTATGTTTGTCATCTTGGTCTCACCTCAATTCTAATGTTCTTTCTGAAGCCCCAGCAAATGTCTGAGGTTCCTTCAGCATTGAGTTCCGCGGTGAACCCCCTCATCTTGTCATCATGGACATCAAGAGTCCCTGGGAGAAGGACAACATAGCAGCTAATTAACGAGAGACTAATCCAGAAGAGTGGCAAGTGTTGCAGTGCAAACCCAGTGGTCTTTCTCATCCTGCAGCAAGGAGCTGGGGACACGGGACGCTGTACCAGCACTGCCGGTGGCGTCACAGCATCCACGGGAAGCACGGGCTGAGAGATGGATAATGTGTGTGGTGGTCACACTGAGACATTAGGAGATGTCAGAGGAGGGTCTCTGTATTAACATGAACATAAGAAGTTCCATTTAAACATGAGGAAGAGCTTCTTTCCTTTGAGGGTGGCAGAGCCCTGGAAGAGGCTGCCCAGAGAGGTGGTGGAGTCTCCATCTCTGGAGACATTCAAAACCCACCTGGACACGTTCCTGTGCAACCTGCTCTGGGTGGACCTTCATTGGCAGGGGGTTGGACTAGATAATCTCCAGAGGTCCCTTCCAACCCCATATCCTTCTGTGATTCTGTGAACTGTACCTGGCGATGACCCTCAAAGCATTTGAAGAGGGCAGAGGGTAGCCCCGGAGCGGCTCTTCAGGCCCCCAAGGAAGAGAAATAACTCTGCTTCACGGCCAGGCAGCGCAGGACAGGGGGGACGTGGCACGTGTGACAGTTTCCCACCACTTCCCAACTCTCACCCGACACCAACTGCAGAACAGCCTTCTGGAGTGTAAGCTGGGTGCAAATAAGGAAACTTGGCCAAAGAAGCAGCCGAAAGAGTAAAATTCTCGCAGATGATACTGCTGCTCCGAGGCACTTCCCTCCTGCTTTTAAGCAGGCTCCATACCAGCATCCGAACGGAAAGAAAGAAAGAAAGAAAAGAAAGAAAGAAAGAAAAAGTGACAGGTGTATATAAGCAGGTGGGTGCAAACAAACCCATTCTAATACTCCGCGATGGAACAGCTTGTGTTTTGTGACGGATGTCTTCACGAACAGGCAGGCAGAGAGAGGGTATGGTTTTTTTATAGAATGAATTCTGGTATTAAAATCTAGAAAACCATTTGAGCTTTGTTATATCTTCTCCTCAGTCTTCATTCTGGAAATCATTATTTTTTTTTTCATAGCTCTGTCCGTAAAGGGCAAAAAAAAATGCCAACAGGTTTAAAATAGCCACGTAAAGGAGACAATTAGATGTCAACAGCCAGCCTTCAGAAGGTGTGTGTTGTGCTCAAAGAAGGAAAATGAGAGAGGACATAAATTTGGGTGAGGTAAATGTAAACCCCTAGGACAAAATAAGTTTTAAGGTGGGACACGCTGAAAACACAGAAATGTGTAATGAAGGCTACGCCAACGTCAGTAGAAGAAGGCAGTCGGTGCTGTGCTGGTTTGTTGGGTTTCTGTGGCTGCAAAAAGCTCTGAGATAAGGGCATGACGTAAAACCAAAATTAATTGCTTCACATCAGTATCTGCCATGGAGGGTGCTGGAAAATTCACACGCTGTGTCCTTTCCTACGGCAGATAAATGTGAAGAGCTCTCTCAAACTGAAATGTCAAAAGAGGTTTTTGGAAAACAGCGATGAAACGGGGAGCAAGGGATTGCCGGGATGGGGCAGGGTTTCCCCAGAAGGCTCTGGAGGAAGAGCAGCCTGGAGCTGCTCGGCTACCAAGGGGGCTGGTACCCGCTGCTGGGAGGAGCACTGGGATCGTACAGGAGGAGCACTGGGATCGTACAGGAGGAACACTGGGATCATACAGGAGAAGCACTGGGATCATACAGGAGAAGCACTGGGAGGCAGCGAGTGTGGCTGCAGTTTGTGTAAAAGCTTGGAGCCGGGAAACTATGGACAAGTCCAACGTCTGTACACAGCAGATGAGATGTTTGAAGCCCTGATAAAGAGTAGAACAGGGAGATTTGGAAGATGTTATAATGGAAGTCAGTCAGATTTTTGTGGCTTGCTAATCAATTAACAGTCTTTCTTGAGGATGTTAGCCGGCTTAATTGTGCACTTGAATTCCCCAAATCCATGGTAACCTCCCTCCCAGCCCTTGTTTCCCAATCTTTTAATAAGAAACGCACACAAACCTCCTTTTATGCGTTGACAATGTATTTTCCTTAAGAGCTTTTGTTGATTTTTTTATTATTTTTTTTTCCCAGATTGGGAGGGAGGTTACCATGGAGTTACCTACGGATGGGCGAGCAGGCAATCCCGTGCATTTGGAAAAGAGGATGAGGAGTAAGGTGTCAATGTTTACGCGTCACACGTAACGCCTGAAGGTAATTAAAGGAAGAAAAAAGAAAAGCTAATGGAGCGCTGCAGAAGGGTCCCAGGATGTTGAGTGAGCGGAGGACAAAATGGCAAGGTGGCACTTCGGGAAAGGTGCCACAGGCAGAGGGGCTTGCGGGGGCGGGGGGTGGCAGAGAGGTGGCCCTGAAAGGGGCTGGTGCTTGGGGAAGGGGACACCCAGCAGGAGGGACACGGGAGAGATGCTTCGGGCGGGGGATGGAGCTCCTCCGGTGACCCCCGATGGAGTCCCGCTCCTTCGGTACCCACCGAAGGTGACCGTCCAGCCGCGTCCGGAGGGTAGAGGGGGGCAATGCCCGACGGTTCCCCATGCGGGACGGGTGGAGGCGGGAGGACCCCGATGCAGGGAGGTGTGTGTGGGGGGGGGGGGGGGGGGGGGGGATGCGGGGTCCGCCCGCCTCCGCCCGCCCCGTGCCCCGCCCCGCGCCGCCGCCGCCGCCCGCCCTCGCCCCGCAGAGCCGCGCACATCGCCCGCCGCCGCCGGCCGGCCGGGGGGGGTGGGGGGTAACGGGGAGCAGCGGGCCGGCATGGCGGGGGCGGGCGGTGCGGGACGGAGGCGGCGGGCCCCGGGCTGAGCGCTGAGGGCGGCGGGGGGGCCATGGGGGCGGCGGCGGCGGGGGGCTGCGGGTGTTTTGCCCTGCCCGCCCGCCGCGCCTCCCGCCTGAGGCTGCGGGGAAGGTAGCGGGGAGAGAGCGGGGGGGGGGGGGGAACGACGGCGACGACGACACGGAGAGAGCGGCGGCGGCGGCGTGAAGCCAGGTGAGTCCCTTGTCCCGGAGGGGAGGGGAGGGGAGGGGGGAAGGACCCTCGTCCCGGTGGGAGGCTGCGGGGCACGGCGGCGGGGAGAGCCGTCGGGTCTTAGCGCTTCTTCTGGGGTGCTGCGGGTTCGCGGGAGGTGGCTGGCATCCTTCCTCCCCCCCGCACCCCCGGCGGGGGGGATGCGCCGGCTGGAGCAAGGTGGTTGCGAGGAGGCAGGAGGCCTGCCCGTCTCCTCCCCAGGACTTTCTAACACCCCAAATGCCCGGCGGCTCCCACTTGCCCGCGGTGTGCCGGGAGGGATGCCCACCTCCCCGGGGTTCTGGGTGCCCAGAAGCCGCCGGGAGCGTGGAGGTGTTGGAGCAAGGCTCTGCCTCGTCCTCCTGCGAGAGCCCGGGTGGCAGGGTCAGCTGGAGACGTGCGTGTGGCCTTCTGCAGGCGCCAGGGCGGTGATGGGGTGTCCCCTTCCTGGCTGTCCCGCTGCCCCATCTCCCTGTCGCAGCCTCGGTGGGCACCGGAGGGTTCCGTGCCGTGATGAACCGGAGGAGGAACCTGGTTTGAGGGGTTCGCATGGTCTGAACCGGATCAATGCCGCTGCTGAGCACCGCTCTCCCCTGAGATGGCTTTCCCCATCCCGGGGTCCCTGGGCAGGGCAAGGCTGCGTGGAGAAAGTGGGGTGCAGGGCAGGGAGCTCCGCCGCTGCCCCCCAGGTCACCTTGGTGCTCTCCCGGGTGGTGACATTCTCGATGTTAGTCCGGTGTCGTGGCAGTCGGTGTTACAGATAGTGGATGAGACAAACGCACTTTGGTCCTGGCTTGGGGCTTGTTTGTTTGGGTTTTTTTGTCATTTCCCTGTTCTACAGCAATTTGGATGGGATCGGTTTTCCTCCTTGTCAGCAGCAGGATTGGCAGAGAGATGTGGCTTGCTCTTGGGGAAAAGCAATTTGAAAACATTCGCATCTTTCTCTTCTCTCATGACAGCCAGTGAGCTCTGTGCTGCCTTCCACCTCCCTGTGCCTCAGTTTCCCCACATCTACAAGGGAAAGGTGGAGGAGAGAAAAGCTGGTTTGCACCAGGGCGGGCTGGGATGTGTGTTCTTGTGTGTGAGAGCTTCCGGGGTGTGAGACTGCCTCGAGGGCAACAGTGGTCCTGGGTCAGGCCCAAGGGAGGCTGAGCCCATGGAGGCCAGTGCTGCGGGGCAGGGGAGGGCTGGCGCTGCCTCCCTTTTGGGCAGAGAACTGGGCAGGCTGCTTCCCTCTGCTTAGCAGCCCTCCATGCTCATCCTTGGCCCTGCGTGAGCTCCTGGCATCCATGTCGTCCTGCAGCGAGGAGTTCATACTGCACCTGAGCAGCAAACAAAAAAACATGTTGGGTTTTTTCTTTTTTCTTTTTGTTTTTTTTTTTTTTTAATATTTTTTAAGAAGGGACTGCTCCGACGTCCCCTCCGGTCATCACCTGCCCAGCCAGTGGCATCTCCCTGTGCCTTTGAGGCTGCAGCCTCCCGCTCTCTGGCTGCTCACTGAGGACCTGCTGCCGTGCTCACCTCCCCCAGCGATGCTGAACTTTCCCTTGCGTTTGCTGACACGCCGTCTGCCTCCTTCCAGCGGCAGGGACGAGCCAGCACTGGTGTCCGTACAGGGCTACGAGCTGGAGCTGGGGTGCGAGGATGCAGGGTGGGATGGGGAGCGGGCTCTGGGGGGCCACCTGCACCGAGGAGAGCCTGGTCCCTGGTGAGAGCATCGGCCGAGCTGAGGTCCTTGAGCTGTGCGATGCTGCAGGAGCCCACGGGGAAAAAGCAGCCCCCCTCTCCCCAGGGCACCCTGGCGTGGGTCCATCTCCACTTAGCGTGGCTGCTCTCCTGGTTTGGCAGTTCGATGTGCCGGCTGCCCGCTTGATTGGCATGGCAACGGCCGGCGCTGCGCTGCAGCACCCGCTGCGAAGCCCCCATCTCAGCATCCTGGAGGGCAATCGCTGCAGGACCCAGCCGTGAAAGGGTCACAGGGTGCTGCTGGCTGGGTGCTCCAGGCGTGGGTGGCACCGAGCCGCTGGCACCCCACGGTCGGAGCGTGTCTGCCTCTTCCCAGGGTTTTGGCACCTCTGGCATCAAGGGCTGGTCCTGCAACAGCCCCAGCCGTTGAGGCTTGTCCCACTGTGAAGTCCCCTATCCCATCCTGGTGGCCGATGCCACTGGCTGCCCCCAGCTGAGTCTCGGCTTCCCAGGAGGCTTTCCCAGCGCAGGGGGATTGGGATTGCTTTGCTAAGGAAGAGCCTGTGGAGCAGAGGCAAAACCACATCCTCTTTGCACGGTGGTGGACGGGGGGAACACACTGGGGATGCAGCTGAAACGGGCTCAGGCTTGGTCCCTCTCCCTGTAAGCCAAGGGGCAGGGTGCTGGAGATAAGGCTGGGGAAGGGAAGAGATGCCATCTGATGGGTTAGGGGGGACAGGGACCCGTTAGCCACAAGCTCCCTGAGGCAGGAGGGTGGCTTGATGCTTGTAGTGTTCATAGTGAGCTCTGGAGCCCATTTCTGTCTTGAAGTAAGCTAGTTCCAGCTTTGAAGTGATGCCTAAAAGCATAAAGCCCAGTCTAGCAGAGGAGAAGGAAGCAGTCGGGAGATAAGGTGCTGTTTCCACCAGCCACCTTCATGTCTTGCTTCCCCGCTGGAGGTCGTGGGAGCTGACCTGTGTGCCGAGGGCGAGCGGGAGGCAGGGCTCTGGGACATGCCCGTGGGTCGGCAGAGCCGGGATTTTGCCTCCAGTCGCAGCCCCCGTGATACCAGGAAGGTGCTTTCACGGTTTGCTTGGCGGCTGCTCCCTGGCCCTGAAGGACAAAGCCTCAAGTCCTCAGCTCTGCCTCAGCATCAGTCCTTCCCCCCCCTCCCACTGAACTCAGCAGCAAGCCCCGCTGCTCGTTTGTGTCGACGAGTCCAGTGCCGTTTGCCAGGGCAGCCCCGTCACTCAGGCACCACGCTTCTCTAGTGAAAAAAAGTATTTATATAATGATCGAGTCGGCTGCTGCCTTGAGGAGCCTCCAGCCCGGCTGGAACAAGGCTCAGATCATCGGAAGGTCTTCCACCGAATAAGGCCCCCCCACCATCGTTGGGTCCTTGGGCAGCAGGACTACTCCCATTTCACCTCCCGTGGGGCAGAAAGCAGCCTGGATCTCCCAGGGCTGAGATGCTTTTTTGATGCCACCTTCCCCTGCCAGAGCTCGGCCGTGGCATCGCTGAGTGATGTCTCGGAGCCTGTGACGGGAGGAGGGAGATGAGCTGATGTAATGGGGCCTTTTGCTCCCTGGCAGAGCAGGGCTTGGTTGGACGTGCTCCTTCCCACCCAGCTGCAACACTGTTGGGTTGCTCTGGCTTTGAAATTAGGGGACAGAGACACGGATCCACGTCAGCCAAGGAGAAAGGCTTGGGAATGTGGAAGGAAATCTGTCACCATCCATCCTTGATTCATGCAGCTCAGGGAAGTGGTGGTCTTGGGCTGGAAGATGCCCCTGGGTTGTTGAAGGACACATCTTTTTCCGATTGATCCAGCCTGCCTAAAACAGAGTCTTTCTTCTTCTGTGCCTCCTGCTGGCAGCCGGTTCAGGTCCTTGCTGCTTGGAGGGCTGGAGATCTCTGATCTGGCTGATTGTTACCTCTGGGCAGCGCAGTGGCCATCCGTTGGGGTGGCAGTACTGTCCTGTACTGGTTTAGTACTGGTTTAGCAGTGCTGTAAGGTTTGTCTCTCCTCCACAGGGAGGAGAGGGGTGGCTCCTTCGCAGCCTTCCCCTGCGAGGCTGGGTGAGCTCTGCTCATCCCCTGCTCTGGCCTGTTCTGGTGGGAGTTGACCTTTCCCAAAAAACGGAGGGCTTGGAGGTGGGATGCACCACAGCAGAGAACTCCTCCTGCAGCCAGGACAGAGACATGGTGGCCAAGGAGCCACCTCGGGGAGCTTGGTGAGCAACAAGCCCCTTTGATCCACTCCAAGTGATGATGAAAACACCGAGGCTGGGTGTGGGATGGTAGGGGAGCCTCAAATCCAGCACAGCCGCAGCTGGACTCAGGGAATATGATGATGTCCAGTTTTCGTTTGTGCCCGGCACAGCGAGTGCCCACACAGGTTCACAGATGGGCCCTTTCTTCTCCAAGGGTGCACGGATCCTCAGCTGGGTAATAATCACCATGTCTCTGCCTAGCCTGTGGTCCCTGCTGGGTTTAGCGAGGCTTCAGTCTCAGGTCATGGACGTGGGGTTGCATCCCTCTTAGAAGAAGGATCCCTGCACAACCCCGTCCTGTTTCAACCCAGAGACAGACGGTCCAATCCATCCCTGGCCCAATCCATCCCCGCCCGTGCAGCCTGAGCACGCAGGACTGATGCTTACTGACGTTGAGAACACTTCTGAGCTCCCTCGCCGTTCTGTCTCTCTCTCTCTTCTAAATTAATCAGGAGCTGGCCTCAGCAGCCAGTCAATAGTGAGATTTATCTCTTAAATAGCATTATTGATTGCCTCGGAAGCCTGGTTTTGTATTGATAGATACGTACACATGCAGACAAGCCCCGTGCCAGGTCCCGGTGGTGAAAGTCACAGCGTAACGTGTGGAGATGGCTTATCACAGGTGGGGACGTGCGTGTGTGTCCATGTGAGGGAGATGCAGCTCCCCGTCGGAGAGCCAGATGAGGCACCCCAGGGTCTGTCCAGCGTTACTGTGCTGCCTTGACCGCTCTCGAGCTTCTGCCCCTTGCTCCTGAAGACGTGAGGTTGCGATGCCAACACCTCTGCCAGCTTGCCTTGCCTCTTCGCTTGCAGGTAGGACTCTGTATCCTCCCTGAGGAGAAGACGGGCGGATGTCTGCCCACAAATTGCGTGGTCTCCTCAAAAATCACTGCCCCTGCGGGGGATTCTCCACACGGGAGTCTTGGGACGGATGCTCAAAACGAAGTCTGCTGTAGCCTCGCCCGGCGGGGCTGGTTTGGAGCGGAGGATGGAGGAGAGGGGCTGGACCCCGTCCTGCCGGGGATGTTTTCCCTTTCCCTCCCGAGCCGAGGCGTGCGGGCAGCGCGGTGGCACCTGGCTCGTCTCCGAGCAGGTGGAGCTGTGGGAGAGTGCGGGAGGGGAGACGGCTCCCTGCCGGGTCCGCTCGCTCGGGGAAAGGCAAAGCTGGCCCCACCGCTCTCCCACCGCCTCCCTCCAGGTAACGGGGAGCGGGGTGGAGGAGGAGGGCTCCCATGGGGATGCAGAGTGGGGGCTTCGTCTCCTCGGGGGCGCAGGGTGGCTCTGGGAGGCGGCAGAGTGCTTGCAGCATCCCGGCGTGGTGGCACTCCGCTCAAGGTCCCCGTTGCCTAGCTGCTGCCTGCACTGCGCACGCCTCTGGAGAGCGAGGCAGCCCCTCCTTGGTTGGGGGGATGGGGGGGGGGATGGGGGAGCGGGTGCTTGGTGGCAGCCCCCACGAAGGGGCTGGGGAGAGGGGAGCCAACCCAGGATTTGTCAACCGAGCCGTCGTCCTTTTTAGTTTCGGGGGCAGCGGCCGCTCCGGGCTCCCCCTTGAAGCAGCAGCCTGTGCCGGGAGCTTGGCTCCTCCGTCCTCCAGGGTCGTGGAGCACAGCCAAGGTGCAGTGGTGCTCGTGAGAGGAATGGCAAAACCTCCTGCCAGGTTTGCCGTAGCAAAGTTGGGGCTGTTTGGCATTGGGGACGCAGAACCCCGCTCCCCCAGCCTTGCCTCGCTGGCCTCGCCACCTCTGCCAACCGGCTCCGTCGCGGGGGGAGAGAGCGTGGCCCCGTGTCCCGTACCTTGCATCCAGCCTTGCTGCCTGGTGCTCTGCTCTCTCCTGGGATGAGCTGAGGCTGAGGAAAGCGTCGGCCGCGTTGGCGCGGGCAGCCGAAACGGCACAGGTGATCCTTCGGGTCGGAATGGGAGACCCGTGTGTGTGTGTGTGTGTGTGTGTGTCCGTGTGCCCTAATCAATGGGAATTTCTTGGGTGCTGTCATGCCTGTGTGTGCCTGCACATATATATATATATGTGTGTGCGCATATATATGTGTGTATACACACGTAGCACTCTAGCATCTTGCTACTGTTTGGACCCCGTAAGCGTTTTTCCAGACGATGCCTGCCCGCAGCGAGTGCCCGGTTGCCTGATCTCAGCGAGCCAATCTACGCAGGGATCTCGGGAAAGAACAGTTGGGGTTTTATGAAGCTGGCATAATTTACAGCTAAAATAGCACACCAGAAATACGTCCAACCCAATCTCCTTTGTAATCTGGTTTTCATTTAAGCCTCCAGGGTGGTGATGGGGGGAGGGGAGAGGGGATGGGGGTAAGGAAAGCAAACTGCGAAAGGAGTTTATTACCCGTGCCGGGGAGATTTGCGTGATGCTCTGTCTCGAGTGACCTCAATTTGCGGAGGTTAAAGCTGGCTGTGGTGCTCCCCCAGCTTGAAGGGGTGTCTCCCGCTTTTTGCTGGGGGTCCTGGCTGGGCATCCTTCTGCAGATGGCCGCGTGGCGTGCTCGGGGCTGTCCGTGCCGTGGAGCCATCCCGATGCCTGCTCCCACGACCGGGCAGAAAGAGGGATGGCGATGCGTCGGTGACCGTGGCGGTTGCGTCGGCCTCGCCTGCTCGCCAGGAAAAGGCAAGAAATTACCTCGCTGCCTTTACGGGTTGCATTTCTCTTTGGTTTTCAAACCACATATTGTCCCAGATCTCCTGCCAATAGCAGGGAGCGAACTGATAATGCAGCTGCTATTAATAAAGCAGCGTTGTTACATATTCATATCAATCAGACTTCTAATTCCACAATATTTAAAAAAGAATAGGGGAAAAAAAAAAAAAAAAAAAGAAGGCAGTGCTTCAGCAGGGCGATGGAAAAGGTGTCAGTTGGGATGATGTTGGAGATGCGTTTCACCAGCGTTGGCAGAACCTGCTCCCCTCACCTTTCTTCTCTCGGGGGTTCCCGTGCTGAGCTGGCCCTGGGGTCCTCTCCCACCATCCCCTCGGCTTTCCCTTTTCCCGGCAGTGCCGAGCTAAAAGGTGGGATCCCAAAGGCAGTTGTGGGATCCCCGGAGCACTGTCACGGTGGGGAAACGGGAGCGATGCGAGACGGGGGAGCGCTGAATTCAGGCGGGTGGGTTGGCAGGAACGGCTCGGTGCTCTTCTCCATTTTATGTAGAAAATTTCACATATTATGTAAATTGAAAAGCAAAGTATGGAAAATTTGGGTATAAATCTGGGATGTATATATGTTTGTAGAGCCATTAGAGAGGAAAGTATACCACAGAATCCTGGCCAATGGATAAATATACTTACGCTGCCACTCCTGCAATAAAATATGCTTTTTGTCATTGCTACAGTGGGGAAAAAAAAAAAGAAAAAAAAGTAGTGGCTCCAAAACTGTAGCAGAATTTTATGGCAAGCCATAAATTGGAAGAGATACCTAATTATTCATAGAGTATTACGGAGGTGTCGGTAAATGACTTCACCATCAAGGCCGCACCGAGACTTGCCCGTAAAGCAAAACCCTTTCTCTTAATGATTCAATCCCACGTCCAGATTTGGCCAAATAAATCTTGCGAGGCCGAGCACGTTTTCCGTGAACGTTGGTTCTGGAAACTCGCCTTTACCCTCTGGCTGGGAACGTTTTGAACCGGGATCTCCGAGTCCTCCAATGAGCCCCGCAGTCCCCGAGCCTTTCCTGGCTCTCTCTCCTCCCCCGGTGCGTGTCCGAGCTGCTCCCATCCCCTCTCTGCTTCCTCCGGCTCCCGGCTCGTGCCAGGAGAGGGGAGGACGGTTGTTCCACCGGGTCCCTGGCGCTGGCAGCCCCGGGAAGCGGTTGGCATCGAGCCCTCCCCAGCTTTTGGTGGCTGCAGCTCACAGTTTCCAAGCAACTCGGCGGCTGCTGGTCTAAAAGGACTCTCGGTAGGGGCATGTCACATTAACTGGAGTTATTAAGAGGAGCGGCGCTAGAGGAGGATGAGGGAAGGGCAGCCGATGTGGTGGAGCCAATATCCTTCTGCCGTCACCCCTATCTTAAGGGCTTTTAACAAAATCTGGAGGGGTGTCTCGGCTGAAATGCCCGTGGAGCACCTCTGCTTCCCAACCCGCTCCTCGGAGTGCTGGGAACGGGGCACCGCCGTCCTGCCAGCTCTGCAGCTGGGCGCTGGGACACGCGCAGAGGATGCAAAAGGTCTCGTTCCTGCCCCAAAGAACTTGTGCCTCAGGCCTCCATCCAGCTTTGGGACCTTTCTTGAGCAGATCTATTCCCTGGCTGGGACACAGCCTACAGCGAGCTCTCCACTCATCTGGGAAGAGGTGGGAGAAGGCCACTGGGTGGATCAGGCAGGTCCATCTCCCTCTGTGGAAATCCAGCTTCAGTCCATGCCCTGCATCTCCTCTCTGGAGGCTTAACTGCTTCTTCCAGGCCATACTTCCTTGGTCTGCCTTTATTTCCACTTTTCTTTTGATTCCCACTGGTTCAATGCTCCTGTGCATCCTGCATCCGTTTCCACAGAATCACAGAATGATATGGGGTTGGAAGGGACCTCTGGAGATCATCTAGTCCAATCTCCCTGCCAAAGCAGGTCCACCCAGAGCAGGTTGCACAGGAACTTGTCCAGGCGGGTTTTGAATGTCTCCAGAGAAGGAGACTCCACCACCTCCCTGGGCAGCCTCTTCCAGGGCTCTGCCACCCTCAAAGCAAAGAAGTTTCTCCTCATGTTTAGATGGAGCTTCTTATATTCAAGTTTGTTTCCATCACGGTCTGTAGCCACCTTTGAGCATCCATCCCTCTTCATCTTCATTGTTGCTTGCTTCTGTTGACTTTGGGCTGCAATGGAGGGACTTGTTTGTGTGAAGACCATGGACTGGTCAGTACTGAGAATTACCACGCGGTGCTGTGTTCGGGTGGAGAGAGCAACGGGAAGGCACTGTCTGCAGGCACTTGAAGCAATCTCTCCCTCCACGGGCAGCAGTTTGGAGGTTGCTTCCTTCATTCCTTTCCAAGCACAAGCTGGAAAGGCTCCTCCTGCTGCTGCCCACGGTGCCGGGATGCTGATGAGGTGTTGGTGGGAGGTGGGCCAGGAGCGTGCTGCCATCAGCATGTACAACCAGCGCTGCCTCGGCTGTCACATCCCGCCTCCCAGCTGCTGGGGTTGGACCCCCGTCTCTCTGGAGAAGACCTGAGGTGGAGTCTGGGTGGTATCTACCAGAGCTGGATGTTCTCCAGCCCCGTGCAAAGCCTCTCCCATCCCAGGGGCAAACAGAGATCCCAGTGCTGCACCCTGGCCAGGGACTGGGAACGATCTAGGGGCTCTTCGTCCTATGAGCGATGGGTGTCTCTAAGTATGCTGGTGGCAAAAATCCCCAAACATCTCCAGAGGACTGTGAGAGTGCCTGGAAAAGTTCAGATGTAGCCCAGGGGGACCTTACTGCCTGAATGCCTGAGCTGTTTTTCCTGAGGGCAGCAAAAATACAGGCTGCAGCTTGTTATCCTGGGGAGATGGGTGGTGTGTGGGCAGCTGGGGGGGGGTTGGCTGTCAGCAGAAACCCCCTACAGCATCGCTGTGTGTTCATAGGAGGAGGCACAGCAGGATCTCTGCCTTCATCCCCACCAGCAAAAGCATGGGGAGGAGTGCCGGGATGCTTCCCTGCAGCCAGTTGGCATCAGTGGGAGAGGACAACACCATCAGCAGAGACTTTTCCAGGTCTTCTGAGCTCCCGGGAGCCTGAGCCCAAGGGAGGAGAGACCCCATGGCGGGGGCTCACCGGGATGTGAGCTCTGACCCCCAAAGCTAAGCCTTTGCTTTGGCAGAGTGAGAGAGCATGGCTGGGAGGTGACAGGCAGCCGGGAACAAGTCCGCCTTGTCCATGCTGGAGGCAGGAGCTGCGATCCCACCAGACAGACTTGCACACTCCTCCGCAAGCCATCGCTGGTGTGAAGCCACGCAGTGCCAGCGTGCAGATCTGCCACCCTCCAGCCACCCACAGCTGGTGTCTTAATGCTCCGTGTTAAGATAAAGGCTTGGCAACTCCTCAAACCCTTGCTTTGGGTGCGGGGAAGCCACAGCAGTGGGGCTGGGGTCCTGGAGGTGGCCTGGTGGGGTTGCTGGGGGCAAGGAAGGTGGTGGAGCAGCCTGCAGGATGCTGAATCATAGAATGGTTAGAGTTGGAAGGGATCTTGGAGATCACTGAGTTCCAACCCCCTGCCCTGGGCAGGGACACCTCCACCAG
The DNA here is from genome assembly GCA_003697955.1 of Calidris pygmaea. NCBI lineage: Eukaryota > Metazoa > Chordata > Aves > Charadriiformes > Scolopacidae > Calidris > Calidris pygmaea. Next base: position 70,625 of record QJSC01020919.1, read on the forward strand.
AGCAGGTTGCTCAAAGCCCCATCCAGCCTGGCCTTGAACACCTCCAGGGATGGGGCATCCACAGCTTCTCTGGGCAACCTGTTCCAGTGCCTCACCACCCTCACAGGAAAGAATTTCATCCTAGTATCTAATCTAAATCTCCCCTCTTCCAATTTAAAACCATTAACCCTTGTCCTGTCACTACACTTCCTAAAAAAGAGTCCCTCTCCAGCTCTCCTGTAGCTCCCTTCAGATATTGGAAGGCTGCTCTGAGGTCTCCCCGGAGCCTTCTCTTCTCCAGGCTGAACAACCCCAGCTCTCTCAGTCTGTCCTCACAGGGGAGATGCTCCATCCCTCTGATCATCTTCATGGCCCTCCGTTGGACCTGTTCCAACAGGTCCATATCCTTCCTGTGTTGAGGACTCCAGAGCTGGACACAGTAGCAGGCACTGAAGCAGGCAGGAGTGGTGTGCTGGGTAGGAGAGAGGGTAGATCAGGTGCTGCCACCTGGTCACTTGGTCCCCAGCATCGCGTAGCCGTCGAGGTCAGGCTTGTTCCACCTGAAATGGGTAGAAACTGTGGTTAGTCCTGCTGGGTGGAGTGGCACCTCCAGCAAACCCCTTGCTCCCCCAGCAGAGCTCAGGCTGCTTGATTTTGGGAAGGAGTTAAGGGAGTTAGGGCTAATAGAGATAAGTCGGGAGGTGTATCGGTAGCAGATGGAATTACTGGTGTCACAGGGGATCTGCAGGGTGCTGTGGTTGTGCGTAGCAGGAGGCATCTGGCTTTTCTCACCTTGTCCACAAATTTAACTTGCTGTCTCTCCTGAGGTAGCGTGAGCTCAGGACGAGATCAGGAGGAGGTAAGTTTTTGCTGATCGAAAGCAAACCCAACACATATGTTTTTCGGAGCAAACACTGGCATTGCGGGAGTGCAGGGAGGCCAAACGTGGCTTTCTGTGGTGGAGGAGACCTGTCCGAGGGCAAGGCAGGGTTGGGAAGGGGCTGGGCAGCTCGGCCAGGGCTTGTGGAGCAGCTTGGGGTGAGATCCATCTCTTCCCAGGCATGGGAATGAACTCTTGGATTCTGGAAATACCGTTGAGGCACTCAAATCCAGAGATGGATCTGGAGAGGCAGCTGCTGGGGGCAAAGTCCTGGTCCTCAGGCAGGTGTTTCACCCTGGAAACGGAAAAGGCTCAGCTGACTGGGAACCTCTTCCCGATGCTGGTTTGGGTTGGGGTCTCTCCTGCTGCCTGAGTCCCAGAGGCAGCCAGGCCATCAGAGGTGGCCAAGCCAGGGGTTGGACATCTGCTGTGGTCCAGCATCTTCTCCGGTGCTCCACCATCTCTGGCCGGACAGTGCTGGCGGTGGGAGGGGGTCACTGGTGCTCTCCATGGAGACACTCACAATGGGGACTTGCTCCTGCCCGTTGCCGGTGGGAGGAGATGCTGGGCTGCCAGCCCGGTGCGGCAGTGCCACCGTAAATCTGCCTGGCATCGGTGCGTGGGGACGATGCAAAGAGCCTTCCCCGCTTGACTTACGGCTTCTCTGCTCCACGGGGAGAGGAAATAGCATCGCGTGGCTGGCTCTGCTGGCATTTACTGCGTCATGAGTTGTCCTACCTCCCCGTGCAACATCAGAGGGACTCAGCGAGTGACTACTGCCAGGCAGGCGGGCGTTGGGCAAGAGAAGGACCGGTGTGCCGGGAGCTCAGAGCCGTGTGAGGGTTCTGGTGGCTTCAGTGATGTTGTGAGAAGCTGTTGTTCCCGCTGAGGGATGCGATGTGGTTATGGCACGGCAGTGTCACATCTGTTGTCCCTGTGAGACCCACCTTGCGCTGGGGAAAATGTGGTGGCCGCGTGTGTTAACGGTGCCACCGCTGCTGATGGCCCTTGTCTCTGGTGCGTCACCCTCCATTCTTCCCAAACCAGTTGATTCTTCCAAATCTGCCTTGCTTGCAAGGCTGAAACGCCTTGTCAGGGTCTTTCATGGCCATCAGGGATGGCACCACACTCAGCTGGTGCCATTGCCTCCGTGCCAGGGAGCATGTGCCAAGGCAGGACAGTGCCCACCTGGTGATTCAAGACTCACGGGTCCCCCCTTATCCCTCACCTATCCAGCCTCCTGCCTGCCGTGGTGGCTGCTGTCCTCCCAACCCATCCCACGTGGTTTTTTGACCCCAACCCTACGCTCTTGTTGCCTCTCTCAACACCTCCGCTCCACGAGAAGTCAACTCTGATGAGTCCGACTCCACTCCCCAGGAGCACTCGCAGGGGGAATGGGGAGCACCAAGGTGCCCCGCTCCCTGCCCGGCTTTGGGACATCCCAGCAGCAGCACCTCAACCTCTTCTGTGTCTCCACACGCTGGGTTTTTGTGGCCAAGTGCCTTCTCCTGTGCCTCGGTTTCCCCATTCTTCCAGAGGGAGTGATAGTGACAGCTCTGGAGCACTTTGGGAGGAAAGGGAAACGCTGAGCGCCGTTTGTGTCCCTGGTGTGATGGCCAGTGGGCTGTGGTGGCCTCCTAAAGCCCCTGTGCCCAAGGAGGCCCCTCTCTGCATCTCTGCGCTTTGAAGAGACGTGATGCAGCTCTTGGCTAAATGAATTTTTGTTCTCCGCGGCTCTTTTCTTTCCTACTCAGCATTCAGGGAGCGTCGTTTTTGTAACTAAGGTATTTGCATAATCTGTATTTCGTGGTAATTGCTCCCTTTCAGAAGAAGTGCGTATCATCCCATCGGGTTTGGGGGAGCTTGTGCTATCTTTGAGGCCAGGTGAGGAGCCGGTCCCCAAAGGAGGGTGGCTGGGCTGCTGCCCCCTGGCTTGGGGGATGCCTCCCCTGGGGCAAGGATGCTCAGGGGAGCCTTTTGCCCACAGGCTTCTGCACCATCAGTGATCTCCTGCTGCAAGCCCCTTCCTTACCCCGTGCCTCGGTTTCCCCTTAGCCCCAGAGTCTCCGATTTGGAGGGGGGGGGGGGGGGAGGATTTTCTCACGCCATATGCAGAGATGGGGTCTCTGAATCCACAGGGGCTGCCTTCCCAGGGCTGCTCCCTCTCTCCCTGCTGCCATGGCATGGGGAAAAGCAGCCGCTGGGAAACGCTTTGTGGGTCTTTAGCAGCTGCCAGAGCAGCAGAGCGGGACGGGAGGTGTGGGGCTGTCACCCAGCCAGGCGGGAGATGCCCTTCCGTGGGGACGCATGGCCTTCTGCCACGTGCCACCGTGGCACGGCACCTGGCGGGGAGGAGCTGGAGGGGGGGGGTTTGGGGCTGGGGCGAGCGGTGGCCAGTGCCTGGCGTGCCCGCGTGCCGCCCCTGCCCACCCGGCAGCGTGACTCACTCCCCGAGCGGCATCTCCCACGCGGGCAGCGTTTCCAAGAGACCGAGGAGATGTCTCCGAACGGCAACGGCTGAACGGGGAGCCGGGGTCCTTGGCCCCGGGGGTCTGGGTGTGCTGTGCTCTGTTCCCCCTCCACCCCCTTCCAAGGAAAATGTCCCACTGTGGGACAGGACACCCCCCACACCCCCCCGTGACTGGGGTGGCAAACGGGGCAGCCTGCATTGGAGAGGGAAGCTGCAAAGCCTGGTCTTTCCCAGCGTTGGGAAAGGTTGGAAAGGCTGCGAGGAGGCGGCCGTTTGCCGGCTGGGAAGGGAAATGCCCAGCTCGGAGGGCTCAGCCGTCCACAGCCCAGGAGAAGGAGAGGCGGGCAGCCAGCCCTCCGCAGCCTTGCAAGCTGGCTCTTGGGTTTGCTGCCGCCCGTAAAAGCGCGGGGAAGCAGAGCCTGTTCCAGCCTTGAATTATTTCTGCGTCTTGCTTCCGCGTTATGCCCACGTGTGCTGTTCCGCAGGTCCCGGGATGCCCCTGGCTCTGGGACCAGGCGGGAATGCAGACACCAGCCCGGCCCGTGGTGCAGAGGTTAAAGCATCCCTGTGGTCTCTGACGGCGAGAGGAGAAAAACAGCGCGTCCTCATCCCGGCGCCCGGGCGGCGTTGGTGCTGCCTGACCTGACTGCTAAGCAGGGGCTGAGGTTTCTCCCAGCTCCCATCTCGGTGCGTGCCGAGCCGAGCCGAGCCGTCCTCCCACCCTTCTCCGGGCGGGAGAAGGATGCTGTGCCTGTCCCCGCTCCCCTGCGCCGCCATCCCTCTGCCCTGCAAACTCGGCTCCTCTGGTTTTTTTGCCCGCTTTACCCTCCAACCCTTGCCTCTGCGCTGCCATCAGCCAGATAGCGGAGGGTATCCGGCACCGATCGTCTCCCCAGCTGAATTAAGTCTGGGTCTATCTGTATAAAATCTAGTCTCATTTATCTTCCTAAAGGCTGGCAGGTAATTCTGTAGTCACCGTCCCTCCTATGGCGCTGGCCTCTCCTTTCTCCCTGCTGGTTTGATATCCTCTCCAGGTTTAATCCCCCCAGGAGTTTACGTCGTCTCTGCAATCCCCAAGGAATGAGGCTGTTAAATCCGGATCGCAGTGCCGGTCTCTCTGGGAAGTCCTTAATTCCCTTTCCCGTTAGCGGGATGCCCAGTTAACAACCCCCCCCCCCGTGGCTCCTCTCCTGGTCCTTCTCCCCACAGAACTGCTCCGGCTGCAGGGACTGGTTGTGTGGGGCGCGGGGGCTTGGCTGTGGTGGGGTCCGTGCCCTCCCCTCCTGGCAGCCCTCCCCTGGCCCCAGCACCTGGCTCTGTCGGAGCATCCCCCCTCATCCCCAGATCCCCAGATCAGCCATCACCCGACTCCACCCCACATCCTGGAGACCCCCTGCTTTGATTCCTTCCATGGGGAGTTGGGTGATACCTCCCACACCAGGTAGGGCTTCAAAGCACTTTGTACCCAATGCCTTGCCTTGGGGACCCCACAGACCATTTCATGAGCAGGGTGGGTGGTGGGACATGGGGAGGCTGCGCTAGGAGCATCTCCCAGGCTGTGGGCTCTCGCTGGCAGAGGAGCCTTTCTACAGGTTAGACAGAGGACACTTTGAACTGTTCGCTGCTCAGTTGGTTTTTGTGCTTTGCTTTTTTTTTTTTTTTTTTTTTTACCTCCTGCCTTTAATGGGAATTGTATTCCGTGCGTGGAGCAGCTGGTAATTCTCCTCCTGGCTCTGCTGCCGCGTCACCTCCGAGCAGGTCTCGTGAGACTCCTCTTTTCACTGGCTGTACAGAGAACTCGAGCAGAAGAGCCTTGGGTCTGCTCCTGCTGTAACCCTACTGATTAGAGGAGACGTTTCTGAGAAGGTGTTAGATACCTGCCCGGGGTGAGGACACAGAGAACAGACCTTGCGAGCAGCATCCCCATCCTGTTAGATGCTGTCTTCGACCTGGGGATCGCAGCCAACACAGCTCAGCATGTGCCTCACTGATGCTTAACAGCAATAAAACACTTGAGTTTTTTTATTAAAAAAAAGGTGCTTTCTTTAGTCAAAATCCTCTAGTTCCAGAGCGGACCCAGACCTGAGCTGGGTGAGGGAAAGGAGTGTTCCCCAAAGAGTTGGGACCATCTTGGTGATGGTCCCTCCATCCTTGGTGAGGGTTCCTCCAGGGAGGGAGAAGGACGTTGTGGCTGTGGGAGAGAAGCTGGTTGCTCCGGTCTCAGCTCGCATCCCTTGGCTCTGTGAGAGGAAGATGCTGGGGTTTGCTTTGGCTCGGCTCTTCAGGGGAGCTCTGTTTATGGCGATGCCTTCCCTTGTTACCTGCTCAGGCAGGATGAGATCCAAGTTAAGACAGTCTCCGCTGACGCTGATACAAATAATTTCCCTGTGTTTACCTGCCCCCGGCAATATCCTTGCAAACGAGGTGTCGGCAGGGATGCTGGCGCGTGCGAGCGTCCTGCCCGGGGGTTTTACAGGACCAATAAAGCGAGGCTGGGGCGTCTGGTCAGGAGGAATCAGGCTGGCATCCAGCCAGAGAGACGGTGGCGTGTAGGGAAGGTCCGTCTCCCGGCCCGGTTTGAGATGACAGCGTCTCATCATTTGCTCCTTCACCCGGCGCTTGTTCAACAGAGGGTCCTTGAACTTCTCCTCTGCAAACCACAGCTCTGGCAGGCTCCTTCAAGGCCAGGTTGGATGGGGCCTTGAGCAAGCTGGTCTAGTGGGAGGTGTCCCTGCCCATGGCGGAGGGGTTGGAACTCAATGATCTTTAAGGTCCCTTCCAACTCTAACCATTCTATGATTCCTCTGTGGGAAGGGCAGCAGTTTTTTACCCAAGTTTCAGCGCAGGGTGCTTCCTCAGGAATCACTCTGCTTGGCATGAAGAGCTAAGATCAGGTACGACGCCTGTGGGTCTCCCAGTCCCCCCATGGGATGTGGATGCAGAGCCCTGTTCCTGCCTGTCCGGGAAGGAGCTGGACCAGACAATCTCTGATCTCCCAGTCCTGCACAGGGCGTAAGCGATGCCCACAGCTCTGAAGAGACTGGGAAGCATCTCTCGGTCAGTAATGCCACGTCTCTGCCTCGGTGGCCCCAGGTTTTATTTGGAAACTGCCCCTGGACCCTGAGGCTCTTATACCCATAGCCTTCGATACGCCTTGACCGCTGCGTCTGCAGCAGCAGGACTGGCAGGGCTGTGTGAGAAGGTGACCAAGGACTTGGGAGCATCTCATCTCCGTCCTGCATGTTTGTGGTACCACCTGTTGTTACCGAAAGCGCTGCTGTGTGATCCATCCCCAGAGTGAGAACGGGCTGGCGGGGAGCCATGCCTCCGGGAGATCTCCTCCTCCTTCCTCTGCCGTGGGCGCTGGCTCCAGGGTTTGCAGATGCTCTGGGTCGGAAGGTTTTGTCTCTCCTCCTTTTTAATTGCAGCGAGGATAAGTGGTTCTGTGGCTGAGCACAAGCACGGGAAGCCCATGAGCTCTTCTTCCCCCCCAGCTTTCCCAGATGGATGTCCATCCTAGACCCAGGACAAAGCTTATAGCCCCCATCTCCCCGTGACAATGAGCTGCTGGCAGCCAGGCCGTATGAAGGACCAACTGGCTCAGCTGCTGAGAGCATTCGATTGTTGTTGTTGTCATTTTGATTACCTTTTTTATAGGCTAGCAGAAGGATTTTAATCTGGACAGTGAAGTAGGAAATGGGAGAAGCTGTGCCCGGAGCTCGCTGAGGAGGCGGCGGGGGCTGGTGGCTCCTTGTCCACGTCCCTGGGAAGTGGTTTTGATGCTTTTGCCCAAACGAGGAGTGTCAGGGAGAGGCGTTGCTGGCCCAGCCTCGCGGGACTGCAGCTGCCCCTTGTGTTATCCGTGGCCCAGCTGGTGCCCAAACAGACAGCGATGCTTAACCCCAACCTCACAGCTGCCCAGAGCCGGTCACTGCCGCAAAGCACCGACCTGAGGAGGCAGAGGAAGGGGCAGCAGCTCCCAGGGCCAGGCTTCAGCTCTCCCTCCCGCTTCTTGTGACACAGGACGGACAAAGTCATCCCATGCGCTCCCGCCAGCGGCTACGAATTGTCATTCACCAAAAGTGCCAAGGTGACAGCTGTGGAGACCACGGGCAGTGGTTTTGCTTGCAGATGAGGAGCAGCGTAGATCCTGGCTCTGCGACGCTCTCCGGATGAGAACCCGGCCGATGTGAACAGCCGTGGTGGTTCAGGGAGCCACCGCTGCCGTGCCAGGCTGTGCCACCTCTCCCCCGAGGCTCAGCCACTGCCCAGCAGCGGGTTCGACCTGCCATAAAATCACAGAATCATAGAATGGTTAGAGTTGGAAGGGACCTTAGAGATCATCGAGTTCCAATCCCCCTGCCCTGGGCAGGGACACCTCCACTAGACCAGGTTGCTCAAAGCCCCATCCAGCCTGGTCTTGAACCCCTCCAGGGATGGGGCAGCCACAACCTCCCTGGGCAACCTGTTCCAGGGTCTCACCACCCTCACAGGAAAGAATTTCTTCCTAATATCTAATCTAAATCTCCCCTCTTCCAATTTAAAACCGTTACCCCTTGTCCTGTCACTACACTTCCTGACAAAGAGTCCCTCCCCAGCTCTCCTGGAGGCTCCCTTCAGATATTGGAAGGCTGCTATGAGGTCTCCCCTCAGCCTCCTTCTCTCCAGGCTGAACACCCCCAGCTCCCTCAGCCTTTCCTCATCAGACTTGTGCTCCAGACCCCTCACCAGCTCCGTTGCTCTTCTCTGGACCCGAGATCATGGTCTGTAAAGCCCACGGGCAGCAGACCTTGGGCATCCTGCTGCAGAAGAGATGCAAGGGGCCAGGTGACAAAAGCGGGGGCCGGTGCCCCTTGGCTATGGGGTGCCCAGAGAGGTTAATGGAGGGGAGGCAGTGCTCCCACGCTGCGAGGGCTCTGGGTGCTGTGGCATAGCAGGGGTGGTGCAGCCCCGTGGTGGTGGTGGTGGTGTGGGTTGCAGGGCGCCGTGCGGTAGCGTGTCGCGGTTAATGCTGTGTGACAGTTTGACAGGTCCTCCCGGGACAGCCGGAGCTGACATGCCATCTTCAGAGCTGTCGCTCTCTGGCTTCCGTGCTACGGCGTTTATGGTAAACAGTTGGCGTGGGTAACTCTTCCCCTCAGCGTTCAAGGAGCGAGAAGGGCTGTGGTTTTATTGGGGTGTCCTCAGGAAGATGCTCAGCCCGGCGTTAATGGGCGCTGGGCTGTATCCTCCAGGGATGGAGCCGGCTGGGGGGAGGGCAGAGAGGAGAGGGGTTTAACATCTCCCTGGTCTGAGGAGGTGACGGCGAGCATCTCCCTTAGAAGATTCAGGGCTCTGAGCATTGCCCCTGGCCAGCCCCAGCGAGGGGTTTTGTACCCATTTGGGTGAGCCGTGGCTGCTCACGGTGCCCTGGCTGGGGACCGTGTGGGGGTGGCATCCCCTCCTTGGGGCTGGGGTAGCCACAGACCCCCGCCAGGCTCAGGGAGCCGCTTTAGGAAGGAAGGCTTACCCAGAGAAGGCCCTTGAGGCAACTCCAGCCCAGCCCCACAGTTACCCCTGGAGCTGGATGTGGGGCTGGCCATGGAAAACACAGGAGCAGAAGGACATAACAGCTGCCTCCAGCAGCCCCCTGAACTTCACCCAGGGTGTGAGCAGTGTCCTGTGCAGACCACTGTCCCCCTGGCAGGAGCATGAGGTGCCATCATGGACCAGCCCCGGGGTGGGGGGATGCTTGCAGTCCCATGCCTTCCGTTCCTCTGCTCTTGGTGCTTTTCAAGAGCGGTGAGGCTCCCGATGCTCCAACCCTTTCACTCTCGGAGAGAAACAAACCAGGAACACGCGCGGCGAAGCAGGATTACCGGCGTGTCTGGAGAGGCAGGGAGGTGGAACGAGACAGGCTCTGACAGCTCTGCTTTCGGGAGGTCTGCAAGAGACCGAGCAACGTGTCAGCCACGCACAGCTCATCCTGCAGAGCATCAACCCCCCGTTTTGCCCGGCTGCCTTTCGCCACGCACAGCCTGTCCACCTCTCAGGAGCTGCCTGGTTCTACCTATCCTGGCCATGAAATGCGTTTGGGGTGGGCTCTGGGGGGGGGGGACAGCTGTGGGCTGCTCCCCCCTGGGACGGTGGCTGAGCGATGGGGACACACCGGTGCCGGCGGTGGGGCTGGGAAGCTGCGTTTGTCTCCAGGCTGAATCGTGCTGGGGGTTGTGCCTTGTTCCTTAAGAGGTCAGATACGATATTTGCTGGGCAGGAATCAGCTCATCATCCACCTCTCCCCTGTCTGTCTGTCTGTCTGTCCGTCCCTCCCAGCTCCTTCACGTAGCGGGCGAGTAGCATCTGGAAGGGAGAAAGAAATATCTGTCTGGGAGATTTGGGTTGCTCTGCAGGGCTGTAAGGTCAGGAAAGCAAAAGCTGGTGCTTGCTATGCAGAGCACGGAGCCGGTGAGCCGGGCAAGCAGGTATTTAGCTGCAGCTGCGCGGGCTGGCTTTGCGGTGGGGAGGGGGCTTGTATCTGTGGGAGGGGGGAAGTGATGCTTCTGGGGGGCCAGAAGGGGCTGGTAGGTGAGCTGGGGAGATGGAGACACACGGAGCTCCCGGGTGGGACTCGCTGTCCCCCATTCTGGCCAGCCAGGCGGTCGGAGCTGCAGGGAAGGGGGGGACAGCGGGGCACCCACCCTGCTCTGTCCCCCCCTCCCTGAGTTGCCTTCTCTCAGCTGCTCTGCGCCCAGGTTATTTTAGCTTTGATTCCGCTCCGAAATTGCCTTGGCTGAAACTCGGTCTCTATTGTTTTCAGTCCGCGGGAGCATCATTGAACGTGTCAAAAAGATAAATTGGAGAAAAGGAGAGGAGGGGGGGGGGGGAAGAAAAAAATAATAAAATCAGAGGAGAGCAATGCGGTTGGTGGGGAGAGCTGTGCCGGTTGTGGTCTCCCAGGGCAGCTGCCTGCATCAAGCCCACGTTCCCTTCCCAGAAGCAGCTCCTTTCCCTGCTGCCCAGCTCCATCCCTGCAGCCCTGTCCCCAGCAGGACATCCCTTTTCTGCAGGAGAGGTTTTTCCCCTCGGGAAAGCTCGTTTAGGCTTAGTGTCTGCCTTTCGAGCCTGGTCTGGCAGTGCTGGGAGCCTCTGAGACCCTCTCTCTGTGCCTGCCCTGCCTGGGGCTGAGACGCCGGGTCCACCCGGGTGGATGGAGAGCTAAAGCCCCTGCAGATCAGCCGGGAGCACCATAACAGGGCTCTGGAGATGAATAGGTAGGAGAGAGTGAGACAAACCCAAGCAGGACAGACAGTGAGAAGGGTCTTGAGCCCTGGGCTCGGAGCAGACCTGTCTGTGTCCCCAGGGGTTTCACTCGCTGGTGGGGTTGTGCACGTCTCGGGGTACAGCGTGCCGAAATGCCTGGTCTGGGGTCCACGGAGCTGGGGAGTCTGCATGGGTTGGCTCAGGCTCCAGCCCAGGCTCTCCAAGGAGTTCAGGGTGCCCCTGTCCGAGTGGTTCAAAGAGGGTTCAGGCTTCTGCATCCCTGGAAGGATCAGACCTGAGGATGAGGTTTGGGGGTTTTGTGTCCATTGGGGATTATCAGTCAGTGCTGGAAGACATGACTCCTGGGGCCAGCACAGGGGATGTGGCATTGAACAACTCGGGACATGGTGTTGTCCCAGTGCCTTCACCATTGCCAATGCCATCCCTGTCCTCCAGGACACAGCTATCGGGGGAACTTCCCAGGGGGATCAGGAGGGTTAAATCCCACCAAGACACCGGGACCCCTGGTTTGGCTCCCAGGAAAGGTGCTCGCGGTGAGCTATGGGAGGTTGAAGAGGAGGTTGTTGCTGCTGCTGGGGACGCCGGGGCAAATGAATAGCCTATTAAATAAAATGTCAGCCAGAAACGGATGAGAACTGGCATTGCTTTTTCAGCTCGCATTTTACAGAATGAATCTCCTTGTGCGCGGTTGATTTGCATATTCAAAACAGGCCGCAGCGGAGGGGCTCTCCTCCTGAACCCGCTGACACCGAGGGCTAAATTGTGTAAATTTGGTTATCCAAACGCTTCTCTACGTTGCTGGAATGATCTAACGACATAATCCGTTGCCGGAGGAGACGGTTTTTCAGAGCCTAAGCCCCTTTGTTTCTGGAAACGACGTCAACTCGCGCGTGAGGGATGAAGCCGAGGAATTGCCGGCAGGAGCTGAGCTGGGTCCCGTGCCGGGGCAGGTGAAACCACTCCAATTGCCCTTCGCAGCTGAAAACGGGGAGGAATTGATGTGTGTGAAAACTTCAGGTGGCAAACACCGAGCGGATCCCATTAAATGAGGCTGCTTTCAACCAGAAACTGATTTGCACGGGCTGATGGAGCTAATTAACTACAGCAGGCGCTCGGAAAGCCACCGGATTCCTACGTGCAGCAGGAGTGCTGAGGTTTGCTGCCCTGAAGCTGGGTGTGTAGGTACCTGCCAGCGTCACGGTGCCTCCGGCAGCGGCATGGCATCTCCGTCGGGAGCCATGCGAGGGGACGTGGCCGGCGTGCCGGCTCCGGATGAGGCAAACTCATGACATCGATAATTTATAGACCGTTTCGCCTGGGTTAGAAACCTGTCGGGGTGTTTTCTGCGCGTTCCCGATGCTTTCCAAACGCCGCGGAGCGCGGGGAGAGCCAAGCCGGCGGCGGAAAGGGGAGCACCCACACGGCACGTGGGTAACGAGCATCTCTCGCTGGTAATTTGGTCCCATCTGGTACAGCAGGAACCTAAAGGCTGTGCTGGCACCTGCGCTCCTTCTTCTGCCACAGCCGGGCAGAGCGTGGGGTCCGTGTGCCACCGGGCAACCTGGTGGGTGACCGGCGGGGATTTGTGCCGTGGGCAGGCTCTTGGGTGGCATTTGGCCTGGTGGAAAGGAGGTCTTTGGGGCGTGCATCCCACGGGGGACCGTGTGTGTGTGCATCCCTCGGCGACCCCGGGAGCCTGTGTGCCACGGGGGACCGCGCGTGCGCGCATCCCACGGGGGACCGCGCGTGCCTGCATCCCACGGGGAAGCACGCTTGCCCGCGCTCCGTGGGGGCCCTAGAGCATGTGTGTCACGCCGTGCCACCGCAGGAGCAGCTCCGTGTCCCCGTGCCCGCGCCGCTTCCCCAGGCGAGCGCCTTCAGGTGACTCGTGGGCGAGGAGGCTGCGGAGACGCGCCTGTCTCCTGTCGACAAACAAGAGAGACGCCGTCTCCCGGGGCTGCCGGTTCGGTGTGACGTCTGTACACACACACACACACGGGTGGAAAACAGAGTTTGCGTGGGCGGCTGTGCCTCTAAATATAGGCCTGGGCTACCTGAGAAGGGAGCTGGACTCGCAAGCCCCCTCGCAGGGTCCCCCTCCTCGCCTTGCGCCCCGGGAGCGCGCCGGGACGGGCAGCACGGCTCGGGGCAGGTTATAAAGAGATTATAAAGAAGTAAAAGTTAAGCCTCTCTGCTAGAAATGCCGGCAGCCCCGGGCTGAACGCATCGCGCTCAAAAGCTCCCCCTGCTCCTTTGCTTTTTTTTCTGTTTTTTTAATAGTTTTTGCCTTTATCTGGCATCGGCTCAAGAGCTTTACTGAGCCTCGGAGCATGGAAAGGGCTGCTGGAAAAGGCAGGGGTGGAGGGGGACCCAGTGATGCTGTTTGTTGCCTCCGATAAGTGAGTTCTTGTGTAGGGTCGAGGCTGGTGACAGTGTCGGGGGCTTGGTGGGACAGTCCCCACTGCCATGCAGGCAACCCATGGCCCAGCTCTGCCATGGGGACCTTCTTGGTTGGCTTGGGGGGGACCTTCTTGCTGATGCTGTGCTGCCAGAAATGCTCTGGGGTTGGCTACCTCTATGTGAAGGGGAGCTCTCACCATGGACAGGCTGGCAGGGCTCAGCCGTGGGTCACTGGACCACACTGGGAGGTGCTGGGTGAGTTCAGTGGGTCTGACCCACACTCATTCCACAGCCGGGGGCTGTCACACAGCCCTCTGGGCTGGGGATGTTGCTGTCACTTCTGTGGTCCTGCATCCTCCGTTAGCATCCCTTCCCCCAGGCCCCTTCCCTGCGCTGCGCTGGGTGGAGATAGCAGTCCCGAAAACCTCCAGCAAGTCATCAGCTGAGCAAATTGCTCTCTGTAAATCCAGAGTGAAAGTCCTGGCGTTGGCAAGGGCCCAAAGGAAAGCGCTTGATTGGATTTTGAAGCCTCTTTCTGCGGCGCTGGGAGAGAGGGGCTGACAGCATCCCTGAATCTTCCTCCCTGCCGCCTGGGAGGGGATGCAGGCTGTGCCCTCTCGCTGATGGGATGTAAAGGATCCATAACTTACCCCCCTTTATTTAACTCCCCTCTGGACTTTGTATGCAGCAGTACATTTCTCCTCCTGCAAATCCTTCCGAGCAAGGCGGGCAGCTATGGGTCCTTCGCCTGGTGCCCGGGCAGGCGTGGAGGGAGCTGTGCTCCTGTTGTCTTGCCGCTGGAGAGGAGCTGCCACGCTGGGCAGCAGCCAGATCCTGTCCCCACAGCTGGGGACACACTGTGTGCACGTGGGGTCTCTTGCAGGAAAGGCTCAGTTTGGGTTCAAGCTGACCGTGGCAGCATGAGAGGGGCAGGAGCACCCGGGCCTGGCACCCATCGCCCGGTGAAAGCCCCTTCCCCCCCATGGGGCTGAGAGTGGTTTCTCTCCGGTGCCACCAAAAAGCGAAGTTCATGCAACGTGAAGGTCTCCCTGGTTAAAATCGGGGAACGCAGGAGCTGAGTGGTTCAATCAGCAGCAGTAACAGGGAGCAGCCAGGCTGCGGTGGGGAACTGGTGTCACTCCGAGCCCCCATCGCGCGGCTCAAGTGTCACGCAAATAAGGGAGAAAAGTGCTGCGAAATTTATTCCGTCGCTCCTTATCTCTGATTAATCCTCTTACGTGTTCGTCTCATTTTAGCCCGGCGTTGACTGTCTGTTTACTGTATCCTTCTAGTCCTCGCAGAGATAAAAACCCCTCCGTGTCTGTAACGCCGTCCCCAGCCCTGCCCCGGCTGGGCAAGGGGCTCTCCTGCCCGCTGGCACTGGTGGAGCACCGCCGAGGAGAGGACCAAGGTAACGTGCCGATGGTAGCAGCAGAGGGACTGGAAACCAGTTCCTCCCAGGCCCTAGATCAGTGCCCAGCTGCTTGGGCATCCCCGGAGGGAAAGAAGAATACCCTAAAAAAAAAATTGTCCCATGGTGTGGCTTTGCAGCCCACGCTCGGGGCACGTGCTGAATGTGCCAGAGAGGAGATGGGCTTTCCTCTCACCATCCCTCCCTCATTGCAGGCAGATTTTGGGATTCCCTGCCAGGGAAACGCTGCCTGTCCCACGTCCCTCTCCTCTGGCCCAGGCTCTCCAGCTCAGCTCGGTTTTGCCAGCAGCCCTGGGGCAGCATCTCCCCTGCCTGCTGCCAGTGAAGCAGGAGCATAAGTCTTCTGTGCCTGACATGGTTGCTAAAGGATTTTGCTTTCATCCTCTCCTCGGCAAGATGCTTCTCCAGCTGGGGAGAACAAAAAAATCCCTTAAACAGCCAAACATCGTAGGGAAAATTGGAGGAGAAAATGGTGGGAGCTGCCCCCAGGTAAAAACAATTCGCATTTATAGGAGAATGGTGTCTGTAACAGCATGGAAACCCGCACAAATGCAGCAACCCGCTGTCTTTGGTGGGGCGTTCAGACGGGTTGCACAGCACCCCAGTTTGCGCGGGCACGGCCAGGCTGTGTGTGCGGACACCTTGGAGGTCTTCATCATCTCATCTTCGCTCCCACAGGTGCCCCATGCCCCGCGGCGCCGCTGCCGAGCGCCTGCCCTGGAGCCCCGCTGCCTCCTGAAGGCTCCCGGTGTCACCCCGGGGCACCAGCAAGCGGGGTCCCATCTCTGCCACGCTCACACGCGCCTCGAGGAGCCCTCGCCAGTGGCCTGACACACGCAGGTGGGTACGCGTCCCGTCGGCGTGCCGGAGACCTGGGCTCAGGTCCTCCCTCCTGCTGCTCATCCCCATCAGACTCCTCTTGGTGTAAATTCTCCCAGGTTCTGGCAAGCTGTAGCGTGGGAATTTTGGAGGCCTCTGCCTTTGGTGGCTGGAAATTGCTTTTCAAACCCAGTTGAATTTACAGCCTCCCCAGCAGCTTGTGGCAGCGAGCTCCAGGGATTAATTGGCTCTTGGGTGGCAAAGTCCTGCCTTTTCCACGTGTTAAACCTCCTTCCACTGGTGCCCTCCAGTTCTCATGTGGTGCTGTCTCCCTGCCCTGTGTCAGGCTGGTTTTAGGGGCCCCATCATGGTTCCTCACCTTCTTCTTCTCTCCAGGCTGGAGAACCGAAGTCTTAGATGGGGCAGATGGTGTTTGGGAGTATTTGCCTGTGGAAGGTGTGGTGCAGGCTGGCCTTCAGATTCTCGGTTGTGTTGCTGGCCGTGTCTCACAGGGCTTGTTCCGGGATAGTCTCTCCCTGTGCAGAAGCTGTTTCTTCTGCCCATGGGAAGGGGTTGGAACCAGGTGATCTTTAAGATCCCTTCCAACCTAAACCATCCCATGATTCTATGATTCTGTTGACCTGAGCGTGTCTGGAGGTTGGGGTGCAGGGTTCTTTGTTAGCCACGCTAAGATTTTCTGTTACGTTATGATTTTTCTGTATTTTCTGCTCGTGAGCAGCATTAATTTGGGAATGGCCCCACTTGCCCTCCAAGATGCAGCTCTGAGTGCCAGGTCAGGCCGGTCCCACTCCCTTCCAGCGGGGGTCGAGCCCCTCTCCATCCCTCTCTGCCACCCCTGGGGTATCAGATCCTGGAATTTCCACCTGCCCCCCATCCCTCCCCGCCCCTCTGGCCATGTTTATCTCTAGCTGAGGTGCTGGGACCGTTTCACAGGCTGCGGGCTGAGCAGCAGAGAGCTGCAGCTGCTGCCCGGAGCCAGGCTGCGGCTGCCGCTTCATTATTTACAGCTGCCTTTGGCTCTTTGCTGGCTTCTGGAGCAGCTCAGCCCCGGCTGTGCCGGGGGGTGGGGGGGGGCAGGACGCTGCTCGCCGTCTGCTTGTTCCTGCACCGAAAGCCCACGGCGTTTTTGCCCTCGGATGGTTGCCATCTGGCACCCAACCTCTGGGCCAGCAGCGTACCCGGCGTACCTGCCAGCCCGGGACAGACCCGGCGCCGAGGCTAGAGCTAACCCCTTTTTGAAGAGCTCGACTGATTTTTTTTTTTTTTGATTGCCTCCTAACGTCAACAACGAATCCGAGCTGGAGCACAAGGGGGAAAAGTCCCAGGCCATATGGCAAAGCCGTACACAGGCTGCAGTTCTTTAGGCTGGGTCCATGAAGGACTTCAGCTGTGAAGGCATGGGTCATTCTACTGCCTTCTAATGTTGGTCTCAGCCAGGCTGGCACCCCTCGGTCCAGCCCTCCTCGCTTCAGCCAGCCGTTAACTGCTGCCAAAGCAAGGACAGCCGTTACCGGGCCATCAAACACCACCTCCCTGTGCGTGGCGTGTCTGAGCAGCTTCGCGGTGGGCTGGAAGTACAGCATCCGTTTGCCCTTGCTGGGGGACGCCTGACATGCTAACGTGGTCCAAATGGCATCTTCCAAGGTGACCAGACACTTGCTGGGTGCAGATGTGCAGGGCTGGTGGAGCAGAGATGCACGTCACGGCGGGTCCCCAGCCGGCCGGCTCTGCCTCCTCCACTCCCGTCCCCGCCGTTGGTCCTCGCTTGCCCTGCCAGCCCTGGGGAGGGGGCTCCATCTGAGATGGAGACCAGCGCGCGAGGCTGGAACTGCCATATGCTCCTTATAAAAACACTTCTTTGGCCCGTTCCCCGGCGTCTCCTGCCGCTGCCACACGTGCTCAGGATCCCACATGCCTCGCAAGCCGTTCACCAACTGCAGCCCGGCAGATGGAGGAGCCGGGCACGGTTTTGCAGCAGGAGAGACAGGAATCCACAGGCTCTGTTTGTTCTCGAGGTGTGCGCGGCAGCAGAGGAAGGGGGAGGAGAGCTGGCACCCACCTCTGCAGCGCCGTCTGTGCAAAGTGCCCCTCCGCAAAAGGCTCGAGACCTTTCCATGCCCACTGCCCGTCACGGGGCTCAGCCCTAAGCCCTTCTTCAGCTGCAGGAAGCGTTTCCACTCGGTGCCGTCCTGTTTAAAGACGGTTGGAAATGGTGGGAGTGTCTTGGGTAGATGGAGATCATTGCTTCTCCTAGGCAGGTGGTACTGCTTTGTTCTGGTGGCTTTTCCCATTAGCAGAGATGGTCGGTCAGTCAGCCCTAAAAGCAGGGAGAAAATCAGTCCTCAGAGGGCACAGAGGTTTGTTGCAGTAGGAAATTTAAAAAAAATGTACATGTCAGCTTTTGGAGTAACTCTTACTCTGCTTTTGTACATGTCGGGCAGAATAAGGGGCTCCGGATTCAGCCTCGAGAGGGTCTGAAGGTGCTCAGGAAGCTGAAGGCACGTCCCTTGGCAGCGTATCGTGGTGAGGAGTGACCGGACGGAGCTGATGTCTCTTTTATCTTGGGTGGCAGAGTGTGACTGGGTTGGTGTCTGAGCTCTGAGCATGGAAGATAAGTGTCCAGGCCCCAGGAGAGGGGATATCTTCATGCCGTGAAGAGCTGGGTGAGAAGAGAGACATCCTCCCACAGGGACACGTCCATGGTGGGCTCCTGCTGCTGGTAGGCACAGGGGGGGTTCTCCTGGTGAGTCCTCCTCCTGCTGAGCCATTTTCCAATGACCTTGTGTCTCGGTGGCGTTATGCCACGGTGGTCCCCGGGGATGCAAGGCAGCCTCTGGGGCTGGTGGCAGACAGGAGGCGGGCCAGGGACACAGGCAGGGTGGGGACATGGACACTTGGTGGGATGGGGTCAGCGCTGGTCTGTGCCCACCGAGGCTGGGGGGGAGGGGGGGTGGGTGTTTTCCAAGCAGCTGAGCCCAGGATAGGGCTGGGTTTGAGGTTGGATGCTGCTGACGGGGCAGAGCTGCTGAGCTCCAGGGGTTGTTTGACACCCCAGTTTCCCTGCTGCGAGAAGGAGGCTGAGATTTGCAGCCCGGTGCGCTTCTCTTCCCAGGAATTGGAAAAAGAAAACACAAAACACAGGCTTCAGGGAAGCGATGGCTCCTGCCGTCCTGAGGGGCGGCCAAGCTGTAATTACCAGCGTTAGGGAGAGCGTTACCTGCTGCTGGTTCTCTCCGACCTCTTGCTCGGGTCCGGGGCGAGCACATGTTGTGGCCCAAGCCCCGCGTGGGAGAGCTGCCGAGGGAAAGGCGCTCAGAGCCACAGCCCGGGGAAGGCATGTCGTACCTGCTGCTGAGCACATTACTGCTTCTCCCGGAGTGGATAAGTCCTGCTCACGAGGACGCTGGTCCTCTTTTATTTAATTTCCTGGTAATGCTTCTGCGGCGTCGAAGTCTTATCAGGAGAGGAACAGCTTAAGAGCCTGGTAAAAGAGTTTTATTGTCAGTATCCAGCTCTTTATTCCCCTCTTCCCTTTAAGGCTGGACAGCAGACTGGTTGTGGCTGAAATGAGGTGTGCTTTCTTTTCCTTTTTTTCTATTTAAGCTTCAAAGATTTCCCCCGCTAACCTTTTCTGATGGTAATTTAGCTGCGTGAGAGGCTGCTGTTCCTGGGCAGTCATCAGAGAGTCGTGGCTCGGCCGCAGACCCCTGTGTGGGGAGGAGCAGGGGTGAGACCCGCTCCCAAATTGCACACAAAGGGACAGCTCTGGGGACGCAACAGCTTTAACTGGGCAGCTGTAACCTGGGACTTGTCATCCACTTGGTGAGCAAACCCCTGCCTCAGTTTCCCCGGAGCAATCGCACTGAGCTCAGCCCCATCTCCGAGACATCCCAGTGCTTTGAGCCCCGCCGTTCACCCTCGCGTTGATGCGCTTGCGGGGGCTTGTTGGATGGGGGATGGAGTTGCTGTGGGCAGATTTTGGGGGGGGGGGGGGCACGGGGAATAAAAAGGAGGGGGCGTCCCCTGGGAAGCCAGCAGCTCGGTGGCCCTGCTGTCTCTTGGCAGCCAGCTCCATCTCTGCAAGCAGCAGGCGTTCTCCCTGGCCATGGCAGGCGTGCGTAGACACGGCGCTTCGCTCGTGTCCCCTTTTCAGCTGCAGACAATGGTTTTGGGTAATGTTCGTTGGAGAAAATTGGTTTGAATCGTGCGATCGCTTTTTGTGGTTGCTGTTGTTCTTTTAAATGCTCATGGGAGTAGCAGAGCAGCTAATGAGGCGGCGCGCAGCCAGTCGCAGGGGAGATGGTCTCTCCTGCGCTTCCCCCACAGCTGCCCTCCCCTGGTGATGGAGCCGGCCCTACACCCCATGCCTGCATCCCCGCTGGGACCACTGACGGGTGCGGATGGACCACTCCTCCCCACCCGGGAGATGCCCTCACCCTTCTGCTCCTCAGCAGTTCCCTTCCCCGGGTCTCGCTGTGTTGCTTCTCCAACCACGTGTCGCTGCATGAGGTGGGGGAAAGTCACGGGTACCCATCTGGCTGGGCACCGGGGATGGGTCAGGGTGGACCCGGCAGTGGTGGCATCCCATCACCACGGAGCGCCGCTCACCCACAGCCAGTGCTGTGTCCCTGACACTGGGTGGTGGCACCCAGAGCCCCTCCTGACTCCCATGGGGGACAAGGCAGCAGGGACAGGGCCAGACCCTGCTCCCTTAAAGGATGTATGGCCTCAAGTTGTGCCAGGGGAGGTTTAGATTGGATATTAGGAAACATTTCTTCACGGAAAGGGTTATCCAGCCTTGGAATGGGCTGCCCAGGGAAGTGGTTGAGGCACCATCCCTGGAGGCGTTCAAAAGACGGGTTGACATGGTCCTCAGGAATATGGTTTAGTGGTGTGTGTAATTTATTTTATTTTTTATTTTTTTGGTTTTTTTGGTCAGAGTTAGGTTGATGGTTGGACTAGATGATCTTTAAGGTCTCTTCCAACCTAGACGATTCTATGATTCTATGATGTCGGGACCCGGGGATCAGGGCTGCCTTTCCTGGCAGCGATGTGCCTCGAGCCCGAAGCTGTGTGTGTGCTGAGCGGCGAGAAGCTCCCGTCCTCTTTCCTCCCGTCCCCTCCACACGTGCCATCCCTCTTCCCTCTGCAGCGGGTGCCAACATGCGGCGCTGGGAGCGGGTTTTGGGGGGAGGGGGGGTGTCAGAAATGCAGGCAGATTGCGTTGGGTGGATGATGCGTCAAATCCTAAACCGATAAGAGACGGAACAATTGATGTGTTGCCAAAAGGCCGGGAAGGATGTCTTTTTTTTTTTTTTATTTTTAAGGAGGCTAAATAGTTCTGGACAGGAACAAGCAATGAGTCGCACAGAAACAAGGGGCGCGTTCATCACTCTGTTTTTCTGGTGGCGGCCGCGCACGTCGCCATCTGTCTCTGCCGCGCTCCGCCGCCATCCCCACGGCGCTGGAGTTGCTCCCCCATAGCGGGCTCGGAGCCCGGGGCCACGGCTGGCATTTCTCTGGGATGCCAAGGGCAGCTTTGGCATGACCTTGCCCCGGGCTGGGTCTCCCCGGCCTCTGGCTGTCAGGGCTTTGAGGAATCCCACGGTGGGATGGCGGTGGAGACTCAGTCGAAGCGCCAGCGGCCACGGCTGAGCCTGCCTTAATCCCAGTTTTCAGAGTGGCTGGACTTGTTTCCGCTTATTTCTGATATTGTTCAGCCGTGTTGCACGGCGTGAAAAAAAGCCAACCCTTGAGTTTGCTCTTAAACCTCTGCAGAAAGGGCAGAGAGATGGCACTCTGGCCATGCCAGGGCTGCCATCTCTGAACCTTGAAGCGGTGGCATCCCCCAGGTAATGGCTGGAGTCGCACCAGCAGGAGTTTATCCCACATCTAATTCATTGCATCTAATGAGTTTATCACATCTAATGAAGTGAGATGCTGGGACGGGGATGGGACAGTGAGATGCTGGGAGAGCATGGCGTGGTCTGGGGGGTATCTCCATGAATGTCCACCTTGCCCAAGCTGCTGGTGCTGTGGCAAGGATGGGTGGGCACTGAGCACCACCGCTCTGCAAGGGAGGATGGATGGGGTGGGATGGGGGACTGGGGATGTCCCAGCAAGCTGCTGGGACCCGCAGCGCCATCGGTGATGCAGGTGGAGTGGGCTCGGGGCCAGCGGAGAGGGCTGCCATGATGGGGTGCATGACGGGCTGTCCCTCCCCCATCCCTGCTCCGCAGCGCAGCCATGTGATGCCGGAGGAGCGCGGTGGCGATGATATGGAATGTGGGCAGCTGCCTTCGGACACGCTCCGACAGGTGACGGTCCAACGCCACCCCCGCTACGGATTCGGCTTCGTGGCCGGCAGCGAGAGGCCGGTGGTGGTGCGCTCGGTGGCAGCAGGTAGGGTGTGCGGTGGGGGTCCCAAGCAAGCACAGCGGCACCTACCCCTGGTGGGACCCCTCTCTGGGCTCCTGTCCTCTCCTGTCCTCTCTGGAGGACCTATGGGTGCCCTTCACGGCCAAACACTATAGGGGGGGGCTTGGGACCCTCCTGCTTCCCCCCGACCCCGCAGCTTGGGATGCCTGGGCTGGCCCTGACTCTCTGTCCCGGCAGGCGGCCCCTCTGAGGATAAACTCCTGCCAGGAGACCAGATCTTGGCCATCAACGATGAGGATGTGAGTGAAGCCCCCAGAGAGAGATTCATCGAGCTCGTCAGGTGAGGACAACGCTCATCCCTCATTGCTTTCGGGGACGGGGGTCATGCTGGGCTGTTGTGCCCCAGCTGGAGCCTTGGGGTGCCTTGGGAGCTCCATGGTCACTGCTGGTGCGGGGAAGCCTCAGCCTGAGCAGAGGGAATGCCTTGAGCAAGTTCCATACCCGTTCCTAGATGGCCAAGGGGTGGGCAGCACTGGGAGAGCACCCACAGCCATGTCATCAAGCATACCAAGGAGCCCACGAAGGTCCCAGCCACCATCATGCTGGGAAGGGTGGGATGTGCTCTCTCAGTAGCCAAATGCACGTGTTGAGGTCCACCACCATCAGGTCCTGTCCACCTTCATTTCTCCTTTCTGTCACAGGAAGGCCAAGGACTTCATCATCCTCACGGTCCTGCACACCCACCAGGTGAGACCGGCGGGGCCATGGCCAGCCCCAGGGGAGCCAGGATGGGGGTTAAGAGCTCTTTGGGATTCCGAGGTGGAGTCCCTGGAGGCCCCAGGGGACCACTCAGGCAGCTCAACCGAGGTGCCGGACTGGTGTCCCACCACCCCAAACCTCTTCCAAGCTGTCGGGCCTGAGAGCTGCCGCAGCCCCGCAGAGGCAGTGTGGGCAAGCGGCCACCTCCCTGTCCTCGTCACTAGCCCCTCGCAGGAGGGAGGGAGGGAGGGAAAACATCCCCAAATCCATTTGGTTTGCGGAGGGCATCAGGCGTGTCTGATGACGTGACCTGTCATGCCAGAGGGTGGCAGGGAGGGATGTGCCCGTGGCCGTCCCCGGGAGGATGGGAGCGCCAGGCTGCGTGCCCCGAGCCGTGCGGCTGATGGTGACGATGGCAGCGGGTGGTGATGGTGCCCTGGGCTCAGCACCCGTGGTGCTGGAGCAGATTGAACCGTGGAGCCAGGGGCGGTGGTGGTGGCAGCAGGGCATCATTTCTGCTTCGCTGAGCCCTTTGATATCAGTGAAGAAGATAAGTGTGAGAGCTCCCCTGTGCTCCCCTACTTTCCGGGAAGGAGATGCCACCCCCCAGCACTGCTCTGTCAGGAACGGGGTGTGTGCCAGGCTCCAAAACAGCTCTTTTTTTTTTTTTTTTTTTTTTTTTTCCCCTCCTGTCCCTGGATGGCCGCCAGCCAGGACAGGCTGTTCAGCTGACGCTGGCACCCTCAGACACACACAGCTCTGCAGCACGACCGCCTCGCAGACGGACCATGTGCAGGCAGGGGCTCCCTGGTGCCTGGCACTGCCACCAGAACGTCCCGCAGGGCCACCCGGGGTCCTGCCATCTCCCAGACTTCTCCCCATGGCTGCAGACCCACATCCGAGTGGCTCGTCTCCCCCATCCAAACCAGTGCCACCGAGCCAGCCCTGGCTCGTGTCTGCTGGAGGTCAGGCTGCACAGGGGGTGCCGGGCACATGTGCCCGCTGGGGGTGCAGCCTCCCCCCGTCACACTGAGAGTGTCGGTGTGACTTCAGGGGCTGCTGCTCATCCTTCTGGCCCTGCCTGCAGCACTGTAGAACCACAGCGCAGGGGATTTGCCTTCCACCCTGCCGTTTCACGGCTCGCTGCCCACTCCCCATCGTCGTGCTGGCTTCAGAGGGGCTTTCTCTGGGCCCCCTGTCTGGCTTTCCCCGTGCCACGGCTCCGAGGGCAGGCAGGTGATTTACCCGGTGCTCTCTTTCCAGTCTCCCAAATCTGCTTTCATCAGCGCAGCCAAGAAGGCGAAGCTGAGGTCCAACCCGGCGAAGGTCCGATTTTCAGAGCAGGTGACAGTCGGCGAGACGGACCCAGTAAGTCCTGCCCTGCCTTTCTCCGTGATTCACCCCCTTGAGGCATCCCCGGGGCCGTGGGGCAGGAGGTGGGTTGGGGCTGCAGGGCTCCTCTCCCTTGATTTGGGCTCCATGGGTAAGAGCAGCCCTCTGGCCCGAGGAGAACCTCAGGGCAGATGCCCTTGGGCACACTCAAGGTGAGTGTCAGCGCCAGGAGAACATGCCATGGTCCTCCCCTGTCCCTCCGTCTGGATGGTACCCCAGAAACTGTCCTTGGAAACCTGGTCCCCCCCTGGGCACCTAAAGGTGACATCCAGGCAGTGCCAGCCCCTGCCCTAAGGAAGGTCTGTGGCTTCCAACCCAGTGCCAAAGGTTCTTCACCCCAGCACCCGTGCGTGGGGCAGGGTGACGAGGGCACTGCTGTGTGGCAATGGAAGCTGTTACACTGCCATAGCGTTCCAGCCCAGTGCCATTATCTCTTAATTGCAGAAAGGTTTTATTAAGCAGCATACCAAAAAAAAAAAAAAAAAAAACCCAAACCAAAACCAACAAAAAAAAAAACAACCCTGTAAAGCTCTTCTAGCAAATTCTATTTTTAAGCAAAATCAATTAAGTAATTATCTGATCGAAAACGCCTCTTCCTGAATAAAATGAGTCTTCACCCAGCTTCCTGCATGTGCAAGGTTGAGGTGGGCTGGCTGGGGTTATGGGTCAGGAAAGGGGGACCGGCTCTGAGCCACCCTGGCCATCGCCTCCCCTCGGGGACACCAGCTGGGGAGCGGGGACGGGCTGCCAGGCACTGGGATGTGCCGGAGGGAGTGGGATGCTCCGTTCCCGCTGCAGCTGCTGGGAGCTGGGGAGGTGAATGTGTCGGGCAGCTCCTCTGAATTGCTCCAGCTCTGAATTGCTCCAGCTCTGCTCTTCTCAGCAGAGAAGCTGGATTTTCAAGGGAAATGTGCCTCTTGGCGCATCAGCCCAGAGAAGCAGAGGATGC
>QJSC01020919.1:95402-124499 GCA_003697955.1 Calidris pygmaea
CCCCCCCGCCCCATCCATTTTTCCTTGTCTCCCGCTTCCTTGCGCAAACACCGCAGCGGCGCTTGGCTGCCTGCGAGCTGCCACCACCGCGTGATAGATGGCCCCTCCGCCTCCCCGGGCGACACGCTTTGCAGCTGGCAGGGATGGGGTTTATTGCCATCTTTCTCCCATTCCAAACTTTCCTCCTCGCTGCCAGCCTGCCCTCCAGCCGGGATGGATGCTCCTGCCAGGGACCAGCTCTCTGCAACCCCCCCCATCCAAAAACATCCCAGTGTTACCCAAGATTCTGGTCACCTCCCGCCGTCTCTTTGCCTGGCGGTGGTTGGGGACCATCCCGTGGACCTTCTCAGCGCTGCGGGTGCCAGGGAGGAAGGATGCTCTCAGTGGGCTGCCAGCTCCCACCCTGGGAGGGGGTCACTGCCCCGCACCCAAGCCTGTCCCTGGTATTTGCAGGACGTGATGGTGACGTTGCAGGACCGCCTGTCCCTGAGGCACATTGAGCACTTTGCTCTGGTCCTGGAGTATTCCAGCCCGGAGCAGAGCCACCGGTTCCTGCTGCTCCAGGACAAGCAGCCGCTGGCCCACGTAAGCCACCGGGTGGGGGAGGACATTGGGATGGCCGTGGCTGGGGCACAGGGAGGCTCTTCTCCCATCAGCATGGGGCTTGGCGGGGATGCCACGGGGTGGTGTAGCCTCTCCTTGCCACTGGCGTGGTCCTGTGGGCTCAGGGGTGCAAAGGGTGGCCAAAGAGGGAGATGATGAGGGTTTTACCCATCCCACCCTGAGAGCACCGTGGAGATACTCTGTGCTCCAGGCTGGGCAGCTGCAGACAGCATTCCTGAGCTTCCTTGGCTTGCCCAGGAGAGCTAGGAAGCCGGCACTGCATGGGACCAGGGATAAAATGGGGATTGTGGAGGAAGCGTTAGCCTTGGTGGTATAAACCCCTGCAACACCAGGCAAAGCTGTCACACCAAGGAGGGCTGGGCTGTTCCCAGGATTAAAGGATTGAGTGGTGCATGGGCAAAAATCAAATCCCCCCACCCCACCCAGGGGAGAGGAGAAGAGGGTCTACTGCCCTGCAGGCAAATATACGTGGCTCCTGGGCTCACCAGTCCCCTCTGCTCCTGCCACAGGTTGTGCAGAGGACACACTACCATGGCATGAGATGCCTCTTCCGTGTGAGCTTCTTCCCCAAGGACCCGGTGGAGCTGCTGCGCCGGGATCCTGCAGCGTTTGAGTACCTGTACATCCAGGTAGGGGACTCTCTCCTAGGAACTGGGAGCTGATGGTGCTTGTGGCCCATACGTCTCCCCAGGATGGGCCCTGTGGAGGCATCCCTCAGGTAGCGGGTGCCCTGTCCTCGTGGCTGGCTGAGGACACCTTCTCCTCCCTCCTGCAGAGCCGCAACGATGTGATCAGAGAGCGCTTCGGCACAGACCCCAAGCCAGAGATGCTGCTGGGGCTGGCTGCCCTCCACATCTACATCACCGTCTCAGCCACCCGCCCCAGCCAGAAGGTCTCCCTCAAGAACGTGGAGTGAGTCCTCATCCTTCTCCCCACTCCACCACAAGTCCCTCCTCTGTGTCCCCTCCTGTGCTCACAGCCCCTGCGTAACTGGGGTGGTCCCAGCGAGATTTTGGGGTGCTGAGCGTGAGATGCCCTGGCTGGTGGCTCACAGGCTTGGCAGCAGTGACACACAGCCCCTGGTCCCACCACGGGACCATGTAAGACCCCCACGTGCTGATATCCAGCATCCTTGCCAGAGCTGGCGGGGATATTTGGTGCAAATCCAGGATCATTTCATTGGGAACTCAGGCTGATATTCCAGCTGGCATCCAAGGCAAGGAGAAGGCACTGGGGCTGCATAATCGCAGCCCATCACCAAGCCATGCAGCCCTGGCTCAGCTCTCCTGCGGCTCCTGGTGGTCTTAAATCCGTATGGAGTCCATCTGTGCAGGCTGGCCTTGCACGGTGTGCACAGGGAGGAAGGGGGGAGATGGCCAAAAGGGAGGACCCCAGAAGAGGTTTGGGGATTTGCCCTGCGTCCCTTAACCTGACATGAAAGCGACTGGGAGCTGGGCTCGGCTGCAGAGCCTGGCACCCTTGTGTTCCCCAGCCCCGTGCTGGTGGCTGTGACACCAGCTTGGGGGTCCCATCCCCCTGGGGACCCAGGCTGGAGGCTGCTGCTGCTCCAGCTGTGACACCAAGGAAGTGCTGGTGCGGCTCCAGCTCCCTCTGATGGCAAGAGGATGCTCTCGGGCACCATCCCTGGTTGCTGGCCCTCTCTGCCCATCAGCGGGGTCTCTGGCCTGGTGGCTCAGGCAGGTTTCCCTCCCCACAGGAAGGAGTGGGGCCTGGAGCCCTTCCTGCCCCCCTCGCTCCTGCAGCTCATCAAAGAGAAGAGCCTCCGGAAATCCCTCTCGCAGCAGCTCAAAGCCCACCAGAACCAGACTGGTGGCACCAAGGTGAGCCCAACCCGCATAGCCAGGGCTAGTGGGGTGGCTCCAGCCATCCTGTTGTCCCCGGCTGCTCGGCAGCTCCTGTTATTGCTGCCTAAGTCCCCTGGGATGGGAGATAAATCCCAGCCACGCAGCCGCTCTCTCTCCTGAATCCACTTCCGAGAGCTGATCTGGATTTCGGGGACTGCGGCGAGGATCAGTGGGGTGAGATCAGCCGAGAGCCGGGTCCTCAGCGTGGCCGAAGCGGCACGCATCAGCTAAGCCTGTGTTTATTGTCATCTCTGCTTCTGGGCTTGGAAAGCTCTGGAGGAGGCTGCTGAGCCACTGCCTCGCTCCCTGCAGCCCTCAGAGCTCCCCAGGAGGGTTGTGCATCTCGGGAGGGGGGGATTATACATCCCACGGAGGGGTTATACATCAAGCGTCTGGGCTCCTTCCTGGCTGTGCCTCTGTCCTGAGTGACCTCCCAGCGTCTGCCCAGGAGGGCAGGGGAGCGGAGAACCCCTCCACCCCATGTCAAGCCCCCAGGCTCGCTGCCAGCACAGCCCGTGCCCCCCCAAGCTGCCCACTCCTGCTTGGGAGCTCCTGAGTTTGTACCAGCCTCTTGCATTTCTTCCCCCTTGTGTTGGTGGTGATCACCCGTGTGATGTGTTTTGTCAGGTCTCCACGGCCCAGGCAAAGCTGCAGTACCTGAGGATCCTGAACGAGCTGCCCACGTTTGCTGGGGTCCTCTTCAACACAGTGGGACTGGTACGGTAATTCTGGATGGTCTGGGAGGTCCTTGGCACTGGTCTTGAGTGTGCACTGGAGGGGAGAGCCAGGGGAGATGTGGGTCCCACAGAACTTACTTCCCTTGGTCTCTTGCTTTGCCCAGCTGGGGGTCCAAGCCCATCCAGAAAAGCCCTCAGAGCCTCTAGGTCAGGTCTTCAGCTCTACAGGGTCAGGGTCAGCTCTGTTCATGCCAGCCTTTTGGGCAACAAGATTATCTGCTCGATGAAGTCGGAGTATTTTCCAACTTATAGCCTGGTCCTGCCCTGGCAGCATCCTGCCAACCATCTCAGAGGAGGACCACCCATGGCAAAGGCCACCATGTTCCCAGCTTGTCCATGCAGGGAGTGGCCTGGCTGGCCTTACCCTCTCTGGCAGTAGTGGTCCAGCCTGACTGCTCTTTGGAAGCTGCCACCGCCATGGCCCACTCCTCCATCTCCATCAGAGGCATCTCCACCCCTCACCCAAGCCACCTCACTTTCTCCACGGCAGGAGGAAAGCCACCAAGCCAAACAGAAGAAGGGTGGGCTTGCTAAGGCTCACCTCTCCGTCCCTCTTGCTTCACCTTCCATCCAGGGGTCTCCATGTAAGTGTCGCCTCTCTGCCATCCTTCCCTTTACCCCCACCCAAGGTCTTGGCACTTCCCTGGCTTTCCTTGCTTTGCCTCCTGGGTTCCGTCTCTTGCAGTCTTTGATCTGCTCTGCTTCCACCACTCCTTGGGGCTCCTCACCACGCAGCTCAAAGGGCTGTAGGAAATCAGTGAAGGAAGAACCACATGGTGTCTGGTCGGAGCCGTGGCTGAGTGCTTGGAGCCTGCCTCGGTGGGCAGAGTTGGGCAACTCACCTCTGGTGTGGGTGCCCTGCCTTTTTTGTTCATCTCTGACACCAAAGCCATGACTCTGAGCCAGCCCAGGAGTTGAACCACGTGTAAGTGGTAAAAAGTATTCCCTTATTCTCTTCTGCACTGCTCTGCCCAGCTCCTCTTCACCTCCAGTTCTGGCTTGAAGCATCCTTCCTGGGCAGACCAGAGCAATGAAGATCTCTATTTTCTGGCTTTAGTCTTCTTTTCTAAAATGCATTCACTCCCTCCTCTGCTTCCTCCTCTCAGAGGCGATGTCAGATCAGGCAGATTTGTAACATGCTGTTACTTCTCTGTAGTGACACCAGCAGGCCTGAATATTTCATGTGGACAGTCAGTTCAGTGCTTTATTTTTAAATAGCCTTGGCATCCTGCACACCGTTCCCAGCTCTGCAGAGAAGCTTGGGGCAGGGTGGGTGGGTGGTTCATGGCACCAGCTTCACCTGCTGCTCTGCAAAAGCCACGCAGGACCTGAAATCTCTGCTGAGGAGAAGAATCTGGGAGTCCTGGTGGACAGTAAACTATCCATGAGCCAGCGATGTGCCCTTGTGGCCAAGAGGGCTAATGGAATCCTGGGCTGCAGAGGGAAAAGTGTGGCCAGTAGGTGGAGGGAGGTCATTCTGCCCCTCTGCTCTGCACTGGTGAGGCCACAACTGGAATCCTGTGTCCAGTTCTGGGCTCCCCAGTTCAAGAGAGACAGGGAACTGCTGGAGAGAGTCCAGCGTTGGGCAACAAAGGTGATGGAGGGATTGGAGCACCCCCTTATGAGGAAAGGCTCAAAGAGCTGGGGCTCTTTAGCCTGGAGAAGAGAAGGTTGAGGGGAGACCTTATCTACGTTGACAAGTACCTAAAGGGTGGGTTGAAGGATCGTGGAGCTGGACTCTTCAGTGGTTTCCAGCGATAGGACGAGGGGTAACAGGCACAAGCTGGAACATGGGAAGCTCCATTCAAATCTGAGGAAGAACTTCTTTGGGGTGAGGGTGCCAGAGCCCTGGAACAGGCTGCCCAGGGAGGGTGTGGAGTCCCCTTCTCTGCCCCTTCAAGACCCACCTGGATGCTGTCCTGAGTGATGTGCTCTGGGCAACCCTGCTTTGGCAGGGGGGTTGGACTAGGTGATCTCTAGAGGTACCTTCCAACTCTGGCAATTCCGTGATTCCGTGACCTGGCCGAGCTGCTGACATTTAGACTTGGCTTCGTGGAGCCCCAGGGTGCCTTTACTCACCCCTGTCCGTCTGTCTCTCCCCATTGTGCTGGTGCTACCAGGACGAGAAGCAGCCAGCCACCACGCTTCTGGTGGGACCCCGGCACGGCATCAGCCACGTCATCGACCTGAAGACCAACCTCACCACGGTGCTGTCGGAGTTCAGCAAGGTCAGCAAGATCCAGCTGTTCAGGGAGAACCAAGGGGTGGCCCGGGTGGAGACGAGCATCCTGGATGCCAAGGTAGGCACGGGTGCCACGGAGGCAAGCACTGGGGAGAGGGGCCAGTGTGGAGGCCATGGTGGGGGTTCGGTGCTCACCTTTGAGAAGGTTCAGGACAGACTCTCAGGCAGGTAGCTGTGTCCCTGCTCCAGGACACCCTCGGTTTTGCTGCCTCCCCACACCCAGCTCTTCTCCTAAAGCCCCCTGTGCTCCATATTTCAGCTGCAGCCTCGCAGATGTAATCATGGTGGATTTGTTTAGGATTCTCCTGCTGCCTCCTCTCCTGGGGGATTTTAGCACTTTCTCCCACCAGGCTCATTAATTCCTCCAAGTCTGTTTTCCTGCTGCCGCCGTGCCTAGTCCAGGAGCTCTGTTGAGCTGCAATAACACCCCAGTAACCTCTGCCAGAGCCGCGCTCATCCTCGTCCCCTCTGCTTCAGCTGTCCCCTCCAACAGCCTCATCTGTCATCTCATTTTTGCCCAATCTGGCCCAAACCACAACCTTCGTGAAGCCCTTCATTTGCATTTGTGATTCAGTGGGTGTTTGGGCAACTGGAATACCTGTGATATCCCCTCTTCTGCATCCCGCTGAGGTCAGTGGTCGCCCAGGTGAAGTCCTGGTGGCCTGCTGTGCCTGTCCCTCCCCTTCAAAACCCTCAAACCTGCCCCCCTGCATCCTGGGCAGGTGGAAGCCCTCCTTGCCCAGCCCCTCCATCTGCCTGGGCTGTGCCCAGGGGCTCTCCTTACTGCTTACGGGGCACGTATAACCAAGGGATATCATCTACACCATGAGTAACCCTTCTGGTTCCTCCTGGTGCCCATGCCCCTTAGACATGTATGTATAAATTATAATATTAATACAGTAATAACAGGCTGGTCACGACCCCCGTGATTGACTGCTGGTGGCTTGCTGGGAGCAGGGCATGTTCCTGCTGTCACGTAGCCCTTTGGCCATCTCGCCAGCATCACCTCAGCCCCCGGCATGCAGCCAGCTGACGGTGGGCTGCACGGGCCATTCTGGTGCCACCGTCCCCTCCCTGCCATGGGAGAGGGCGGTTGTCCCCTCCTCAGCCGAGACTGGCCGGAGGAGCAGCAGACGTGCTGGAGGCTGAGGTGACGCTGGCGTCCATCTGCTATAAATTAGGTGGCAATTCCCACGCGGCTTCTCCACGGATCCTGCAGCGCCGCTCCCTCTGGCCGTGCTCCGCGGCAGTAATTAACTCCCTACCACCGCCAGCCCTTCCCTGCCGGAGGGACAGACTTGCTCCCGCGTCCCCTCCATCCAGCCTCCCCTATTGCTGGAGACCAGGTTGGGGCTGGTCTCTTCTCACAGGTAATTAACGGCAGAACAAGAGGGAACGGCTTCAAGCTCCAACAGAGTAGGTTTAGACTGAACATTAGGAAGGAATTTTTCACAGAGAGAGTGGTCGGGCATTGGAATAGGCTGCCCAGGGAGGTGGTTGAGTCACCGTCCCTGGATGTGTTTAAGGGACGTTTAGATGCGGTGCTGAGGGATATGGTGTAGGGGAGGACTTTGTAGAGTAGGGTAGATGGTTGGACTCGATGATCCCAAGGGTCTCTTCCAACCTGAATGATTCTATGATTCTATGAAAAGGCAGCTCACGTGCAGCTTCCCGCCAGCTCATCCGCACGCACGGCAGCTTTATCTCCCTGAGAAGTTCCAGGCAGCTGCCCACATCCACCAAAAGCCCCCACCCCCCACCCCCCACCCCCCTGGAGCGGGGTGAGCATCCCATTTGTGTATCTCGGCGGGCTCAACAGCCCCCCGCCAGCGCAGAGGCTGCCCTTATCTGCCTTCCTTTAACCCTTATCCGAAGGGCTGGGTTTTCGAGCCAGAATGTCTGCTCCAGAGTGAGGCATATGCTAATCCTACGCAGGGCAGCGATGGATGAGGCAAGCTAAGAAAAGCAGGCGAAAACAAAAAAAAAAAAAAAAAAAAAGAAGAAGAGATCATTACCTCGCAGTGCTAATCTGCTTTCCACAATTATTCTTTTGCGCTAAACGTGTCGCCGGCTAAAGCCCTGGGTGGCAAATAAATCCATTTCCGCCGTGAGTGGTAAAATATTAGAGGGTTGCCCTGGAAGTAGGGTCCTGCCTGCCCTTGGGGACCTGTGCTCAAATCCATGTTGTCCCTGGAAGCCCCTCGGAGCCCCACGGATGGAAGACAGGGTGGGGGTGTCCGTCCCCCTCCCCCCAGGGCTGTGGCACTGTTGATGCTGGGTGATGCTCTGTGGGATGCTGGAGCCGGGGCGGCTCCGGTGCGTTGCCCAGGTAACGGCAGGGATGCGGGATGCAGGGGAGACAGCCTGAACCCGGGGGGCGGCGGCCCCCTCACAGCTGCTGGCTGGGTTACTGTGGAAACGGCAGATGTTGGGTGACGGGTAAGGGATTTGTGCAGAAAAGCCATTTTGAATTTCTGAGCGCCAGGTTTATCGACGTCGGGTAGCTGATCCTAAGGGTTTAAAAAAGAAAAAAAAAAAAAAAAGAGGAAAAAAAAAAAAAAAAAAAAAGGCTGAGGGGTTGGTGGGGGGAAGCAGGTCATGGGGCAGCCACCAGCCGGGAGGTCTGCGCACCCCGACCCCACCAGCTCAAACGTCCTTACCCGCTGCGTGACGGCAACCACAGCCCAGACGGACCCGCCGGGGAGGAGCAGGGGAAGATTTCCAGGTAAGAAGCAGGCTTGCCGAGATCGTAAACCGTTTGCATTTAGTTCAGGAGGAAAAGAAACGCGTGTTTGTCTTATAAATTATTCACCGGGGAGTTAATTGGTTTGTTTTGGGAGCTTTTCCATCCTCCGCTTCGGTTTCTGTTTAAAACAGCCCATTTGGGATACCAACCCAGGGCTGGTGCCTCTGCTTTGCTTTCTTTAGCTGTTTGCCACTGCGAGGGTGGCAAGAGGGGGCAAGTGCTGGCAGGACCCCTCGTAGAGGAGGTGCGCAACCTCGGGACAGAGGAACAAATGTCTCCAGGCCTCTGCTACCGGGTCCAAGAAGGATTTTTTTACTCCCTGCAATATCCAAGGGAGCTGCTGGGAGGAGAGGAGCAGGTTTTGCCTCCACGGCCACAGAGGGAGCGGGGCAGGTTTGCTTGGAAATGCTGAGAAGCTTCACAGCCCGTGGCTGGGGGCAGGATGGTGCTCCCCCAGCTGCACTGCAGCCGTGCGGGCGTTTGGCAGGATCGTGGGGTCATTCCCACCCGGAAAAGTCCCATTTCTGCTAGGGCCACCGCTTCTCTGCTCTTCCTCCAGCGCTCCGGGCTTGCCGGTGTTGGAGCATTGGTTCTGGAGCTTGTAGATTTGCCAGGGACAGGCTGGTGGCTTGTGGTGTCTCCTGGGACCAGCATCTGAAAGCGGCCGATGCTCCTGAGCCAGCTGGGGTTTGGGCATCCAGACAGGCGTCTCCCCAGGGCAGGACTGCAAAGTCCTCTTCTACCTCCCGGCATCCCGAGAAGGGCAGTGTCAGCATCTCCTGCCCGGCATCTGGGCAAGCCCACTGCTGGGATGCAGAGAGGCAGAGGGGTGGCTGCTGGCCACGCTTGCCCAGGCTTCCACAGCTTAGGAAGCACGGAGAGATCTGCTCAGCTCCATGGACACCTCGGAGCCAGCTCCTGGAGATCTGCTCAGCTCCACGGACACCTCGGAGCCAGCTCCTGATGTCCAGGCAGGTGGCTCCACCAGGTTGCACCCTTGGCTGCGTGGCTCCAGCAGCTCCTGCAGAAGCAAAGGTTTTGTTCTTACCGAAATGGCTTTTTTAGATGGAGCGTTTCCCCTTTCTGACTTACGCAGCCACGCGCCGCTGGGCTTTTTATTATTAACAGTCTTCACACTGGCAAAAAAACCCCCAAAAAGCTGCCGAAGCCCTCTGAATGGGGATGAAAGAGGAGCACTGGGAAGGCAGCCGGATCGCCTGAGCCCGGCCGAGCATCTGCAGTGTGACAGAGGAGATGTCCCCAGGCTGTGCCTTGTCCCCGCGCCGGGCTGTGGGGCAGGAGCCCAGGGCCGCTGGCCGCTCGCCAAGCGCAATTCAATCAAAGGCATTGGGGTAATTGACTTCACGTCTCCCAGCAGGGCCCGCAGCCAAGCGGCGCTTCGGCCGAGATCAAGGCTCGACAGAGGAAAACAAAGGAAAAATGAATTCAGAAAGGTCCCTGGCTGCTGCTATGCCTGGAATTCTGGCTATTGATGTCGGTGTCTCGGGGGGCCCCAGCGTGTTTCCAGCCTGCCAGGGAAATAAAAAGCCGCCGTGCCCGGCTGGGGGGTGGCAGCTTCTCCTTTCCCCCTTCCCCCTGGGAAGGAACCAAGTCCTGCTCGATGGCCATCCCTCCTTCTCACTAGTGATGGGATGGGGACCCCTCTGGGTGATGTGATGGGGATCCTGCTGGGTGATGGGATGGAGACCCTTCTGGGTGATGCGATGGGGGACCCTTCTGCCTCCCAGCTTTCCCCACCGTAGCCGGTGGCAGCGGGTGCCAGCCCCGAGCCCCGTAGTGCTTCCCCCAGCCGAGCGTGGCAGGGACACGCTGTATGTACATTTGCCAAATTTTAGTCTGAAAACAGAGGGGAGCCCCATCAAACTGCTGAGGCCAGGCGAGGCTGGTGTTACACCCACTCGTGCAAAAAACCCATTGGGTTTCTCCTACAGGAAGAAGGAGGCTTTGCAGCGATGATGGCCCTAAAGGCTGTGGATCCCTAAACTGAATTCATCTTTATTTGCATCAAGCCATTCTGCAACGCTGTCATGTCGTGGGAGAGAAGGAGGGATGGAGATTTCCTTTGGCTCCGTACCTGGGGTGGGAGGTGTGGATGCAGTTTCCCCCCCTCGCAGAGCCTTTCGAGGGGGATGTAAAGCGAAGCACGTACCAGCCTTTGGTACGTACCGGCCCCGGTGCCACCCATAGCGCGGGCACCGGGATGGGAGCCAGCCAGAAGCACGGGAGCCAGCCAGAAACACAAGAGTCAGACAACATGTGGAGAGGATGAGTTTCCAAGCCTGCGAAGCCAAATTTGATTTGTTTATTTGAAAGGAAAAATAAATAAAGAAATAAATAAATAAAAATCAACAAACGAGCAGACCTCGGGCATCCAGCGCTGCGGGCGTGAGCGCAGCCCGGCGGTGCTGCAACCTTGGGAGTGCTGAGAACTTCCTTCAACCAACAGGAAACGCAGAGGAAAGGTGCTAGCAGGCTCTGGTGATTAGAGATCCCCCAGAAAAGAGCCCTTTGAGTAGCCATGGAGGGGATGAAAGCTGGCCAGGGTGGCAGCTGTAGCGTGATGAGAAGGTGTAGGCTTGGACCTGTGCCTTCCCCAGGACAAAGCAGCGCCACGAGGGACCTTCAAAGAGGAGAGGAGGAGACACCCAGGAGTTTGCAGTCCACAGAGGTACCTCTCCATCCTCTGTGACGTGTTGTGGGACCGTGCAGGGAACAAGGAGGAGGTTCAGTCAGCGGAGGCAGAGGCTGCTCAAACCTTAAGGAAGGAGACGCCGCTGCAGAAACCCGCAGGTCTGCTGCTAACGAAGGCAGGAGGTTTATTGATCAACAAATAGGAAATAATGGTCCTAATCACAAGCAGCCCAGTATTGATAGAACTGAGTTAATAATGCTTAAAGGGAGGGAAGGAAAGGTCAATGTACGAGTGAAAAATTGACTGCTGTCTCGTTAGGCCCAGATGCCTGTATTATTAAATATAAACTTGGCAGCGCACCGCAAGTAAGCCGGGGAACATAAATTATGTAAATTCATCTCCCACCTTTCTCCTGCAGTACATTAAAGGAAGCAGGGTAAGACCCAAAGTACATGATAAAGGCGGGAGATTAAAAGGAAATGCACATAAGCTTAAGGGTTATAACATGCACAGACCAGGTCATAAATTAATTTAAATATGGGGTCTGTTAAGATCCTCTAGCGTAACCCTGGCCATAAAATTTCCTCCAGAAGTTCTTCTATGAAACTTTCACCTTTGTCTGAACAAGAGAATGTCCTCCAGAAGGACATCGACGTTTGATTTAAAGGCAGGGCATAACAGAAAAAGCACTATATCCTTAATAAGCTAATGGAAAACTCATCTCTCGTATCCAATATAAATGTATTTTGGTTTACCTTCCAGAGAGATCAGTTGCCAAGCGGCAAACTCTAAGTGAAAAAATGTCCTTTTCTCATTAGGAGTAGAAAATCTAGAAAACCAGTATGAGTGAAAGATCAAAATATCAATAATTTCAGGCTGGTATTATGCATTTAAATGGAGAAAGAGCATTCTTTTTAAAATTTGATTCTTTTCATGTTGGCGTATTACAGGTCAGAGATGTACCTTTACCCGTGCGTCCTGCTGGGAATCTGATGTTTGGCATTTTTAGAGCAGTTAGGATTACCCTAGTAGCTTTGCTTCTGCGTAAAACCAGCTTTCATCCTAAAGGTGCTGCTGCCCTGACAAAAATCAGCCAGGCATTTCTGTCTGCCCAGGGAACCGGCTGAGTCACCATCCCTGGAGGTATTTAAAAGACCGTGCTTAGAGACGTGGTTTTGTCAGTGCTCGGTTGATGGTTGGACTCAATGATCTTAAAGGTCCCTTCCAGCTTAGACAATCCTATGGTTCTGATTCTGCTCTGGCATCCCAGGGAAGCAGAGCCCTCGGGGCCACCGAGATATGAGCCCCTGTCACTGTCACAGCGAGAATGTGCCGGGGAGGAGGAGGAAGAGGATGGGCTGGTTGGCATGAGACATGCCATCGGTGTGTGGCAGGAGGATAACCGGAGGGTTATGCTAGCTAATAACTTTTTTCCCCATTGGTAATTAACCATCTCCTGATTAACAGACAGGAAAGAGGCAGTTTTGTGGCAGCTTCCCAAAGCAATCAGTGCTGGCAGGAAGCAGGTCTTAGAGGAACGACACAGAGTTTGCTCCTTCTGCATCCTTCCCTGCCTTCCCACTGCTCACAGAAGTCTCTCTGCTCTACCGCACCGCCGGGTTCAGAAAGCTGATGAAGATTTACGCTCTTTCAGGTTGTCGCCTTTTGGTCAGGTCTGGTTGAGATTGAGCAGTGAGTTTAAAAAAATGGCCTGAGCCTCTTTCCCCTGGGGACCAGGCCAATGCTGACCACAGGCACAAGCCCTCGCTGCTCCCTGCAGGATGTTTCCGAAGGAAAGGAGATCAATCCCATTCGCCACAAGCCATGGGTATCACAAGGAAGCCCAGGCTATAGTCCTGCATTGATGTTTTTGGAGCTCCCTGCAAAGCTGTCTGGCATTGATCAACTAAAACCTGTAGCAACATTATTTGGAAATTTTTCATGCAACTGTTCAGAAAGTCAATGTTTGCTCAACTCGCCTGTGCCAGGCTGTCTCCACGAGATCTCATTTGCCTTCCCTGTGTGGAATAGGGTGACCGAGATTGCCGGCATCTAAAAATACCATCCCCGTGAGCCGCCATCCCTGACACCTCCTCTTCGGAGCCTGATTTCTCAAGGAACTGCAGTCGTGCTGCCTCTTTGCCTCTTGACCCCACGAACCGCTTTCAGACCTGTTGGCCGCTTTCAGGGAGACGTGGCGGCAGGGTGGACATCCCGAAGGCAGCTGAGGTGCTGCGATTTCGGCAAAATTCCCTAGGTGAGTGGAGGAGAGAGACTCGGTCTTGTAACCCCACGTGGGAAAGGGTTACAGCCGGACCTCTGTTAGCGAGCAGCAGAGAAGCCACCGAGACCAGGGGAGAAGTGGCTTCGGCGGGCTGCAGCAGCTTTTGCTCACATTCAACACCTTTTTCAAACAGCCAATAATCCAATCACAGAGCCAGCCCCGGCAGCGTGAGCTCCCGGACCGTGGGGAGCTGGCTGGAGCGCTGCCGGCAGCGCGGGTGGACGGCTTCAAGCTGCCCCTGAAGTGATTTAATCCTTAATAACAATATTTGAACGCTTGACAATTAGAGAAGAACTCTCACGCCGCTTGCTTGCCAGGATGTGAGAGTAATCGTTTCTAAGACCCCTCGCTAAGCTGTAATGCTAATCAGTATTAAGATTCCTCTTTTTCCGAGCAGAGCGCTGCAATTAACCCCAGCGGTGCCAGGCACCGATAGCTGGAAGCCAGGCTGGAGGCTGGGCTGGCTCAGAGACCTGGCAGGGAGCTCGTGGCATCTTGATGCATTGCATGTGTTTTATTTGTAGGCAAGAGACACCAGTTGGGATGGTTGGGTCTCAGTTCTGTCTCCCTTCAGGAGGACTGGTCCGGGGGCTGTTTCTTGCCAGCAAGGACCAACAGTCCCATCTCTGGATGGGTGGGAGCATCCCAGAGCAGAGGTATCTGAGCAAAGATGGAGATAGGGCTGGGTCTCGGGCACCACGGGCTGAACGGGGAGTGCTGACAGGGTGGCATGGTGAAGGTCCATGACTCTGTGCCACTCAGCCTTGGTGTCCCCAAGAGCCAGCTGTGAATCTCTGGCGTGTGACTCTCACGTGGTGGAAACTACCCCCCTGGTTTTTCTTTTTGAAAGGGAGCTCTCAACCCACCTCAGCCTCTTCATTTAATCTCCCAGTAGTGGATACTCCTCAGCCATTGCCTCCTCCCCTTGGCGTTTGATTCCTTTCTGGTTGCTAGCACTCAAACCCTCGCTGCTGCATAGCAGAGGGGGGGGAAATGCGCAAATGACTCTTTATTCAACAGATGGCTTGAAAAACCCAAGAAGGCTTAGCCCTATGTAGAAGGCACTTGTTTTAAGGACACTTCATACGGCAGAACACATGGTTTCCTTTCATCACCTATGTCAAGACTGGGGCTGGGCTAAGAGGTGTCACCCCCCCCCTCACCGCTGCATGCCTGCCTCCTTCCAGCTATGTGGAGAATCTCTGCTTTCCTTTCTCTCTGTCTTGATACTTTCCCTTAAATCTGTGTCATCTCAGGTTTATTTTCCATGATGCAGAAAGAGCCTTGTCAAGCGGGCAGAGGCAGAGCCCCTCAGCAGAGCGCCTTTGCTTGTCGGGTGATTTCTCTTCCACGTCAGGTTATTTCTCTTCTTTTCTCTCCCTGCACAGCAGCCAAGGAGGGAACTTCTTTACCCTGGCCCTAGGAGGAATCAGCCCCTGCCAGGGGCTGGCGTGGCTTGGGGATGACACACGGCTCTGCCCAGGGTTGATGTCTTCACACCCAGGTTTATTGCCTTGTATGGTCCAGAGGGTGATGTGCTCTAAGGCCAGGTCTTCCTTTGCCAGAGTTGGTTTAGTGGCTGAAAAAAAGCAAGTGTTGAGCAGAGCACAGAACTGGCCAGTGGGTACCAGGAACCTCCTGTGGTTATAAAACAAGAAAACCAAAATAGCTTTTATGTTTCTCACACTGTGTGGGCTTAAGTGGTTTTTTAAAACGGGTTTGGTTTGCCCTGGATGTGGTAAACAAGTTTTTGTGAGTCCTGGAGGGCTGTCGGTGTGCGAGAGTTCAAGCACGGCAGGATGGGCAGCCCGAGCCACAGCAGAAGCTAAACATCCCCCAGTTGCCTGAGACCTGCACCTGGGTACAAAGGTCCTTTAGGCAGAGGTGCTTTGTGCAAGGGGTAGGTGATGGCTACAGCTGCCACGCAATAACTTGATTGAAGGCACTGTCAATTTTTTTTCCATCTCATGGGTCCACCTCGAGCAGTTCTGGGGGCTCAGACCATGCATGGACCTCTCGACCGAGCTGTGCTGGCGCAGGCTGCTGTGTCCCAGCAGTGTATGGGACCTCACTGGGAGGGTAGAGTGGATCCCACCCCAACAGCTTCCACAGGCGAGCTGACCTTCTCCTCGGGACAAGCCAGGAGTCGGAGAGTCACAGTGTCTGCTACTAGATTGTGCAATGAGGTTGTATGTGGCACACAGATCGTGTCTGATTTTTTTTTTTCTTCTCTTTAAAGCAAAGACCTTTTTTGGCGTGCGAATAAACGCTCTCCTAAAACAGAAGACACCATCTGCTCCTAAACACAAATTTAATTTTCTGAAGGGTGAGATGTAAATAAGATCCACAGGCTCGGAGTGGTGGCTGGGGGAGCCTGTAATGGGGTTTTGCCCCTTCTGCATCTTGCTGGAAGCGGACACCTTTGGTTTATGGGAGGGCGACGTGGTGCCTGCAACCAAACAGGGGTTCTGGCAGCTGGAGACTCCACAAACTCCCTGAGCTCCCCAAGGCTTGATGGTTAAACTGGTGCTTGCAGGTAGAGCACTGATATGCAGACAAACAACCAGGAGCCAGTCGCATGGTGGCCCTGCCATGCACAGCCTGTGCCCTGCAGGGCTCCATCTCCTTCATCATCCTCAGGGGAGGCAGCAAGCGGGGATTTACAGCTGCAGCGAGGTGCTTTCTTGTGCACAGCGATTTCTTGGGTGATCTGGAGCAAGGACATGCACCTGGCTGGTTTTTTCCTGCGTGGGTGCTAAAAGTGCCAGCCAGCTCACCGGTTACACCAGTGCAGTGCCCCAGCACAAGCCCTTTGGAGCACTGGTCCCGTGCCACAGCGTGGCCCTCATGTGCTCTGGCTCTCTTTGCCTTCCAGCCCCTGGTGTTGCTGATGGAGTGGCCTGAAGCCACCAACTTTGCCTGCCTGATCGCAGGCTACTGCCGTCTCCTGGTGGACTCCAAGAAGATGATCTTCTCCAGGGCCCTCAGCCAACCGCCCCCGCCTCAGATTATCAAGGCAGGTACGTTTCAGCCTCTGCTTTCCGTGCGAGCCCCTTCCCCAGCCTCCCCCTCCTCCTCCCCCTCTTCCTCCTCCTCCTTCCTCCTCCCTCCATCCAGGGCTCTGCAGCATTAGAGAGGAGAGAGGTTTCTCTGGCATCTCCCTTTTGCTCCCATTCTCCCTGCAGAGCCAGCAGACACCCCCCTCCCCCCCTTTCAACCAGAAAACGAGGAGCAAGGAGACAAGTCCTCATTTTGGATGAGCTCTGACTTGTGGCATCAGCTCGGGCCCTTCGAGCGCCTGCTGCGAGGGTTGTTCTGGCAGCTCCTCGAGCAGATGCAGGAGGTGCCGTTGGAACAGACCTGTAAATGCTGCCAGCTCAACGCTGGGTCCTCGCAGAACAGCCTGTGCGTTGCTGCAGGGATGCAGCACACGCTCCTTGGCCGGCATCCCGGCTCCGGAGACCGACGTGAATGTACTCAGCCAGGGACCGTGGTCCTGCTGCCTTTGGGCACCGCTGCCCTTCAGCAGTGGGGCTCCGGGCTGCACGGGCAGCTCTGCAAGCGTGGCTGCTCCGCTGGTTTCCAAAATCAGGAAGGAAACTCGGATATCCCAGCTTTTTCAGGTGCCCAGCCTGATGCAGGGAGCAGAGGGATGGTCTGGGAACAGCAGGAGACCAGAACAGCTGAAGGACAGGTTCTGTCCCACCAGCACCGATGCGCTGTTCCTTGAGGATGGATTGCTGGTGTGAGCCACTTCCAGAGTTAATGATTCTCAAGAGTGATTTCAAACAAGAGCCAACCATGAGCTAGATGCTGTTGTTCCATGCAGGTGCTCACATCGAATACGTTTTGTATAGGGAAATATCAAATACAGGATCCGTGGCTGGAGGTGGGCAAAATAACCAACCCAGCTGGCTCTGGAAGGTTGTCCCCAGACCTCCTGAGTGACACTGCAGCTCCAGAGAGCTGCGACAAGGCTTCAGTTTAGCTGGCAGAGTGTCAAAACTGTCTCCTCGGGATGGAGGCAAGCTGGGGGAGGTGGGAGGAGTGCCGAGAGCTAGCAGGGTCCTTGGGAAAGGACTCGGTGCCTCTGAGGTCCGAGGAAGGCACCCAGACATGGACTTAGCACATGTGGGAGGACACACTCACAAGAGGCCTCAGGAAAGCATCTGCAGCAACCTCAGTGAACCCACCTGGCAGGTGATGTTGGTGTAAGTATACACGCATGGTTTCCTTTCTTATCTTCATCTTATTGGTGCCTCTTATCGACAGCTGTCGCTGTGCTCCCTGCTCTGGGTGCCCTACAGAACCGCTTTTAGTCACTTTTTGCCATGAGTGGAGGGTGTTTCCAATTTAACCGGCTGTCATCAGAGTGGTCCTTCCAACTGGTTGTCATCAGAGTGGTCATGTCACCCTGAGAGGGGCTACAGGGACAACATGGCCATGGGGAGTCAGAGGAACATGGTAGGAAGTGGAGAGCATCCCAGAACATCCCCAGGGGCTCAGAGGGTGGCTGGGGGCACCCACAGTTACTGGTTGCTCAGGGGGTGTCTCAGCCTGTGCGAGTGGTGCTTTTCCACAGGCTAGCAGCAGTGATAACAGCCAGGATTTTTCCTCAGGGAGGTTTTGCTTCTTGGGCATGGTCCAAATCTACGCCAAAAAGGAGTAATAGATCTTTTCCCTTTTCTTGACAGTCTTAAGAAACCAGGGGGCTGGAGTGAGTGTGGGGGCGATTCACAGTGTGGGTAGGACAGCGATGGAGCGATGGATCCATGGTTTTCATACCAAAGAGCCCCTCTCTGGGTGGCCTGCTCTGTTCTCAGGGGTGCGATGAAAACCCCTCTGACCAGTGGAGTGGAAGAGTTTCCCTGCAGACCCAGCAGACTCAGCCCAGCCGCTCAGGCATCCTTCAGAAGGAGTGAATTTAGTGTACATTGAGAAAACAAAGTCTGCTCACGGTTCTGGTCTCACTACGGCTGCAGGCTGAGCTCCCAGGCGCTACACAGATCACAGGGAGCAGGGACTGCTGATCATTCCTGATCTCTGCAGGAATGATAACGA
This sequence comes from Calidris pygmaea, assembly GCA_003697955.1. Classification (NCBI taxonomy): domain Eukaryota; kingdom Metazoa; phylum Chordata; class Aves; order Charadriiformes; family Scolopacidae; genus Calidris; species Calidris pygmaea. Next base: position 113,615 of record QJSC01020919.1, read on the forward strand.
AAGCCCCACTGGGATGCATCAAGTTAGCCCAGGCTTTGACTTTCCAGGCTGCAGGCAGGCTGTGCCAGAACCTTAAATGTAAAATCAAGCCCCGGCCCATGCGTTTTGCCTAGAAGAGGAGCACATCCGTCTTCCCTGAGGCCCATTAAAACCTCCTGCTGAACCGCAGACGTTTTTAGAAATGCACGCTCTGTCCGGATGCTCTCAGTTAAATCCATCTCTCCACATTTCCCTGCGGAGCCATTACGCTGGATCCTTCCCCTCTGCAGGAAAGGGCTATGCCCAGGAGCTGCCCATGGAGCTGCCCAGGCAATTCACCTCCCCGCCCCTTCATAGGACCAGAGAATGGTTTGGGTTGGAAGGGACCTTCAACGTCATCTAGTTCCAACCCCCCTGCCCTGGGTAGGGACCCCTCTGACCAGACCAGGTTTCTTCCTCTCCCCGCTCCCACCAGCAACCACCGTCCACCAAGCAGCTCCATGCCCTTGGTTGCTCTCTCAGCTCTTCATCAGGACCTTTCCCCCCAAGAGCATCCAGCAGCTGGATTATGGATTTTAGGGTTTTGGCCCCATTCAGCGACAGGGCTTGGCATGGGCAGCCAGCGAGGCTGTCCAAGCAGGGCAAGCTGCTGGCATGACCCATCAGAGATGGTGGCAGCCATCAGAGGTGTCTGGCTTTGGGAAAGCCTCTGCTTTGGTCCATGCCACCCCACCTCTGGCCAGCCCTGAACGTCCTCAGCTGCGGCAGCCGTGGGTTCACTCACACAGCTGTCCTTGCTGAGTGCTGGCGTGGCCGTAAATGAGAGAGAGCTTGTTTTGATTGGGGTTTTAGCATTGCAGGTGATGAACAGTATAACACAAACGTGTGTTTGGGGAGACAAATTGTCCAATTTGTCGAGCTAATGAATTTAATTAGGATTTATTTGATTTAATTTATACTTGGTGAGACGGAGCCTGCGTCCCCCCTGGCAGCCGTTCTCAATGCAGCTGCAGAACTCAACCCGTAACGTAGATGGATGCCCCCCCTGAGGGCTGGACCGCCGGCCAGAAGTCCCAGCGATATTTCAGCCGCTTGCCTCGCACCAGGGAGCGAGGGGAGGCTGCGCAGGGAAACCCTTAATGGCAGGAGCAGAGGGCTCTTTTGGAGCCAGCCTGGTCCGATGGCCATCAGCCAGGCAGAAACAATGCATGGATCGTGGGGCAGTGGGGGCCAAGGGACTTGGGGGGGGTGTTCTGTCACCTAATCGTACAAAGAACGATTGAGGGAGCTGGGACTGTTTAGTTTGAGGAAGAGGAGGCTCAGGGGTGACCTTGTCACTCTCTACAACTACTTGAAAGGACATTGTAGAGAGGTTGGTGCTGGTCTCTGCTCACAAGCCATTAGCGATAGAACAAGAGGGAATGGATTCAAGCTGCAACAGGGTAGGTTTAGACTGGGCATTAGGAAGAAATTCTTCACAGAAAGAGTGGTCAGACACTGGAATAGGCTGCCCAGGAAGGGGGTTGAGTCACCATCCTTGGATGAGTTTACGAGTCATTTAGATGTGGTGTTAGGAGATATGGTGTAGGGAAGAACTTTGTAGAGTAGGGTAGATGGTTGGACTCGATGATCCCAAGGGTCTTTTCCAACCTAGATGATTCTATGCTTCTATGACTTTTTAAAGTCAGCCAAGCTGCGTTGGATGTCTCCCCAGAAGGCAATACTGCACCTCGTTTAGCAGTCTCCCGAGGAAGACTGCTTGGTGTGGGCAGCGTTATGCAAAAATGGTGACAACAATTCCTTCTTGCCGTAGAACGGGTGAACTGGGGGACTAAGGCTGAAGGTCCTCGTTCCTGGGTGCGGCCAGGCTGTTCCCCGTTGCCCTCTCCATGTGGCCGGTGGCTCGGTGATGTGGTTCCCGCATCCCCCTGTCTGAGAGCCCGCTGTGCTGCCCGGCCCTCCCCTGGTTCTGCCCAGTTCTGCCTCCCAGCCACCTACTGGGATCTCGCTTCCTCTCCCTGCCGCTGCCACGCAGCACGGAAAAAAAGGCATTTTCCCAGGTAGCCGACGTGGATGGAATCCAGCCCAGAGCAATAAGAAAGCTGAGACATTTAGGAAACAGACCTGTCAAGAAAGGTTAAAGGAATTTGCTACGGTTAGTCTGGAAAAGAGATGGATGGGGAGATGGAGACGGAGGAACGGGACGATATTTCTTACTTCTAAAGGTTGTTTGTAAAAGGGCACTGATCAGTTGTGCTGCTGGTCAGTGGTGTCATTGATCTAATCCCTCGCAAAAAAAAACAGCTTTAGGGTCAATACTTTCTTATCATAAATGTCATAATATTTAACTTTATAAAATTTATACGATCAAACTCTATAGCACGTAATCGTTTTGGAGACAGTGGAGCAAACCACGTGAGGTGGCCTGGTCTGTCAGTGTGTCACAGGGCTTTTGCTGGCTGGAGCTCAACTGCTTCTCAATCCTGTCCAGCCACCTTCTAGGCTCTTCTGGCCTCCACCATCGCTATACCCCAACCACAACTAACGGCATCACTAAAACACTTTCAACAGCTCTTTGTTAAAGGGAATCCAAATTTTATTGATTTAGGAAAAAAAGGCATGTCTGCTTCTTCAATACCATGCAGGTCATTTTCGAGTTGGCCATCTTCCACATCCACCATGTAAATCTCTGTACGTCCCTCTCCCTTCTGCCTCCTCCAGGTCTTCCTTTCTCTCCTTATTGCAGGGAGGGGTTGATGTCTCAGAGCCAAAAGGTCCTTTGTCTTCAAATGTCCATAGTTTCCCCCTGCTCTTGGTGGCAACATGCGTGGTATCCCTCAGGGCTCTTCAAGCCCCTCTACTCTACTCTGGGGAAGGTACTCCACCTGCATTTTTCATCCAGCTCTGGAGCCCTCAACACAGGAAGGACATGGACCTGTTGGAATGGGTCCAGAGGAGGCCACAAAAATGATCAGGAGGGAACACCTCTCTGATGAGGACAGGTTGGGAGAGTTGGGTTTTTTAGCCTGGAGAAGAGAAAGCTCTGGGGAGACCTTACTGCGGCCTGTCAATACTTAACGGGACCTTATAAGAAAGATGGGGACAGACTTTTTAATAGCACCTATAGCGATGGGTCAAGGGGTAATGGTTTTAAAATAGAAGAGGGTAGATTCAGACTAGATAGAAGAAAAATATTTTTTATGATGAGGATGGTGAAACACAGGTTGCCTGGAAACGTTGTAGATGTCCCATCCCTGGAAACACTCAAGGTCAGGTTGGACAGGGCTGTGAGCAACCTGATCTAGCTGAAGATGTCCCTGTACAGCAGGAGGGCTGGAGTAGAGGACCTTTAAAGGTGCTTTCCAACCCAAACCATTCTATGATCTGCAAGTGCAGGACATATCTTCCAACACTCATTACTGGCAGATAGGCCCAGGGGGTTGCAGGAGATGATTTTCCAAAAGACCAGCCAGGTGGCCTGGCTTCCCCGTGCTGTTTTCCTTTCTCCCGGGTGCTGCTGCTAATGTCCCTGTTGTGGTTTTGGTTTAGATTACATCAACGCACACAACCTGCACCGGCCTGCCCCAACGGGGCACTCGGGAAAGAAAGAGAGCGGGCTGGTGGGTGGCTCTGCCACCGGCGCCGGAGCAGCCGGAGCTCCAGCCACCAGGGCTTCGGACTCGGAGCTCATCAGCTTTTGCTACCTGCACATGCGAGAGCAGAGGAAGGAAAGAGAGAGCAGGACGGATATCAATGAAAACCTGATTTTTTTTGAGGAAACTCGTCCCAGGACCAAATCCGACCCCACTTCCAAAAGCTCCGGCCAAGGCTACAACGGGGCAGCCAACGAGTATGACCCGGATGGCCTTGACCAAGACAGGCAGGCGAGCAGGGCCAGGGCGCACACCATAGACACCCACCTGCGGAGCGACGCCTCCCACTTCTACTGCGAGTCCTGCCAAGCCAAAATCAAGAGCCGGCTGGCCTCATGCAAAGGGGGCAAGTCTGGCAGCACCCGGGACAATATGGTGGACTTGATGTCGCTTCCTCCTCCCGGGAGCGATGAAGAAGAAGACGAGACCACGTCCTTGCTCCCCGCCATCGCTGCCCCCCCTCCCGGCTTCCGAGACAACAGCTCGGACGAGGATGACCCCAAGCGCCGGGCGGCTGCCCAGAGCCAGGAGCAGGGCCGGCACCTCTGTGGCATCCTCTACGACGAGATCCCTGTCACGCTGATAGATAACGTGCAACCGCGGACGGTCCGAGACCATGCCCAAGAGCTGGACGATGCCTTGGTGTCCACCCTGCAGGCGCTGGAAGCCCTGGCTGCTTCTGAGGATTGTCCACATCCCCCACCACAGCAGACAGCAGGTATTTCAGTGGCTGTGACTTTCTTTTTTCCCTATAGCCTTTCTTTCTTATGGTACATCCTTTCCTATAGTCTCCTTCTCCCATCCTATATGTGATTCTGGAGCAGCTTCTAGTAAAAACTAAGTTGGGGCAACAGGTTCCAGCAGGAGCAGCCAAGCTGCTGCTCAGAGGGTTTCTAAGAAGCTGAGGTGGGACTTCTCTCCCTGACAGTGGCTGAAGGAGCCTCTCAGTTATCCTGTATGGAATCGTGTCAGTTAACTCTGCCATGGTCCACGTGCCAGGATGCTGGGGTGAGGCATTAGCAAACCAGTTCTGTGATCAGGAGTTCCTCCCTGCTGTGAGGGACCCCTCTCAGCTCGTACCTTCGACCTTCAGTCTTCACACATTCCCACCCAGGTTTTGCAGTGTGTGAGCCCTTCACAGGGCAAACCTGTTGCCAGCTGGGTGTCTCTGGGACCAGCCTGCTGGCGGGACAGTCCTTTGTCCCTCTGCCCACCTTGGCTACCCTACTCACTATGGCAGAGTAGCTGTTGTCCAATTTTCCGTCTTGCTCCAGACAAGTCCCTGTAGCTCTGCTGTCCCTAACACTGGAAAGCTTCCTGGGATCTTTTCCTGGACCAAGAGCTCTTGCTGAATTGAATTAGCAAGCCAGCTCAGTGCTGGCAAATGATCTCTCTTAAAAGTATTAACTCTTAGTTCCGGGAAGTCACTAAAGTTTCTCTGATGGGATGCCATCTCCTGCATTCCTGTGACCCTCCTGCCTCATGGAGTCCCCCTCTCCTCTGCGTAGCAGTGTGGCGTGAGTGTTGTCGTGGGGTTCTCTTTGTGTCCCTCTTCAGGTCTTATTGTCCTGGCTGCCATCACTCCTGAGTCATCCTTGGATTCTGGCCACGAAACCAACTCTTCCGAGCTGACTGATGTCTCGGAGATGGTCTCTGCTATGAAGCAGCATCAGAACGCAGCCTACTTCCTCGCTCAACACATCAACAAAGAAAACCTCCTGGCCAGGAAGGACTTGCCTTTCCGAATCCAGAGCTGTGCTGCCCAGGCTGTTCTCACCTCACCCTACCCCCTCGGCCGCCAGGAGCCGAACCCTTCATCGAAGCCAGCTTTCTCTCACCAAAGCCCCAACCTTACCAACTGCAAGAGCAAACAGGAGCAGCAGCACGCTGAGCGGAGCTACGCCGTGGCTGTCCAGCCACTGCTGACCCCCCAACTTAATGACCAGAACAGGGGGGCTCCCGCGCCAGGCTCTGAGTGCAAAGGCCACACAAAAGCTGCCTTTGAGGTATCTCTGCATGCCACAGCAGCCCCGAGCAGGGAGCAGGCGCAGGACCTACAAGAGAAGATGCCCAAAGAGGTCCCGCTGAGCTCCAAGATCCTCCTGGATCAAAAAAGTGGGGTCACTCCAGCCATCGTTTCAGCTGCTCTGCAGCAAGTGGCAAACGCAAAAGGCTCCGCTCCCCAAGTGGCAGCAGCCGCTAAAGAAGACAAGAACTTGAACGGTACCAGCAGCTGTGCACCGGCCAGCAGCAAGCCTTTGAAACCTAAAGGAGGTCCACAACCTGCAGAGACTTTATGCAACTGTCAGCAGCAGCAGCAGCAGCAACTCTCCCCACAGCAGCACTGTGAAGTTTCGCCAAGTCCTAAAGAAGCTCATGGCACTAAGGCTGAAGCTTTCCACCTCACCTCAGCAGGTGAGGAAATGATGCCCGGTAAGACTTTTGCCTCTAAAAGCTACCAGCAAAAAGTGAGTAGAGATGCTCCAGGGAAAGCGGCAAGCGGAGAGCCAGGTCAGAAGGCAGGTGGGGAAGCCACGAGCCTCGTCTTTCAGAAACACCCAGCTCCTTCAAACCAAGGACAGAAAATGCAACAGGAAAGTTCAGCCAAAAGCTTGAAAGCTGAGAGTAGCAACCTGCACTCTGCATCACCTGGGAGCACTTTCAGGAGCACCAGTGAGGAACCCAAAGGGCCAATCCAGCTGGTGCCCAGATCCGAGAGCCTGCAGATCAGCACTGTGCCTTCCAAAAAAGTAGAAAAAGTCCTGGAGGTGACCCAGCATGATGCTGATGTCCCAGCTAAACCCAAAGCTCCTAAAGCTCCCTTCAGGTTGAGGAACCTGTTCTCTGCAACATTTCCAACCCGGCTGAAGAAGGAGACGGACGAGCGGCAGGCCCAGCTGCAGAAAGTGAAGCAGTATGAGCTGGAATTCCTGGAAGAGCTGCTGAAGCCAAAGAGCAAAGGTGACCTCCCGCCCCAGGAGTATCTGCACCCTCCTGCCCCTGGGCGCTGCAGCTGCCAGCTGAGGAGCAGTCCCGTGCAAAAAGTCCCGGGGATGTCCAGGGAGCAGAGGCGCAGCTGCGACTGCAAGCGGATTTGCCGGGGGGTGAGGCCACCCCCTAACCAGTTGGTGATGCCAGAACTGGAGAGGCGAGGGAGGGATAAAGTTACCGATGACCAGAAGCAGGTGGAAGCCATTAGGTTGACCAACGTGAGCAGCCCTTCCAAAGGCAAGCGGATACGATCCACAAGTTTGGAGTCCAGAGACTACCGGTCAGATCCAGAGAACGGCATCTCCTGCCTGACAACGTGCGCTTCCCGGGGGGAGTGCATGGGTGCTCCACACTACAGGAAGCTCTTGCGTCGCTACAGTGTCAGTGAAATAGATAAGACTGATAGGACATCCCTGTCCTCTGACATCTACCAGAACATCTATACAACCAAGCAGAAAGCCCCCCAGAAAGAGTCGGAGCCCAGCATCCTTTGTCCCGTTCTGAAGAGCAAAATCCTGGAAGCCTCTGGAGTGGCTGACCCCTCCTATGTCCAGATAGCTCAGGAGAAAAAGAACCAGAAGGGTTCAGCGGTGTTCTCTGTCCAGGAGGAGATGTACCCAAGCCCTGCTGAGCTGCGGGATGAAGACATGGAGGATGAGAAGTGCTGCTCCATCCGGTACTGCTTCTACTACAGGAAATGCGATGTTGCGGATGATGGGAGCGAGAAGGATGAGCTGTCCTATTCCATCCCCATGCAGCTACTCCCGGGAATGAAGCTGGACAATCAGATGGTCCCAGTCATGAGCAGGACTCTTCAGGTCCTAGATGCAACAGCCTGCAGCAGTCCCAATGACAGCCAGACCCAGGAAATAGATTTAAGGACCTCCAGTTTTGAGGGGAGCTTGGCAAAGATCAACACCCTTCGAGGCCATGCCTACAGCTTTCCCAATGGGTTTCTGCAAGTCCAGCTGGACACCAATGAACTCCTGACTATCCTGAGGCAGTGTGTGGTGAGCCCTGATGTCCGGGACTGCAAACCCTACATCTCCCAGCTGGCTGAGTACAAGCAGGAGCTCGCCCTCAAGTTCAAGGAGTTTCGGGCCTCCTGCCGCCGCGTGGCAGCCGTCGACAAGAGTCCTACCCACATGCTCTCCGCCATCACGAGCAGCTTCCAGGTGCTAAGCAGCCTCATCGAGACATTTGTGAGGCTGGTGTACGTCGTGCGCTCGGAGTCTCAGCGCCAAGAGCTGCTGACGAAGGTGGAGGAGGTGGTGAGGAACTACACCTTCCTCCTGAAGGCGGCGGAGGAGTCCACGGCCAGAACGCTGAGCCACCAGCAGACGGTGGAGCAGCTCACCCGCCAGTCAGCCACGGTTGCCACTGTCATGGGCACGCTCACGCGCTCCCTGAAGACGTTGATCAATAAGTAAGCCAGCTACGAAAACCAACAAGCCAGTGTGTGCCGGGCCACGGGCTGGTGGTTCTCAAATCGCGTAGGTCTGGTGAGGATGTGTGTCTCCAGGCCCACATCTCACTGGGGTTTGCGGTAGGGGAGATGCTCTTTTATCTCTGCAGAAGGGATGGTTGTGTTTCTGAAGGGTAAATTCATGCCCTGTCACAAGCTGTGCAACCAGCTCGTCAGGGGTCTCAAGCAGCTGCTCTGCTTGCTCTCCCATGCTGGCTTATTGGTGACGGTACTTGTGGGGGGCACAATCACCCCATCTCCACGCGAGTTTGGTTTCACGTGGTTCTGGGCCTCACTTGTGCGAAGACCTTTGTCACGGTGTGTGGTGGGCCAGCGAGTTAGCAGGAACTGAGCTGAGATCTCCTGGCTTCACTTGGGCAGTCTGGAGCCAAACCAGTGTCTTGCCACGTAAACAGCTCTTCTGCCTCCAGGGTCTTCCTGGCCCACAAACGCAACGTAATTAGCAGCAGAAGGGATCTCGGGGGTGCAGGTCTCCCTGCTGCTATGCTGGGGCTTGGGGAGTAGTCCTAGCATGGGTGGGTTGCCATAATCCTGGGGCAGAGCTAGGTCACCCTAGCAGGCTCTGCTCTCAGAGCTCAGACACTGATGTCCTAGTCCTGAGCACAGGTCCTGCCTGTGCAACAGGCGAGGGCTTAATACGTGTGAGTAGGGAGGATCCAGGGAACTACAGGGCCTGTCAGTCTGGCCTCAGTGCCGGGGAAGGTTATGGAGCAGATCATCTTGAGTGCCATCACACAGCACATACAGGACAACCAGGTGATCAGGCCCCATCAGCGTGGGTTCATGGAAGGCAAGTCCTGCTTGACTAACCTGATCTCCTTCTATGACAAGGTGACTGCTTAGTGGACAAGGGGAAGGCTGTGGATGTTGTCAACCTAGATTTTAGTAAAGCCTTTGACATCATTTCCCACAGCATTCTCCTGGAGAAACTGTTTGTGGCTTGGATGGGTGTACTCTTTGCTGGCAGGAGGCCGGGCCCAAAGAGTGGTGGTGAATGGAGTTAAATCCAGTTGGCAGCTGGTCACAAGTGGTGTCCCCCAGGGCTCAGTGATGGGGCCAGTTCTGTTTAATATCCTCATCAATGACCTGGACAAGGGGATGGAGTGCACCCTCAGTAAGTTTGCAGATGGAACCAAGTTGGGCAAGATTGTTGATCTGCTTGAGGGTAGGACAGTTCTAGAGAGGGATCTGGACAGGCTGGATCAATGGGCTGAGGCCAGTGGTCTGAGGTTCAACAAGACCAAGTGCCAGGTCCTGCACTTGGGTCACAACAACCCCATGAACACTACACGGGGCTTGGGGAAGAATGGCTGGAGAGCTGCCCGGCATAAAAGGACCTGGGGATTTTGGTCAACTGCCAGCTGAATATGAGCCAGCAGGGTGCCCAGGTGTCAAGAAGGCCAACAGCATCCTGGCCTGTATCAGGAACAGTGTGGCCAACAGGACTAGGAAAGCGATAGTCCCCCTGTACTCAGCACTGGTGAGGCCCCACCTCGAGTGCTATGTCCACTTTTGGGCCCCTCACTACAGGAAAGACATTGAGGTGGTGGAGCATGTCCAGGAAAGGGCAATGGAGCTGGCGAGGGGTCTGGAGAACAAGTCTTGTGAGGAGCAGCTGGGGGAGATGGCGTTGTTTAGCCTGGAGAAAAAGGATGCTGAGGTGAGTCCTTATCGCTCTCTACAACTGCCTGAGAGGAGGTTATAGCAAAGTCAGGCTCAGTCTCTTCTCCCAGGTAGCAAGTGATAGGACATGAGGAAATGGCCTCAAGTTGTGCCAGGGGAGTTTTAGATTGGATATTAGGAAAAAAAAGAATCACCAAAAGAGTAGTCAAGCATTGGAACAGGCTGCCCAGGGAAGTGGTTGAGTTGCCATCTCTGGAGGTAATGAAAAGATGGGTAAATGTGGTGCTGAGGGACATGGTTTAATGGTGGACTTGGCAGTGCTAGGTTAACAGTTGAACTTGATGATCTTAAGGGTCTTTTCCAACCTAAATGATTCTTTGATTCTATGATTCCATGTTTCTCTTCCTCTGCTGGATGGCTGTGTCCACGCTAGAGAGCCTGCAAGGAACACAGATTGATCTTTGGCCATTGCAAGCCAGAAGCTGGGCTAGCAGCTGAGAGGAGACCTCTTTCACACCATTCTCCTGAGGTCAGGTCTGGGCTTCCAAGGCTCAGCCCAAACCCTCTCCTGTTCCCTTTCACCATGCCCATTGGAGAGGAACCCCAGATCAGCTTTGTGAGCCACAGCTTGCCCCCACGCCAGGCAGTGCTACTGCCATCGGCCAAAGGAGCTGCAGGGTGTTGTGGTCCTTTCCCTGTCTCCACTGGACTGACTGCCATAAGAAGCATTATTTAGTACTCTGTGACGGTTATTTATTTGCAGTTGGGGTTTTCAGATAGATTATTTTTTTTTCCACTTCCAGATGAATGGTAAAGCGATTCCTAATTGCTTCCCTTCGCACTCTGAGGTTCCCCTCCTCCTCCCAGTTTAGCTTCTAGACCTAATCAATCAGACTGCCTTAATTGGTGCTCCGCTGCAGTCACACACACCCCTCCCCTCCAAAAGAGGAGAAAAAAATGCAAGGTTACACATTGCATTGCCCTTACCCTGCCACCCGTTGCACTCCACGCGTGCTCGGGGGAGAGCGGGTCCTGCGGGGTCCCTGCCCCTCTCCCCATCCCACCCACCTCCGGCTGGAAAGCGAGATGGTGGCATCGGCCTCACGGCTCCAGGAGTGAGACCGGTCGTCAGACCCAGCCAGCTTGCCCCAGC
>QJSC01020919.1:124553-145653 GCA_003697955.1 Calidris pygmaea
GGGGACAGCCTCCTGCTTTCAAGAACCATGTAGCAAACATAGGGTGGAAGAGCCAATTCGGATTTCAGTCCGTGGTGGGGAAAGCCTGTTATAATGCTGAAGGCCAACAGGGAGCTGTGTTTTTCTTTTCCCCGGGAATTATCTATTACGATACTCTGAGCTTCTTCGAGCTCCCCGTTACGCCTATATCATTCCTACATAAATCTCTCAGCCTAATACAGAGGAAAATTTTTTTATTGTCTGTATATAGTATATATAAATAAAAAAAAAATATATATAAATTATATATATACACAAATTTATGTCTTGTTTTACAAACAAGAAAGATTAAATATATTAATCTTAATATCCAAACTAGCATTTGTGTCTTTTTTTTTATGAACTTTGTGGAAATGTGGCTATTCTTAGCTGTACAAAACACCGTTCGTAAGAAAAAACCCCTATTTTTGTTGCTATAGAAATGCACGCATCTCCGTACTGGAAGGGCACGGCTTAAGGACTCCACAACGTGGCTGGACTCTACGGCAGTTAAATGCCAGGCGAGGAAGGAAGCCATAAAGCAGTAAAAACGCAGGTTTGACATGAGCTGACTTGGCAGGGGTTTGTGGTGCTAATGGGCATTTATGCTTAATTCCCCACTCCGGGAGGGGAACACCTCCAGTGACACTCAGCCTTTCACTGCTGGCGCTGGGCACTGCGGCCGTGCTGGAGAAAGGGTGGTGGTCCTCCTGGTGGCCCTACAGCAGGGGAGAGTTGGGACATGCTTTAAATGCCACCTCTCAGCAAAATCCTGCCTGATCCCTGTCAAGGTGAGCCCCCGAGCAGCTCCAGTGCATGTTTGCAGCCAAGTCCCAGCCTCTGCCCGGCGTTTGCTCTTCTGCCTGGGACGAGGTGATGGTGTGCGACCTCCCTGATGGTTCTGATGGTTCTGCTGCCCTGCGGGACTGCTCTGGTGTGTCTGCAGGGGAAAGCCCAGCAGAAGCATAACACCAGGCCAGGGGAGAAATCTGAGCAAGACAAAGAGTTTCCCACCTACAGATGACATTTCCAATATCCCCTTCCCTCCAGGCACACGTTTTGCCGGGCACAGTGAACTGCTCTCTGCTTATCAGGGAGGAAGGCACTGACGTGTGCCTGCCCTGTGCCCCAAAGCCTTCAGGAACTCTAAAAGCCAAGTCTGATAAAGATCCGACACTGAAAAACTTAGGAACTGGGTCATTCTCTGTACGGGGGTTGAATGTGTTGTCTAAAGCAAAGGCAGCAGCAGTTGAGACTCACACACGTTCTCCATGCCTCCAGGCTCGTTATTTTAATCTGCATCACACCATTTCCCGTGCCGAACTAACTAACGATGACAAGCCCCACCTATTTATAAAGCTGGGTATGGATCGAAAAAAAAAAAAGAAAAAAAGAAAAGCCAAGAGGTTTTCTAAACCCCCAGAGCCTGTAAATATTATTGACAGCAGGCAGTTCCATCAGCAGTCGCAGAGTCGAGGCTTAGTACCATCTAGTGGGCAATCAGCACCCCGTCAGAAAGGAATTACTTCTCCACATGGTTATTATTTGTACAGCGGCAGCGATAGGTGCTCCAGGACCAGTCCAATGTCCCCATGGAGGGAGAAGCTACACCAGTACATACCCCGAGGAGGATGATGAAGCCCTGCCTCTATTATTGCTGTACCCGTCTTTTAGGTGCTGTCCCTGTGGCCTCACTCTGCTGGGCGCTTGTAAATACTCCTTAAAGGAAAAGATCCAGGGAAAATTATCTTAGTTAAGGTTTTTTGAATCGTGGATTTTTCAAAAAATGACATATTGGTTAAAGAGCACAAAGAACTGTAGCATTACAGCTGGGGCAGGTTTCCTCCAGGTCCTTCAGGGCTCCCATGGGCATCGCTCAGCCACAACGTGCATTTGTGACCATCTCATGTCATTGCACTCCCTTCACCTTCTCTAAATTACGTCCGCTCCCAAGGAGTCCTCACCAGGGCTCTATCAGTGACAATGGAAAGACAAGGGCCACCACTGGTCCCTCTTAACACACAGGAGGAGACCAGAAGACCTGGCTTTCAGGGGTTAAAGTGTCGAAAGTAGGAGCTGGAAAATCAGCAGACCTCAAGCAGCCGTCCCGGGATAGGTTTGGATAAAATTGCTGGTGTGTCTCCGTGGACTTTGCTGGTCATTGTCAGTCAGAGTCAACAACTGGGCACCGTGGTTTTAAAGCACTTTGAACTCTAATCCCCACAGCGGCGTAGCGGCCACATTCTCCTGCTGGGATTTCCATCCTCTCCCATGTCCTGGCAGCACTACACAGGAATCATAACAGCCCCAGATACAACAGCGGGGCGAGCGGAATAGCTGGGACCCACTGCTGCTTTCATCACGCCCCGGGGGGAGCCGACAGTCAAACACGAGTGAGTAATGTCTAAATTTTATCCTCGTTTAAAGCACGGCGTCTGGATTCCCCCGTAACACATCCTAACAAATTCCTCATGCAGGCGGGCACGGCGGAGCTGGCTGAGACACCCCTGCCTTTAAGTGGGCACGGGAGAAGATCGGTATCTCCGCTTATTTACATCGCCCAACCTTATTTAGTATATATATGAAAACATTCCATACTCCACCTCTACTTTTCTTTGGTCTTCACTTTTTTTTTTCTTTTTTTTTTTTTTTGTCTGGATTTTATGCTTCTCGCAGCCACGGAGGCAAAGGGCAGAGCCTTGGGGTTATTCCCACCAAGTGCCATTCATTAACAGACCCCGCAGCACAGTCACGAGGCAACAGGTAGAAAAAAAAAAAACAAACAAAAAACAAAACCACAGCCCTTTCTGCATGAAAACCTGTCCTTGATTAAGTGGCTGGTGGTAATTGAGCGGCAATTGTATGCAGGAATGTTCCAAGAGAGGGACAAGGGCTACTTGTCGTGATTGACATCAGCGTGAAATTTGATGGCGTGAATGAGCCGTCTGAAACTTCCTGGAAAAATAAGATTCTCAGGCCAGGAAACACAAAGGTATTTCTGATTAAATGCATCTCCGTAGGATCAGGTAAATAAAAAGGGGGTTTTTTTGCCACTCGGGTGCTTTCAGGTTCTCGTTAATTGGACAGTAATTTACTTCACGACTTCCAAAACAGAAAGGAACACAGCAGCTCAGGCTATGAGCTTGCTCTTTCTGCTACCAAAACCAACTCCTGCTTGTAAACCACAGGAAAATTAAATAAAAATCTTTAGATTGGAAGTAGATAATTCCATTTCTTATATTTGGCTTTCAGAATGAAGCAAGTCGACGGGAACGAGGTGCTTTGATTCTGAATCAGGGTGTCCACACCAGAGCTGAGATGCTCCAATGCGCTTTCCCATCCGAATTTCACTCGGGCTGCGATGGTTTTCCCGAGCGCCCTTTGAGAGACAACCTGACTTAACAGGCCCCTGATCTTCAATCCCATTCATCCCATTGAGGTCAAGAACTAGATAAACATCTCCCTCTTCAAAGCTGCTTCTCCTTCTCCCTTCTTCTTCGGTTAATGGCAATACAAGCTGCTAATAGACAAGCTACGGCTGAGGAACCTCATGAGCAAAGCGCTTTGGCTTTGTTTAACGAAGACTTTGGTGCGTTAAGAGCTTCTCCTCAACCAAATTTCAGAGATTACCCCAACAGCTTTGCTAGCGATGGCGATAACTCGTTAAGGCAGGTGGACTTTTGTCCTCATAAACAAAGTTCTGTCTAACCTACACAGACATCATGGCAGCCAAAACACCAAAGGGGACTTTTCTTCAAGACCCAGGGATGGGGGGGGGAAATGGAATTTAAGCCAAGACTGAAGCAAATGGCTCAAACTCAGAAACAAGTATATTTGGAGGAACTGGAAAGAAGTTATGCATCTTCCAAACTCCTCAAACTGCAGCAACAAACCTTCTGCAGTCTGTGTTTTGCAGGGAGGAGAGGCCTTGAAGTTATTTTTAGACTGTAGAGCTTTATCACCGGAAAAACCACGTACAGAACAGCCATTGCAAACTTGCAATTATCCCGAACTCTCATTTGAAGAGAGCACTGTGAGCTGTGGAAGGGCCAGGTAAGAACACCAAAAAAATTGCCAGTTTTTTTTTTTTTTTTTAGATGTCCTCCAGACAAAAGTACAGGAGTCAGGAATGGTTACAGTGATGTGGGTTTTTTGCAAGAATATAGCTGCTAGAAATTTTGGGCAGTATCCACAGATCCTGTCACTTGAGCCACCTGACGGTGAAGTTTGCTTCTGTGTTATTAAAATGAGCGACATTTAACAACAAATTAGAAGCAAAGAGCTCTATTCTTCCTTTCCCATCCCTTGGATTCGCTGGAGGTCACAGCATTTCACAAGCTGCTACAGTTACACATAAAGAAAACTGAAATCACCCGATATTGATACTCCAATTCCTATCAGTGCTAAGTGTGGCAATAAATATTTTACTCCAGGTGAATTCCTAGTTTAATAACACCCTACAAAGGGTGATAGAAAACCTCCTCAAAGTACAATTTTGTAATCATTAGTTGGGTGGCCTTTGGGGGACAGTGACAGCAGCGTTTTGGGCCAGGATAGCTGCAAGATGAAATAAAGAAAACGTGGCCAGGCTCTGTGAACTGCAGACTATTTCTTCTGGTTGAATTCTCAAGGACTTAAAGCAGTAATTTATCAATGCCTAATTAATTGCAGAAGTTCATTATCTATGATACAGTCAAGTAAAACCAGTAGGAATTACACGACTGCATGAAAATTTCAAAGAAGCTGTTTGTGGCTCATTTTGTGTATTTAAAAACCTCTAAACACAATGTTTATTTTTGCAAAAGCTAAATTAATATGCATAACGTAATCACATAGATGCTGAAAGTTCACAGGAGACTAATTACAGAATTAGGTACAAACCCCCATTAAAAATGTAAAAACTCTCAGAAATTAAATGGCCTGTTATAACAGTACCTACTTGGCTTTTAACAGCGATCCAGATAACAGAAAAAGCCACCTTTGTGTTTGCAGTTCAGAGTATCCACAACGATTATGATTTTTTTAATATCTCAGAACATGGCCAAAGGCTATTTCCAACAGAAAAAAAAGAAACAGAAGAAAGTACTGATGCAAATTCTGAAGACAAGTGCAGAAAATGCTGATTACAGCTATCATGATAATTTCCCTCATTGAGTTTGGGGCGAGACCAGTCGTACTGGCTACACCTGCGAGAAGTCAATGCCTCTTCCCACATAAAGCCCGCTACCATCATTTCACTTTTGAAATGGCATCGATTCACAATTCGGCCAAAGGGAAAGAGACTGAGCACAGCGTGCTTGAAAGAAAGGGCGAAGGAAATCAATTATTAGTATCTTTGTGGACCAGAAGCGTGCAAGGCAAAAAAGCAAAAAGGTTTACCTTCAAGTGAAGAAGATATTCAAGTGAAGGAGAACCTTTGAATACCCTTGAAAGGGATACCCTTGAAAAATTAAGTAACTTGCTCCAACTCGGTGATGTTGACACACCATCTCACCCAACCTCTGACTCTAATAGCTGGGGACCAGTCCCAGCCGCTGGGCTCGGTGTGGTCACAGCTGGCCAGGCAGCAGAGCTCCCCTTTCCCCTGCTGTCCTTGACTCCGGGCAGCCCTCAGCTGCGGCACCCGGGCTTCCCTTTCTGCTGAAAAAAGCTACAATTTCTCTTAATGAGAACCGCTTGGCTGTGAAAATCACAGACAAACGGGCAATGGCGGGTGCCTGGCCTGTGATGCTGCTGCTGCTGTGGGGCATTGCCGGGCCTGGGGCTCCTCAGGGAGGCCGTGCCACGCCACCCCGAGTCACCGGTGGCAGTTTTAACAAGAAGCACCCAAATTGTGGGTGCCGCGGCCCGGCGAGGCGACGCCTGTTCGGTGTGAGGCGGCGGTGACGCCGGTACAGCATGCCACCGGGGGTACCGCATTACGCCGCGGTGCTGCGGCCCCGGCGGGTGACGCCTGCTCGGCGCAGGGCAGGCCCCGGCGGAGGAAGAACGCGGCGGCACCGGCGGCGGCGGCGGGTGCAAGGCACAGCGGCATGCTGAGGTAACCCTCGCCCCGCCGCCGCAGGGCTGCTCATCCGTCGGGATCGGATGGCGACGTGGGGGGGGTGGGGGGGGAACGCGGGGGCGGGCGCCCGGCGGCGGGAGCGGGGCCGTTTTTCTCTCACCCCCTCCCCCTTCGCCTCTCCTCAGGGCCGCCTCTGAGGGAGGGGAGCCATCATGGCCGCCGGAGAGGAGGGGGGGGGGGGGGGTCTCCCCGGGGTGGGGGGGAGATCGACTGCCAATCACGCGACCGGCGAACGCAGCGACCAATCGCAGGACGCCTCTTGCCCTGAGCCCCACCCCCTGGCGGGACTAGCGAGCAGCCGCGCGCGCCCCTCTCCCTCCCGCCCCACCAGGGGCCGTTGGTGAGGCGGTGGGCGGGGCGGGAGGGAGAGCCCGGGCCACGCCTACCTACCTTTGATGCCGCTGCGGGGGCGGGCTTGACCCCGCCCCCGGACGCCAGAAAGCCAATAGGAAGCGCGCCGGGGCGTGTCTGAGGGGCGGGGAGCCTATAAAGGACCCTCGCGGCGGGCGGGAAGGGGTAAGATGGCGGAGTAGGTGCGCGTCGGCGTGGCCCGCGCTTACCGTGCCGCGTCCCCGCGCAGGAGGCGGGTGGATCCCCGTGGGGCGGCCGGCCGCGGTGCGAGGTGGAACGGGAAGGAGGAGGAAGGCGCCGCCGCTGCCGCCATGCCCAACATCAAGATCTTCAGCGGGAGCTCGCACCAGGACCTGTCCCAGAAGATCGCCGACCGCCTGGGCCTGGAGCTGGGCAAGGTGGTCACCAAGAAGTTCAGCAACCAGGAGACGTGGTGAGGCCGGGGGCGGGGCCGCACTACAGCTCCCGGTGGGCAGCGGGGCGCCGCAGGGCCTCGGCTCCGCGCGGTCGCCGCGCGGGGGCTGCTGGGGTTTGTAGTCCGCAGCGTGGGGTGGGAGATGGGGCCGCGGCCTGGCGCGGGGGCCGGGGCGGCCGTGCTCGGCCCCGGGGGATGGAGGGGGGCGGGCGGACGGGGGCCGCACTGGAGATCTTCACTGAGCGCTGCTGGGCCGGAGACCTCCAGCGCATCCCGCCCTTCCCCGGCGGGCAGGGCCGGGTCTCCCGTGGGCGTCCTTCAGGCGAGGGGCCGCTGATGGCTCCCCGCCCGCAGCCCCTCCCCGGCCCGGGCTTTACCGAGTGAGGGGGAGCGGAGACGACCGGCCCATCGGAGCCCCGGGGGTGGGCTCCGCTGCGGGGAGCGGCCGGGTGAGCCATGTGCGGGCGGTTGCGCGGCCCCGGCCATGCCGCTGGCGGGTGTAACGGCCTGGCTGCTCCCCGGTGGGGGGTGGAGGGGACGGGGTCCGTGTCACCCGGCCGCCGTGACAGGGGCCGGAGCGGCGAGGGTCGGCCAACGGGGGGCTCGTCCCTACCACCCCAAAGGCTGGGAGCGGGTGGGGATGCGGTGGTTTGCCTCTTTCATGCTGGGTCCAGCATGACTCGACCCCCGACAGATTTTGTGCTTAAATGCCTTTAAACGACTCTGAAGAGCATCAGAGCCTTAGAGGTATTGATTCAAGGTCAGAGGCTGGCACCCCCTCGCAGCCTGTGATGCTGGTGTAGTCTGTGTTTTCCCCCTCCAAGCTCTGAAACCTAATATTCATCTGTTTTTGTATCTCTGTGCTTTATAAGTCTTGCCGCCATCCTACCTGAAGAAGCTAAAAGAGGGGCTAAAAATTATTCAGGGATCTTAAAACTTGGTTTAGAGAAGTATACTAAGCATGTGTGCACCACGCAGTGTAATACAAAGAACCTTGAATGATTGCTCCAACCCACTCCATTCTTCTGGAGACGGTAACTTTTATATTTTTTTTCCAGGAGAATCCAGGATGTACCCGTGACGTAGAGTATTATGTTTCCATTGCACGGGTATTGATTGTAACTGAAAACTTGAGAGGTAGCACAAAGAGTTGTAGAGTTGTAAAAAGTCTGTTTGATTTATAGCCATGGCACTCTTCTCGTTGCTCTCTATTAACTGCTCTTATCCATCCAGTTGGCTGGCCAGCAGGTAATCTGACTTTAAGACCTAATAGACCTCTTATTTATTATATCTCCGTAAACTGAGAGAAGATGCTGCCCAGAAAAAAGTAAGAGTGTTTTAACAGAATAGTTCATTGATACTTTTGCGCAATAAATGTCTCGAATCAGCTTAATATTAGGCTGTTAGCAAGTACAGTTAGAGATGACACTTGTGTGCCAACTATGATTAAGTCAGACATTTACCTAGCAGAAAGTTCTCGCGTTGGGTGGAATTCTTCATGAGAGATTGGTGTATGCTGTAAGTCAGCATACAGTACAGATGACAGCAGTTTGCTGGTGGATATTGAGAAGTAAGACCACAAATACCTAGCGGTCATCAAAAACATGTTGAAGAAGAGGGGAGGAAGATCAGAGAATGAAGGATTAAAATTAGAAATCTACCCTAAGGCATTCTCTAAGTGAATCCATCGGGAATGGGACGGGTGATTGTCTGTCTGCTTGTTCCACAAGTTTGTTGTGGCAGCAGTCGGCAGAGGGGGTGAGCGTCTCCAGTGGGAGAGGAAAGAAACCATGGAAGAGCTTTGTCCTCAGTGGACTTGACTTTTGGTTACTTCCAAATCCGTGGCAGGCTTCTCTAAACGGAAATCTTGGAAGTACTTAGCAGTTAATCCATTCCTACAAGAGGCCTGATGCAGCATCACCCCGAACAAAACCTCAAACCGAAGATTTCCTTCCAACTCTGCCCCTGGTGCAGGTGTCTTGATGCACGTGCTGAAGCTGGCGGTTTGCTGCTGGCAAACAGGACCTTTGGCTTCTATTCAGTCCCTTCATCAGCAGGGATTAGTGTGCATTACATCCAGGAGGAAATTAACCCCAAAAACCTTTCTGAAGTGAAATGCTGGAGGGCTTCTCTGTTCGAGCCAGCGAATAGCTGTTATGACTCTAAATCTAATAATCGGCTGCAGGATAGCTTCTGGTAGGAGTTTGGCTCGGCTTTCTCTGCTGACTGGCCATCGTCCTTGCTTCCTTTGAACGCTGCTGCTTTTAGCTGAGGTGGTTGTGCTTCTGATTCTGGGGGAATAAGGCCTGTTCTGGGTGTTTACACACTGAGCTTGTGTCGAGATGGAGAGTGCAGGCTGAGTGCTTTTAGCCTTACTGGCTGAACCATTAAATTTGATCAGTGAGCGATGTAAAATAGCTACTGAGCAAATAAGCAGCAGTGTTCCTGCTCAACACCCTTGATTATGTGACACTGTCACCCGCAGACCCTTGGGAATGCAGTCCCTTGATTGCTCTGCAGACATATGTAATGGCTGTGTTTTAATTCGTATTTGGATACAACTCTCCTTTCCCCATCTGTTCCCAGCGTGGAAATAGGTGAGAGTGTACGTGGGGAGGATGTCTACATTGTGCAGAGTGGCTGTGGTGAAATCAATGACAATCTGATGGAGCTCCTTATCATGATAAATGCCTGTAAGATTGCCTCAGCCAGCAGAGTCACAGCTGTCATACCCTGCTTCCCTTACGCTCGGCAGGATAAAAAGGATAAGGTAAGGGATGTGGTTTAAAGGTTTCTGCTGGGGAGGTGAATGCACACCTTGAAAGTCCTGGCTGCTCGACGGGGATTCAATGAAGTTGAATATGTAGAGGAGAAGATAAAACTTACTTTAATTTCTTTAAACCTCAGGGCATCGGACTGCAAATTCATCTTTTCATAAAAATCTAGTTCTTCTTGAAAACACACCAAGCTGTAATCACCAGCTGATGAAAAGATGCCATGTTAATGAGTGCTACTTTTAGTAACTGCTTGTGAATCATTGCCTAGCAGTGGAAGACTGACATCTTGATGAGGGAGTTGAACTTGTCTTAAATACTGTTTCTTCTTGTACTAGAGTCGAGCCCCGATCTCTGCCAAGCTGGTTGCAAACATGCTGTCTGTGGCCGGTGCAGATCATATAATCACCATGGACCTGCATGCATCTCAGATTCAGGTAGGAGCTAAAATCAGGCAAGTACTTGCCTGTTCCACTCTGAGCCTCTTTACTGCCTTGGGGGCTTTGCTTTCCAGCCGTCTGCTCTTTTTTTAGACAAGGCGGTGATCAGGACTTGGGGACGTGGGACTGGAGGGGACTTGTAGAATCAGTCAGAAGAGGGTGGGGAGATGGGTAACAGGTTCATCTGTAAATGAAATTATGCTTAGTCTGATCAAGAGCAGCTACAATGAGTCCTGCGTCAATGAATGTTGGGTTAGTAAATGATCCATGCAACTTTATTGTTAACTGGTCCTTTGAAGAGTTTGAGATGAATAATAGCTTTATCTAGAGCTTTCTTAAATATTGAATAGAGCTTCCTGATGTTTATGGAGTTGTCAGGGAGAGGTGAGCAGTGCTCTGTTAGACACAGTGGGTGGTAATACTGCTGCCCTGGGTTTGGCTCTGCCTCCAGATGTGCTGGCACAGCTGCTTGTGAGGGTTCAGTCAACCAAGATGGTGATCTGATAGCTTTCTGCCGACAAGATGGGCAATCCCACTTGTATCTGTTCAGTGCCACTCTTCCTTCTAAGCTGGCTTTGGTTCTCTCCCAAGCTGCTGGTGAATTGAAAAATTGTTCGTGGGTTTTGCTGGTTTAGTGAACAGAACACTCTCATAGAACAGTTGAAACCTTGACCAGAGCTGTGTGAGAGAAGTGTCAAGAGTGTGTACCAGGGAGACAAGGGATAGAAAGCTGTTAAATTATCAGTCTTTTTACACCTTGAGCAAGTGCTTTGAGACCAAGAACCAACTCAGTGTAACTGGGAGGGGTGTGGTAGAGAGAAAGATATCTATTGTATTGTTGCAAACACTTTGAATCCAGAAAGGTAAGATATCTGCTGCTTGGTGAAGTAGGTAGCCTAGCTGTCACTTTAACAGTTGAAATTGCAGCCATTCACACTTCAGTATAATCTTTTTCCAGTATAATTTACCTAGAAATACTTTGTCTCAAGTGGAAGAAAGCTATTGGGACATAGCTGAGAAGACTTTCAGAAAGATCATGAAATAAAAGAACAGAGCCCAAGAGAGTATGCCTTCTCTAAGAGGCTTGAAGTTGCCATGTTTGTTGTAGGGTTGACCTTTCGCCAGCAGCAATGGTGAGATTTGGTTGAATAATTGAGTTTGTGTATATAAGCTTCCAGCATCTGGCTGGTTTCAGCCTGGTTCTTGCAGTTGCTGGGTTGAGAGCGGAAGGAATGATGGTAGGAAGGATCTGTTACCCCAATACCTTGAAGTGTTCCTCTTGAGTAGCTGCCCCCACTCTCCTGCCTATTAGACCCTGTCGAGGATTAACTTCTGGCTTTTAGTGACCTTTGAGGTTTATCTGGAGGAGTCTGCCGGGTCAGTATAAAGTTGTGGAACCATCTGCAATTAGTTTAAAAACAAACGTTTTCTGTAGATGCAAACAGTGTGGGTAATGAGCTTTAAAGATTGACTTTGTAAACAGGCAGCTCACTGCTCTGGAAGTGAACGCGTTTGGTGCTGGTTTTCTGCACCCCCATAGGATAGAACTAGTTCCATGTTGTGAAGGTGTCAGATGTAAAGTGTTATTTATGCTGCTAAACTATTTCTGGCTCTGAAGACTTCTTACATTACTGTTCTGTGTATCCCAAAGGCTACTGCCCTTGCATTAAGGGAAGTAGAAAGGAAGGCTGAAAGCTGTGGAAGGGTGGTGGCTGTGTGCCTGGTTGTATAGAAGGCTTCTTCCAGTTGTTTTTGGAATGTGACCTTCAGTTACATCTGTCCTTGTTGTCTTCCTTGCAGGGTTTTTTTGACATCCCTGTTGATAACTTATACGCTGAGCCTGCTGTACTGAAATGGATCAAAGAGAATATTGCAGAGTGGAAAAACTGCACCATTGTTTCACCAGATGCTGGTGGAGCCAAGAGGTAAGTTGTCAGGCAGCTCGCTTGAGGTGCTGCTTCTGTATCTGCTTGAGTCCTTGCCACCTTATTCTTAAGACACATATTCCCTTTGCCAGTCTGCCTTCTGTAAGACAGTCTGTGGCAGCTAGTGAAGAATTGTCAGTCTTCCTAGGGAATGTTTAGAAGGTTTCTTGGGCTACATGGAGAATTAAATAGCTTCTAGAGTCACAGCTGCATAGGTGGGAATTCCTTGATTACTACTTCCCTTGGACTAAATAAATTTTATGTAAAAGGATAATTATGCAGGCTGAAGGAGGGAATCATGTAGTTCATAACCCAATGCCAAGACGGCATAACTGCTGCTGGTTAATGTTACATTGTTGTCCAGGCTGTTTTTCGTAGTCTGTTGGGGCATTTTGCTCCTGATTTGAATTTCTAGCTGAGACTTAAGCCTGCTGCTGCTTTTCCTCTTCCCTGAGAGCATGGAAGATAGATGGTTCCTTTCCAAAAAGCAGCAGCATATGTTATAGCACATTTCCACTTAGATAGTCTGACAATCTCCCATCTTTCTGCAGCTAAATATGCCACTTTGCGGGCAGTTCAGAATGTCCTCAGGTGCCTATTAGGAGGAACGAGGCTGTGCCTTGATGCTTCTGTATAAGGGCTACATCTGAACAGCAGAGGGACACAGATGTCTTCCTTAATCCAGGACTGAAACACCAAAATGCTGGTGTAGTCTGACCTCATTCACAATTTTCAGTGTTTTAAGCTATCCGTTACAAACAGCCCAGAGATACTACCACTGTAGGTCACTGTATGTTTTCCTGTAGCTGCTTTGTGGCCCATGTATTGGACAAGGCCTTTTATATATTTATCTACTTCTCTAGCTTGTTGCATAATGAACTGTATGAAGTGCCAGGTCAGCCAGCAATAATCTGACTCCTGAAAAAAAATATCTTCAAAAGCCACTTCAACTGAAACATGTCGATACTAGCTGGTGTGATATCTTATGGAGATAACTGCAGAACTAAATGCTTTAGTAAACAGTTTAGTTTAACAATCTCATGTAGGACTCCCAGGGTGCTAAGTCTGATCTAGTGAGGCTAAAAGTCTACTCCTCAAGTGTAGAATTTCTTAGGGGCATGGCTATTTTGTCCCTTCTTACTCTTAATGCTTTTAAGCTCTTTACTATACATCAGTATCAATGCACAAAGTTTGGGTCCCTCTAGTAAAGTTGGACTTGCATTTCTTGGATGTGTGTTCCTGCCACTGGCCTTGTGCTGGCGCTTGTATACATGACAATTGAATGCTTACATGAGTGCAAGCAGATCCCTGTCATAGCACAACTTAAGGCTTTCCAGCGTAGTGTTACAAAAATGAAAGCTTCCCAAGCATTCTGATCACTTCAGATTTACCAAACTCGCTGGTTAAGGCTTGTTTTGAGCTTCAAATGCAAATTAATTTACAGTGGTCAGGATGAAAGACTGTTTTATCTTAATCGAGTTGTCGTCATCAGGAGAGGTTGATCGGACACTGCAGTTTAACTGCTTGAAGGGAAACTAAGGTGTCAGTGTCTTCTATTAATTGCTTGAGAGCAGTAACAGATGTGGTGGCAGCTTCTCCTGCTGCAGTGGTAGTTTGTGCTTAATAGCTTTAAAAGAGATTCGATTGAGGCCGTTGTGCGGAGTTAAGTGTTGTTTGGAAACTGTTCTCTCTTCAGAGTGACCTCCATTGCAGATCGATTGAATGTAGACTTCGCCCTCATTCACAAGGAGCGCAAGAAGGCCAACGAAGTGGATCGCATGGTGCTGGTGGGTGATGTGAAAGACAGAGTGGCCATTCTGGTAGATGACATGGCAGACACATGCGGTACCATCTGTCATGCTGCGGACAAGTGAGTAGGGCTGACGGATTCTTTCCTAAACCTATTCAGAAACCTATTGTTGGCAAATGCTATGTAATGAGTTCGTCAGATTATTTGCATGTCACGTTTCACAAAGTAACATACAGTTTCTTGATTATCTAGTTCTCACAGCATAAATAATTATAAGACCATAGTGTGTTTTTTTTATTTGAAAAATGCTTATGTTGAAAATGTGTCTTCCACTAGACCACCACCGACTATGCTGGGTAGAACTAAGTGTTGCCTGGTGCATCAACTTAATGCCATACGTCTGAATTTCTATTAGAAACAAGCTTTTCAAGCTTTGATATCTTTCAAACCTTCTGTACTAAAAACACCAGCATATGCAACACTCAGGATTAAATATGTGGTGTTGGCAAAAATCACGGAAGTTGATTTATATGATCTAGTCCAAATGTCCCAGGGCTATGGACAGTATTTTTTATCTCAATGTGTACTTTGCCTGGCGTGGATTTTATTGTACTTGTTAAATTGTTTTGTTTCCCAAAATCAATAGTGGGCTGGAGGGGGGAATCAAAGGTAGCCTGTCCCCTAAGCATATGGTATTGTCTCCTTAAGTGCAGGGCACTTGGGAAGCATAAATGTCAGTTTAATACTTGCCAAAAATTTCTCATCCTTCTCCTTTTTCCTTCCTTGCAGGCTCGTGTCAGCTGGAGCCACCAAAGTTTATGCCATCTTAACTCATGGGATCTTTTCTGGGCCGGCAATTTCTAGGATCAACAATGCCTGTTTTGAGGCAGTTGTAGTCACAAACACAATACCCCAGGAGGACAAGATGAAGCAATGCCCTAAAATCCAGGTGAGCATCTACTTTCTCTTCTGTCACTCCTTGGAGACCGAAGCACTTGTCTGTCCTCCTGTTGGTGGGGAACATCCCATAACACTTTCTGGGCTTACAGCGGTTTCACTGCCACTGGAATCAGTGGTTCTTTTGTTCCTGTCTCTGTGGGATAACACACCTGTTACACTGATAAAAATGCAACTTCTAATCCAGCTCATCCTAAACAGTTCACTTACCTAGGGTTTTTTTTTTTTAGCCCTTTAAGCAGCATGTCCCTTCCTTTTGGGAAGCAAAGTAGTTCTGGGGAAGGTGAATGCTTCATGTCTAGTCATAACAGCAGTGCAGCTGAGGTCAGGAGGGAGTGTAGTCTCGTCCCACGGACATGGCTTGCTGGTTTTACTAAGAGCAGTTGACGCAGCTCCACGATACAACGTTCAGATACTTGCCAAAGATAAACAAAAGGGCTTTGCCATCCATATGAAAGCTAAAAGCTGGTCTGTGGATGCTCACTCTGTGTCTTGGGTTTTCCATTTAGGAAAAGCACTGTGGCATTTTGTTTCCCAAGCTGAGGCTGACTTTTCCAGAAGGAAAATAAATGATCTATACAATTTCGAGCTAGGCAGAACTTGAGGATTGCCTGTGTTAATGGGTAGCTGAAGGTTGCAGCTTTACATGAGTATCCAGGGATAATAGCTCAGGTACTGCTGTAGCATACACACAGCAAGGAACATCCTAAATATGAGCTTCACAGCAGAGATACATAGGACACAAGGATTTGGAGAAGTTGTAGAAAGTGACTGCCTCTGCTGAGACTCGGCTAGTACTGTGGTGTCACTGTAGCAGGTTCTCCAGCGCTGGGGCTCTGGAGAAAAGGAAGGTCAACTTGTTGAAGCTGCAGTGAATTTTAAGTTGCTTTTGGAAATAAGGTATAAGCTGATTGCAGACTGCTATTGGTTTGCATTTTTGTTCAACACTTAACTTCTGGATGATGGTCCTGCAACTGAGCACATCTAAAAGATGCCTGATGCTTCCACTTCTTTCCAAGCTCTGCACTACAGTGAATGTAGGCAAAATGTTAAACTGGTAATCAGTATGTAAATAGCTGCAGCCAAAGATGGCAGCGGAGTAGTTTTTTAAAGCTCTGACTTAACACCTCACTGTTTTACACTAACATCTGATGTTCAGTGCTGGGAAATACAGCACTAAAGGTTTTGTCGTGAGTCTCGTGCTCTGTCTGCTCTGCAGCTCTTAAGTTTTTTTTCTTTCCTTCCTTTGAAAGAAACTATCCCGAAGAAAGAAAATGTTAAATATGGATTTCAGTTAGTTTCTTTAATGCGGCGTGAACATGGCACTTCTTATTGAGACTACATATATCAAAATGCTTTAGCTGTGGGGTTCAGAGCTAGGGTTTTATTGAGATACAATTTTCCCTCCTGTTCATTGCGTTACCCCACCAGGTGGAGCCAGCACAACGGCTGGGTGCTGAGCTGCAGCACAGCAGCTTCGTCTTTCTTAGGCTGCTGGCAGTGACAGTAAAGCCTCATGACTCAAGGGAAGCAATCTGGTCTTGATTTAGACTCCTTTAACTTCTCTGCAACCTACACAAAGTGAATAAGATGGTCCTAAGGTAAAAAAGGCTGAGCTTAGGGAGTCTCAGCAAAGAAAGGTGACAGCAGAATGTTAAGAATTTGGGTGATGTGTTTACTTGTTAAGTTCTCCCTAACTTATCAGCTCTTCTTCCAGGCTTGATGTCTTTTCTCAATGATGCTGATGCCTCTCTCTTTCCCTCCAGGTGATTGACATCTCAATGATCCTTGCGGAGGCCATCAGGAGGACTCATAATGGGGAATCTGTCTCCTACCTATTCAGCCATGTCCCTTTATAACAACAGATGCCAGCTGCTGCTTGTATGGCTTTTTTTTTTTTTTTTTTAAAAACCAAAAGTTGTTCAGCTTGTTGTAAAGTTCAGTAGAAGACTCTGCTTGTTCCAGTGCAGTTCTCCACAGCTTCTCCTGCTTAAGTCAGGCTTACTGGCTCTGATCCCAACGCTGGGAGGCTGGGGAGGGAAAGCTCATCTCTGTAACACTCCAACTCCACCAGCACCCCTGTGCGTTGGGGCTCGTCAGTAGTATTGACTCAATCCTGCAGATCTGTGGAGAGCAGGACTGACACATGGCTAATTGCCACCATTATTTTGATGGGGGGGGGGGGGGAGGGAGAGGGTTTGTCTGTGGGCAGGGTTAGATGTTCTGGCATGCGCAACCTAAATGGTTTGGGAAGTAGAGCTCCCTAGGACACGTTGATCTGGATCTACAGCAAGAGCCTGAGAGACTGCTGGCTGTTTTACCACTCTGTACCTGACGGAAGCCCTTGAAGAGTGATGGGGAAGGCTTGTATCTTGGCCAAGCTTGACCCTAGGTGAGGCCTTGGGGGACACCTGGGAGGTGGTTCTGCTACAGCTTCCTCCCATGAAAGGAGATCAGTGTAGCTTAACAACTTGAATTCGTCTTAATTGTTGATGAAATTAAATGCCCTTTAGCGTGCTACACAGCAAAGTGAAGGTGAGGGCGTAGTGTGTGCAGTACTGCCTTGCTGTGTTACCTTAGTGGTGAAGGTGCATCCTGGACAAGCTTTCTCCTCCCTCTTATGCAGAGGACTCATGGTAGTTGTGTGCTTTAGTTTCTAGTGTAAGCTAAAACCAGTTTCACAGCTCGCTGTTAGCCTTGCTAGCGGTTAGAGGACTGCTGTCGTGTACTATAGCTGCACCTTGACTTGCTGTGCAAATGCTTGGTCCTTTTTTTTTTTTTTTTTTACCAGTACACCAGTAAACTGAGCCTCTTTATCCCATAGCAGCGTGGTTGTTGGATCTAGCAAGTGCTAGAAGAGGCTGGGGTTGACCCAGTACGCAACAGCTGTGAGTTACTGACACAGTCGGGTTGCGTGTCCTGGTCACTGTCTGCCTTGCCTTGAAAGCGTTGCTCCTTGCAAAAGATCTTAAACCTAAGGAGCATAGGAAGTGGCAGGACTACAAAACCTGAGGAAGCCCTTAGAGCGAGTGTGACGTTGCTAACAAGCGCTTAAGGCAGTGGGTTGAAGAGGCTGGTGATACATAGTACTGGGGGGAAAAAAAAAAAAAACAAAAACAAAACTCTAGATCTAACGCCAACCTGTCGGGCAGAAAAGTGCCTGAAACTAAAATACCAAAACTAGAGCTGGCTGAGGCTCCCGGATGTAATAAGTATCATCTGAAACTTGAATAATTAGTAACTGTACCAGACAATCGTAAGGTAAACTGTTCAGTCTCTCTTGGACTCTTACGGGGTTATAGACCAAGCTGTTTTATGCTCTGGTTTTTATAAGCAATCCTCTTTTATTTGTTTTTGAGCTGGAGGAAGGGGGGGAAAAGGGAAAAAGAAGGAACTTGATGTTACTTGCTAGAGTAACCAGCATGGCTGTGAGGGGCTGGGGTATACCTGGAACTAACTGAAAAACCTGGTTAAGACCTAGGGAAGTTCTTTTTTTAGTTGTGCCTTTTACTGAAGACTTCTCTCCCTTCCCAAAAGTCCTGTCCTGTGTTAACTTTAACACTTCTATTACAGTGTAGGGTTTGTTGTTTGGTTTGTTTTTTTTTTTTTTTCTTTTTTTGTATAAGAATTGGTGTTTGTCTGGAAAGTGTGTGCGTGTGTGTCTCTTGCTTCTTTGCTTTGCATCCTGCACTGAGCTCTACCCAGAGTCTGATTCCTGCCTCCTGTACCGGAGCCCCCGCTGCTGCCCTGCCAATGCCCTGAGAGCCAAGAGCCAGGACACCCCAGCAGCGGCGGGAGGATTTCCAGCAACATTCGTGTTCAAACTTAAGACCTGATGAAGGAATTAAACTTTTATTTAAAAACCNAAAAAAAAAAAAAAACACCTTACAAAGGTGATGTGCATCTTCTCGGTTGGGTCACTTGTGAGGTAGAACAGGGAGTAATTTTAGTTGGAAGGGACCTTGGAAGGTCATCTGGTTTAACCCTCATGCGGTGTGGCTGAGTGTGAGGTTCAGCTTTGCTGTGCTAACATTGCATGAAAGAAAAAGCTTGGGACCAAGCTCCTTCTCTTACTGGGTAGTGGCTTTTGGCTGTATCCAATTTCCTAGGCTTGGAGGTGGTGGTGCAGTTTCTCTTGTACTTTTTAATTATGCATCTGAGCAGATCTCTTCACATCATGTTCAGGTAGGGGAAAACCTGAATAGTTTAGCAAGTACAAATGAAGAATTGCTAAGTATCTTGCACAAAGCTAATGATCAGAGGCAGCAGGAATGTGTCCCGAGAAGCAGAACAAGATTGATTTGGTACTAGGAAAAAGTAACGTATAACATCTGACCCTTTCCTATTTACTTCAGTCTTCCTACTCCACCGTCCAGGTCTCTTCCCAGAAACCGGAATGTTATCTGAAGGTTCGGGTCTAAGTTGTAACGAAGTCCTTTGTACTGGTACCGAGTCCATCTCAAAACGACTCCTAGTCATGACAGTAACATCTGTTAAAAATATACAAGTTCACTTATTGACCAGTACTGAGATACATTTTTTTTTTTTTTTTTTTTTTTTTTTTCTTTAAATAGCAGAGGGGTGATGATGTGGGCCTTGTCAGGGTGATGTAGCAAACTTCACCTTCCTTAGAGAAGAATCAGAACATGAGCTTTACAGCCAAAAATTTGTACAAAGATGACCATTGCTATTAGTTTGTACATTTGTATACTGATTTCTTAGTTATTTTAGTAAAACCTAGGGGTTGGAGTGAGGGAGGGCACAGATTTAAAGTGCTGTATGACAGCACTGGAGATCTTAAGGATGAGTGATACACAGGGTATGGGAAGTGTCCCAAGGAGGTATCCAAGCGATAGGATGAGGGGCAACGGGCACAAGCTGGAACATGGGAAGTTCCATTCAAATACAAGGAAACACTTTGGGGTGAGGGTGGCAGAGCCCTGGAACAGGCTGCCCAGGGAGGGTGTGGAGTCCCCTTCTCTGGAGATCTTCAAGACCCACCTGGATGCTGTCCTGAGTGATGTGCTCTGGGCAACCCTGCTTTGGCAGGGGAGTTGGACTAGGTGATCTCTAGAGGTCCCTTCCAACTCTGACAATTCTGTGAGGTCAAGCTCTTCTGCTCTGGAAACCTTCAGTTCCTTCCCTGAATTAAAAAAAAAAAAAANTGTGCTATTGGAGCAAGTATAGCTGCCTGTGTCCCGTAGATACAGTAGAATTAAAGCACTCTTCTCTCAGCCCAGGACAGTTGTGGATGCGGTACCAGGCAGCCGTGGGAAAGGCTGGGAGGACAGCAGAGACCTCAGTTTCTCCAAGTTTGGGAGCGATGCAGGGATGCTCATCCTTAGCCCAGGCAAGTTAAGCTCCAGCAGCACCAGTGGAGCCCTGGTGGGGTCTTGAGCTACCCTGCAGTGGGGGTGGCTCTCCAGCCCCTCCTGGGAAGCTGCTGGAGCGAGTATGGAACATGCAGGGTGAGGTGAACTCTGGTGTCTTCTCAGGCTTTCTTCACAGCTGCTGAAGAAATATCATAGAAAGCAAGTCATTACTGCCCGAGAAGAAAATCCCAAGCAGGTAGTTTGCTGTGCTTTCTTTAGCTGGAGAGCTGGAAGAGCAGGACAGAGCTACAGCAGGTTGCTGTGCCGCAGGCAGAGCCGGAGCGTGGCTGCAGGTGTGTGGATCCTGGTGCCAGTAGCTGTCTCCTCTCCGTCTGCCTGCTGTAAAAGCCCTCAAAAGCCCTGCATTTCTGCATTTTAGCCCAGTTCCCTGCCTGGCTGGGGATGCCTTGGGCCACTGTGAAAGCTGGGCTTGCTATTTGTGCCTTGCAGGCAGCAGGACTTGTCCGCTCTTGGAAACAAGACGAGACACATCCCAAATTGCTGTCCTGCTGCTTCTCCCCGTGCCTTACTAACGTACGGGTGATTTCTCATCTCCTAGAGTCAGTGTTTCTGTAATCTACAGAAAGCAGTAAGGGTTAACAGAAAGCCTTTCTCTAAACTTCAAGGAGCAGCAAAATTCAGGGGCTGAATGAGCCCTGGTGTAAGAGGCAACAGCCGGAGAGTGCTGGCTGCCTTCCTGGGGCTCTCTGCTCCTGCCCCGGTGGCAGGAAAGGGTTGTGACAGGAGGCTGGGGTTCAAAATGAGCAGGAAAAAGTAAACTCTGGCCTCGCAGAGGAGGGGGCTCGGGTCCTGGCTGGCTGTGGTGGTGCCCTGCCTCTCCCTGCAGGCAGGAGGCTCATCAGATAGAGAAAACCTCCCGCATCCTCTTTCCTGTAGAAGAGAATAAAGCGTTCCTGGAAATGGCCATCAGCGAGGCTGCATCTGAGCCCTGACAGCCTTCTTCTGTGGGAGATTTAAAACTCAACTAAAATGGCTGGCAGTCGTTCTTTTCTATTTCGGGTCAGGGCTGATTT